>JAJHZJ010000323.1:0-137553 GCA_023548195.1 Bettongia penicillata ogilbyi
GGTGTCAGAGGCAGGATTTAAACCCAAGTCTTCAGGACTCCAGGATTGGTCTATCTTCTGCACCTTACTGTTAAACAAAGGATACTAAACATAATAAAGGAATAAATCTTTTCCTTATGACTCAGGGTCATTGTTACCGATATCACTTACTGTGTCTATTGAAGTCTATAGGATTATTTGCCTCTCTAGAGCTGTCTGTAAATCAATGGGAAAAGCAGCATGGAGGAGTGCTTGCCTTGGAAAAACCTGATCAACAAACCCTGATCAACAAACTGCGTGACTACGAGCAGATCAACTAAGCTTCTCTGAATGTTAGTTTCTTCATATGCAAAATAGAGACAATAAAATTTGTAGTAAATACTTTACAGGGTTATTGTATGTCTAAAATGGGATAATGTGTGTAAAACTTCACAAACTTGGTGGGGTTTATGTCTGCTTCTTAAAAATTGTTTTGTTTCTTTCCTTTCAGTTACTCTATGCTCTATGTGTATGCATACCTTTCCAAATGATTTATTTTGGATTTTCAAAACACTTAGGCTTAGCTACCAGAAACTCAAGTTTGTCAGAGTGTAGTGTAAAATAAAAGCAAATAAGAGTATGGGAAGATACAAAAGGATAACTAAATTTCATTCATCACTCTTCTGCAATGGGAGAAAACCCATGGTATTTTCTGGACTGACTTCTGTGGGAATTCTCACCCATACAATCCTAACTAAAGGATAAAGACTGCATCTATTATTCTTTTCCAGGTAACTAGCACCAAGAATTGATGAAGATATTAATCCTTTCTGCCTTTGTTTTTTTTTTTTTCCTTTTTCCAGTCCGCCTAAGATTCTAAAAGTATTTTGAAATTTAGCTGGTAAATTCCCTTTGAGTTTCGTAGTGATTTCGTTTTTCAACGTATGTCTTAGAAGAATGAATGTATATTCATTCAACAGGAATCCCTGTTGCTAATAATACTCTACACTTCTAGCTTCTCTCAAATGGAATCTTAGATTCCCCAAGAGGTAAGAATTATTATGCTGTACCATGTTCCACTTAAAGATTTAGCATTGAAAGACTCAGGCAGAGTAAAATCAAGGATGCGATGGTCCCTTAATGAAATGAGGGGGAAAAAATGAAGCAGAATCCTGGAGTTCAACCTGTCAGTTACTCTGCTACAACCATGAAACTCAAGCCCCCTTCTGAAATATATTAATGGGACACATGAATAGTCAGTTTTTAAAGTTAAGTCTTTGTAAATCTATTGGCACAAAGGAACTTTAATAGTTTGGCAATAGGTTTCAGTTTCTGGGGCATAATTAGATGCTTTAGTTCCCCTATGTTCAACTTTTCTATCTTCTTCCATGAGGGTGTGTCCATAGTAAGCCAAAATTTTAACCAGCTGAAAAGTGAAAAATTCATACTATTTTTATTAATCTTCCAATCATCAGTCAATGAAACAAAATTAAATGGCTCCTTTGGTGTTCTGAGATTTAGGTTGTATCCTCAAAAACCGGTAAGGGCCAGGGTTTTACTTGTGGTATCTAATTGCCCTAGACTAGAATCAATGCCTCTTAAATTATCTTTGGCAGTATACCCTAATGGGAAGGTTACTGGATCAAAAACCAGGACTGGGTTATGTGTCTGACTCTTCTGTTAACCAGTAAGATCACTTTAACCTCTCCGTACCTGTAAATTGGGGATGACAATCCTTGCTTACTCTGACCCTCACAGAGAAGTTGAAAAGATAAAATTCAATAATTTGCTGGAAAATAATTTTAAAACGGTGAAGTATCATAGAAATGCAAAATACTGTTGTTATTATTTCCCTTATCTGATAAGGGAAATATATACTTGCATTTTTTATTTAGCTATCAAAAAAATTGGAAACATGGCAACAAAAGACCTACTAAGACTTGTGAGGGGAAGCATGATGTGATAGATAGAGTACTGTCCTCATAGTGAGGAAGACCTAGGATCAAGTCTTGTCTTCAACACATATTGACTGTTCAGCTCTGGGCAAATTACTAACTCTATAAGTTCCTAAGCAACTCTGTAAGACCATAAGATACAGAGAAAGTACTGATCTACGTTTGGTGCAGAGAGTTTCCTTATTAGAAATTCCCTACACCAAGGAAATCAAAGTGTGGGCAATAATGGGATGCAGCTAACGGAAAAGCAATAATGACCAGTAGCAATAATTCCTTTTCGTCTAGTTGGACTATATAATAGGAGTAACTGACCATGAGAAGCAAAATTGCTATAATAGATAGCATGCTAGATTTAGAGTCAAGAAGATTTGGCTTCAAATCCCGACTCAGGAACTAACTGTGTGACCCTGGGTAGGTTATTTAATCTCTCTGAGCCCCAGTTTCCTTATTTAAAATGAGGCTAATAATAGCACCTTTTATATGCCTTACAGTGTTTGTAAGGATTATAGCAAATAAAGTGATTTGTCAACCAGAGATTGTTATATAAATGTCAGATGGGGAGAAGACCTAGCTCATCATCAGAGATTAGAGTAAAGGAGAAAATAAGGGGATGATGTCAAGGGCTTTTCAGATGAAGAGAAAGAGAGAAGAGGAACCTCATGGGAAAATGGTCTCTATTTTCTTAGCAAAGTATGGGGTTAAGTCTTCTGTTGAGGGGTTAGTATTGGAGACTTGAGGAAAGAAGAGAAGGCTGTGGGGAAGCTTTGTCCAGGCCTTTTTCAGTTGTGTCTGAATCTATGTGACCCATTCAGGGGTCACATACTACAGTGGTTTGCCATTTCCTTCTACATTTCCTTCTCATTTTACAGATGAGGCAACTGAGGCAAACAGGGTTAAGTGACTTTCCCAGGGTCACTCAGCTAGTTATCTGAGGCCAGATTTAAACTCATGAAGATGAGTCTTTCTGATTCCAGGTATGGCACTCTGTCAGACAAATTCTTTGATCTCTCAGAGACACAGGTTTTTCCTCATTTGAAAAATAGGGTAAATAATATTCAATCTTCTTACTTTAAGGGGAAGCTGGAAGAAAAGCATCTTATAAATTATGAATACACATTATTATTTGAACTGTAAGTTATTATTATTGTAGATTGGTTATTTAAATCCTAGTTGTGATAATGGCCAAAAGGCTAAAATGATTGGAAGGTTGAAAAGAGTGAAGTAGGGTAGGACAAGAATGGATTCAAGTCAACGATACAAAGTCTGCTAATAGCCCTGCTGGATGAATGGAAGCTATAGGGACTTAGACTGGAGATTATGGATACACTGAGAGACAAAGTCTTTAGGATTAGGGAATAGATAGTTGTCTATTCCGTCCTCAGTCCTCATCTGGAGATGGTGTTCATTCTGGCTAAAACAAATTAGGAGGACATTGAGAAGCTGCAGAACATCTGGAGGAAGGTTATCATTTTCGTGAAGGGCTTAGAATTCACATCAAGTAAAAAGTTGTTGAAGACGAGAGTTGACTTTAAGTATTTGATGGAGGAAGAATTAATTAACCTTGTTTTTCTTGGCCTCAGGGAGTAGGAGTGGGAGTAGGAGTATGAGTATCTGGTAGAAGTGGTAAAGAGGTGACTTTATATTAAGCATTGAGAAAAATTTCCCAACAATTCAATTTACTGTATCTGGGATTCAGATGGAAATAAAGGATTCTTGTTCATTGGATGGTCTTCAAGCTTCTAGAGTAATTTTTACTGCATGGCCATTTGTTGGGTATGTGGTAGTGAGGATTCTTTTCTTAAAGGGAGGAAGGAACTAGACCAGGAAATTAGGAAATGTGCTGCCAAGAATTACAGGGAAGATAGCAGCATCTAGCACACTATACTATCTCTCTGTCTCTCTGCTTCTCAGTCTCTCTCTCTTTCTCCTAAAAACCAGGCAAGCAGGAGGCAAAAATATTAATTTTAAAGAGTTGTAGTGCTTAGACTAGATGGTGACTGAGGACCTTTTGGTTTGCTGTGATTCTGTGACTGATCTCTCATTCCTTCCTAACCTTGGTGTGGTAGAAAATGTGGCATCATTTAAGGGCTGTTCTTTATCTGGACTTGTCATTAACTGTTTTGGTAAAGGGAGTATTGTCATGCGATAGGAGGGAAAGGGGACTTGGAAAAAAGGCAATAATGAAGATAACAGCACTAAGATATAAGTCAAGTGCTGTAGTAATATAAAATGTGTTGGACCTGGTGTCCGTAGGACCTGAGTTCAAATCCTGCCTCAGATGGTTATTAGTTTTGTGACCCTGGAAAGTCACTTAATGTTTCTCAGTTTCCTCCTTTACAAAATGTGGACAAAAATAGCACCTACCTCATGGGGTTGTTGTGAGGACCAAATGAGATAATATATGTAAAAATTTTGTAAAATTTAAGGCACTCTTTAAACATTAACTATTATTGTTATTATTATAAAAGGAAGCTGGTCTCTAGAAGGGGAAGGACTGAGCATAAAATGTTCTCTAGTAACTTTAAGGCTTAATGTATAGGGCAGGGATGGGAAAAATGATGTGTTTGAAGAGGTGTGGTGGCCTGGGGTTGTGGCAGGAGCCTGTGGATAGCCTAGAGGAGAGTGTTTTTCAGGAGAGACATGTCTTTGATTCCAGCATTTAGTATTTATTAGCAGTATGATCATAGGCAAAACAGATTTCAGAACAGTAGCTATCCCACTGGGTGTTTCAGAAGACGGTGCAAGAAAGCACTGGCTTCTGTTTTATTCATTATAGCTCATTGCTCTGTGAGAGTGCAGTGAGAGTCTGCAGAGCTCTCACTTGATAATACCCTTGAGAAGCAGGTCATGCAAGTGCTATTCCCATTTTAAAGATGAGGAAAGTCAGGATTAGAGGTGACAGGACTTTTTAGTATGTGTGGGAACTTGAAGTTAAAACCAAGTCTGTCAACTCCAGGTTCTGTATTATTTCCAGTATTCTAGAAGTGAGAACTAAGACTTGAACTCACTTGATTTTGATCTAGGAGAAGGAAATGGACCAGGAACTGTGCTGTCAAGAATTACAGGGAAGCTAGCAGGATCTAGCACACTATACTCTTTTTCTATCTCTCTGTTTGTCTCTCTGCTTCTCAGTCTCTATCTCTAGTGATTTTTCTCTGTTTTTCTGTTTCTGTCTCTTTCCCTCTCTGTCTCCTTCTCCCTCTCCCCTAAAAACCAGGCAACAAGGAGGCAAAAATATTGATTTTAAAAGGTTTAGAGCAAACTTATTTAATATTATCAAGCCCCCTTCATTTAGTAATTTATTATAATTAAGTAATAATAGAAAGAGTTCTTGAACAGGAGTTAGGAGATCTGGTCTCTAGTATTGATAAAATTAGATATGCTTTCTTGACTGTGAAGGTCACTTACCCTTACTGAGCATTAGTTTCCTCTCCTAAAAAGTAAGCATCATTAATTTATAGCTGGAATGGATCTCACAATTTATCAGATCCACTCCTGCATATTTGCAGATGAGGAAAGTTTTATTCTTTTATCAGTCACTTTCTAGCTGCACAAATCACTTAACCTCTCTGGGCCTGTTCCCTCATTTGTACAAAGAGGGAAATTTTGCTTAATGAGTTCTAAGATTGTTACTGGTTATAAATCTGTGGTCCTATTATCTATGTGATCATATAGGCAGCAGTCAGGTGGTGCAATGGATGGAACTCTGTCTAGAGTCAGGAAGACCTGAGTTCATCTATGGCCCTCAGACACTTATTAACTTTATGACCTTGGGCAAGTCACTTAACCTCTGTCTGTCTCAGGTTCCTCACTGTAAAATGGAGAACAATAAAAGCCGCTGTCTCTCAGGGTTGTTGAGAGGATCAAATGAGGTAAGTTTGCAAAGCACCTGACCAAATAGTAGGTGCCTATTAAATGTTCCCTTCCTCCTTCCCCCATCCATCACATGACTGATAATAGTAAATGCCTGAGGCAGAATTCTAACAATTCTTCCTAACTCCTAAGTGGAACAATACCCACAAAAATATGACGATGATTATTAAATGAACTTTCAACTAAAAAATAATTCTGTAGCCCTATTTGGGATTCCAGTTCTACAAGTCAACTAATTAGTTTGGAACATCAAATATAGCTTGTAGTAGAGAAGAATCTTAGAGACTATTTAGATTTTGAGGAGAAGAAAAATTTTTGGAAATTCCTCTTTTTTGGGGCTTAGTCTTTCTCAACCCAATAACTTATCTTCATAATTAATGTCAAACTCAAATAGAAATGACTCCCTGTAGGCTGTAAGTTAACTTAGAAATCCACAAGTTTACTTTATCTACATGTATGTTCTATTGTGTTTTTGTTAAATATTTCCCAAGTAAATTTTGGTATGGTTTAATCTGGTTTTAACCTGGTTTAATCCCTCAGGAATTTTGACCTTGCTAAACCTCTGGTCTATATCCGAGCCCTGGCCCCTGCTTCTCCCTAGTGTTCACTCCTTTTCTCCCTGCCTCTCTCTGATCCGTCACATACTTCTCTCCCCTCCTTATAAGACACCTAGATCAGTTCTGACTCCAGAACTATCCCTGAACCCAGAGCAGCACTGAAGTATGGGGCAAAGATTCCCCCTAGGAGTCTGAGACCTGTTGGCACAGCATGAAAGCCCTCAAGTCTGAGGATCTATGACGTCATCTCTGGTTGGATCCCTTTCCTACCTTTACTCAGTCACCCTTAGAAAGTGCCAGTCCTCCAACAAATGGGAAGGGGGGAAGAGGAGGGGAGTTGGAGTCTGTGAGCTGACCTAATTTGTAGGTATCAATCAGCCACAGTGTAAAAAATCAGTGGATTGACTTAGTTCCTTCTCCTTATTATGCCTGTGTCCCCTGTCATTCCCCTTGGGTGTTTTCAGTCAAGCCACAAGGCCTGAACTTACTTACACCAGCCAGGTAAGAAGTGATTACTTTCTGTATTGATTGGCCCTTCTTCTGGTATTAAAGTCAAAGGAATGGACTCAGACAAATGATAGGGATAGGGACTGATTTCACTGGTATAGGAAATTCCCCACAAAACTCCCTCCCCTAATGCAGGTCAGCACCTTCTCAGTAATTCATCAGGTTAGAGAATTGTCCAGAGCAGTGACGTTCAACTCAAATAGAAACCAGGTGCTACCAAACCATACTTAAAGCTCCCTATAGCCTCATATTGACTTAGAAAATCACATATTAAGATCATCTACTTTCCACTGCATTTTTATTAATTTATTAATATTTGACACTTTGGCTTAGAGTACTGAAAGGTAGAGTTATCTGTCTGTGGTCATACAGCCAGTGTGTATTAAAGGTAGGACAAATGATAACCGACATTTATATTTTGCTTTAATATTTACAAAATACTTCACATCTATTGCCTCATGTGAGCCTCACAGCAATCCTTTGGCATGCTGATGTATTGTTGTGACCATTTTATAGGTTAGTTAAGTGAGGCTCAGAGAGGTTATGTAGCTTGCCCAGTATCACCCAACTCCTAAGCCATTCATAGAGACAGAAAGCTTTCCTGGCTCTCAGTATAGTACTCTGTCCACAAGAGATACGGACAAGGAGGAAGAGCTATGCCAATGTCCATTTTAAATGAAGTACTTAAGTGCAAACGCAAAAATAATTTGGCGCATTCAAGGATTCCCTCTTGACAGAATGCAATTTCTTCCTACTCCACTCCTCCTCTTCAATCTCTTGAGGTACCTTTCATCTGACATGGGGCAAATCAGCTCCTGGATTTTTCTGAACTATTTTCTAGTGTTTCTGACTTAGCTGGAATCATTTAGTTTAGAATATGTCCATGGTAACAAGTAAAGACCATTTAAAGAATGGAGCTCTGATTCATTTTTGCTATTAGCAAAATATTTTTCCCTATTATTTCTTTAAATCACCTTTTCTACCCATCAAAGAAGCCTTTCAAGGCCTACAACTATGATCCCTAAAGAAATTGGCAGTAAAACATTGGCAGAGGATCTGATAACCACTAATCTTGAGGGAGTTGAATATCTGTCTCTTTCTCTATACATTCTTATATGTTCAGAATTTGCCCATATTTACGGGATTATTCATAAATATATTTTATAAAAAAAATTTATGGCCTTTTCCTTCCCCAACTTCATATATGGTGCTGGTGCACTTTCACATCTATTTCTTCTAGGGAATGTCATTCCTTTAAATACTAGGCATATGGGATCAAGAATTTTAAAATATGGTACATAAACAAATGGACAATTCTCTGGGCTGAACAAAAACTTAAGATGATTTGAGTAGACAGAAATAAGTGAAACAGTAGTTCCACATTTCCAGGGTTAGGAAGGTAAATTATTGTTATTTTTCCTAGATAACACATTTGCTTGCTGAAAGCAGATGTTACCTCTGTTAAGACGTCAAGTGAAGTCAGTTCCAAATTGAACCAATCAGACTCTGATCAACTGGTTAATCTCCAGGCCTGAAACATCTCTCTCCTCTTCAGAGACACCCTAAAGTGGCTTTGAAATTACAGATCAGGATTTCCTGTAAAATCCATCCGTCAACATGGTAACGGGGTACTTCATATTTCTGGGGACTCCAGAGAGACTTTAAAATTAAGTATCAAATACATATCCATTCATTCTGAGTAGGATTCCTTTCCAATTTACAAAAGATTGAAAAGTGCAATTTTGTTTTTTTATTTGCCTCTCAATTTAGACGAAAATCATGATAGTTTCCCTTCGCTTTGCCGTGTGCATTTTAGCTGATTCTAATGAAGATAAATTCTTCTCAATCAGAAGTGTCCCGATCATTAAGTGAGACAGATGGCAGCCTTGCCATATTTTGTTAGACTCTAGCCTCTTTAAGTTGACTGCCTTCTTTATTTAGGTCTATAGGAAATAGCAGGGCTCATTTTGCTGGAGGAAAAAAAGTCAAAATTTGCTTGGGAAAGAGGTCAAGTGATCTTCGAATCAGATGAGTCTAAGTGCCTTCCAGAGTTTGAGTGGTAGAGACATATGTTTCTATTAGAGTTAAATTTATTTTTGGTAAATTTTGCATCATGTTAGGGGAGAGATACATTGGAATGAATTTTTAATGGATTTATCCAGCCATGTCAAGGGCTTCTCTGATGCAGAATATTTTCTACCCATAGGAGAAAACTGTCACCTTGATATCTATTCCTGTAGTCTTTTCCACCTCTCCGATGCAAATTTGTGAAGCATCCCATATTTTATTGATATTTCTAAAACACAGATTTCATCACATCACTCCCTTCCAGCCCCCCTTCCAAAAAAATCTTCACTGGCTCCCTGTTTCCCCTAGGATAAAATAAAAATCCTTGACCTGGCATTTGAAGTTCTGCATGAATTTGCTCGTATACTTTCCCAGTGTTATGTGTCATTTCCCCTTCAGTCAGTTCCTCTCTGTTCTGTTCAAACTGACCTGGGAGCTTTTCCCTCTCCGTAACATTCCCCTGTGCAGAATGTACTCTCGGCTCATCTTTAGTTCATAGATTCTTTGCCGCAAAGCATCGTTCAGTTGCTAACTCTCACCCTAGACTTTTCCTGATGCTTCTAGTTCTCTTACCTGAAATTTGTTTCATTTACTTGTGTTCCTGTAGTGGTTCTCCTCACTACAAAGTGAAGTTCCTTGAAGGCAGGGACCAGTTCATTTCTTTCTTTTTATCTGTCACCTAGCACAGTAGCCAGAGGACCATTGGTGCTTGGCTGTTGAATTGATTGGGCCTGCCCTCCAATCCCCTTGTGATGATTTTGGTTAAGGAGGTAGTTGGCAGCAAGAAAAGATAGCAAGAAGAGCAGTAATGTGTGTTACATCAGGTAAACGTTTTTCAGTTTTTATACAACATTATCTGTTCTGACCCTCACCACAACCCTAAGACCTAGGCAGGGTATTTCTTGTTATGTCCATTTTACAGATGAAGAAACCAAGGGTCCTGGAGATGAAATGACCTGCTCAAAAACATCAGTGTGTGGACAGAGCCAGTGCTTTAATCCAGGTCTTCTTCCAGGTCCAACATTGTCCAGTGTTCCTTCTACTATACAAGCCTCCTTTTGTCTGTATTAATGGAAAGTCAACAACATTCCAACTTCTCTTAATCCCACATCACACTAATAGGTTATTGAAAGGAAGCGAGCAGTGCTAAACAAGGAAAGGGAAGGACTCTATTATATAGAAAAGATATCACATTAGAGTAGTCAAAATAAGATGTTTAATAGAATTTTCAGGACTTAGCACAGTGCCTGGCACATTATAAGTCCTTAATAAAAGGCTACTGACTTAACTGGATAACTTTTCATTACCCTCTTTACTTGTAAATGACTAAAGTTAACTGACAGTGTTTGTACCTGAGCTGCCTGAACTGTCTGGAAGGAATTGCTTTGACCTTGGACTTGTAGTAGCATTTGTTAACAGGTTCATTGAGTGTTGCCATAAGAGAATTTCCAGCCTTCCTTTATTACCATCATTTGCTTAAGACAATGAAGTAACTAGCTAGAATTTGTGAAATCAAGATGAGATATTAAACTGTACCTCTTGTAATGAGGGATAAGAGAATTTCTGGCTCAGGTTTATCACTTCTATTTATTTAAGATGAGTATGTCTTGTAATTAGCTATAGCTCTGGTGTTAATGGTTAGTAGCGAATTCTATCTTTATCCTCAGTTCCTCAGTGTATACTGACTAGTTTCTTATTTCACGACATAGGCCATCCCCTTCTGCTATCTGTTCTTTGATATATAAACCATGACCTTTCCTTTCTTCCCTTTATTGTATCCATGTTACCTACATAACCAAAACCTATGTTTTATAGTAGCTTAAGACTACTGATAGGGGCCCAATGGTTTTTGTGTACCATGGGTCTATGCTCTGAGCATGTAATAAACCAGTGTTTATATATATCTTCATGTTAATAAATATGATTGACAGCAGTACCTATCAATGAATCCATGGATAATTTTTATATCCGTGTTGGGTTTCATTGAGTATAAGTGAAGGAACTTTAAAATCAGAGACACTGCAGTGTTTATTGAATTGAATTCAATTTCTCTTTAACTTTCTGACCAGGTGGAGATTCAGTACACTGAGAATGCAATTTACATGACCCCTATGGATCTCTGGTTTGTTAACAAGCTCAAGGCAGAAGCCTAACTATTTCCCAGATTCCTCTGTATTTTCTGTTTATAGCTTGTACTCCAGTCAAATGCAAATTGCTTAGGGTGAGGATTGCCTAGCTTTTGAATTTGTCGCCCCAGGACCTAGCATAGAGTGAGACACATAGTAGGTGTTATTATTGATTGAATCAATGAGTAAGCCCAATAAGCTAAAAGACCCTGATATATTATAAGTTATTTGAAATAGAAAGGTCTACTGAGCTGGTGATGCAGATTAGAATCAACCCATAACTGTAAAATAAGATTTACTCAAGAGATCTGACCTCTGAGCAATCCTATAAAAAGGAGGTGTGTATATGGGGAGAAATCTTTCTGGTTCCATCCTTGGGGCCCATGCCTGTTAACTTTCTATAACTTTCATTGAAACTGAAAGCGATATAAGAGTAAGAAGCGATCGTTTGCAATGAGGATAAGTGATCTGGGTCTGAGACCTACAGCCCTTCCAAATAGGAAGCTGATGGGAAGGCCCTCAGAGGGCAGGGCTTTTGAGCAGGCAGAGAACGCTGGTCTGTTGCGGGGGACTGGTTTTGAGGGAAGCCTCAAAAGATGAGGATAAGGGGAGATTCCATTGTCCTGTGGTTACATATTTTTCAGAGAACAGAGCCTCAATACCACTCTAATGCCACAGGGTAGAGATGCTAACTTTACTAATAAGGACGGTGCAAGCCATCACAAACAACTGGCAGAATTGCTTCAACTAACAAGGTCACCGAGTACAAGTCAAGGGTGAGAGAGAGATTCCAAGGCTACAGTCTTGGAAGGCTGAGCTGTAGAGTGCAATACGTGCCTAATTTGTAGTGAGAGGAATTGGGTCTTCGATATGGGCAAACCACTTAATCTCTCTGGGTCTTACTAGATGATCTCTATGGTTCCTCCTATTTCTACATTAACGATCTTATGAGTCAACCTTATATTTAAGTGAAGGGATTTTTCAAAGCCTTCTGCAGTATAATAAATAGTAATTTACTTGGGAGAATTACTAGCTAATAGCTGCTCACACCCTTCCCAAATAAGTTAAACATCTAGAGGACCAAGGAGTCAGGCATGCAACAGTTTTCAGTCCTCAATAGACTTTTTTGCAAAGACAGAGTTTTTTTTTTTTTTAAATTGGCAACTTAACCAAACCAAACATCATTTATTTTGCCTGCTTTGTTCCTATAGGCTCGTTACAGCACTTGAGGAGTGACAGAGGGTGAGAGAGAGAGAGAGAGAGAGAGAGAGAGAGAGAGAAAGAGAGAGAGAGAGAGACAGAGAGACAGAGAGACAGAGAGACAGAGAGAGACAGAGGGAGACAGAGAGAGAGAAAGAGACAGAGAGAGAGACAGAGACAGAGACAGAGAGAGACAGAGAGAGACAGAGAGAGAGAGACAGAGAGAGAGAGAGAGAGAGAGAGAGAGAGAGAGAGAGAGAGAGAGAGACAGAATCATGACTCTTTGAGACCTGGATTCTAACTAGTTCTGTCACTACTAGGAAGTCCCTTCAATTCTCTGTTTCTCAATTAGCCCCAATGGTAAAATGAAGGTCACGACTCATAGTTTATGAAGGTCACATCCAGCACTAAATTCACAAGAGAATATAGCTTTAGAACTGCAAGGAACCTTAAAGGTCATTTGCTGTCAGCCCTTCATTTTCCACATGAGAAAAGTGAGTCCTAGAGACACAAAATAATTTGTCAAAGGTCACACAACTACTAAATGCCTGGAAAAGGATTTGAATACTACTCTCTAAACCCTATTATTCTTTAGCTAGAATGTGTGAGCATATGTGTGTGTGTTTTAATAATTATGATGAAAGGAAATTTCCCCAACTGTGAGAACTTATTTTGTGTTTGGTGGAGTTTAGAATACCAGTGAACTCAAATTAATTGCTGGCATATTTTTTAGAAGTCCACAAATACCTGCCTGTCATTATAATTAACTCACATCCCAAATGACATCTTCTAAGTTAACCCCAAAATTGGCATATTTAGGCATAGTTAGTGGGCCAAGAAAGTCTGTGATCCAAAAGAGACACCTCCCCCCTTTTTCACAGAATAAAAATTTCTTTTACATAGAAAATAATAGTTGACAAGTATAAAGTGAGCTAAGGAAAGCCAAGATTATTCATGACAGTGCTTCCTACCTCAGAAAATGATTTTTCTAACTTACTTTCTTAGTTAAGCTGTCAGAAGAGGGACTGGGGAACCTAAGTACTTAAGAGATACTACTTCATGAGAGATATTTACAAGAATTTCACATTACACATACTAAAAGGAGTGTATCCCAAAGAAAGCTTCAAGATTGTTATTGGAACTGCCCTCAGAACCACATTAGTGGAAAGTCACTCATTAACTCTGTGACTTTGGACAACTTGCTTCCCTGTCTGAGCCTCAGGTTCCTCACCTGTCAAAAGAAAGGGTTGAATTACACGATTTCCAGCTCTTCCAGTTCTACCATTTTTAGTATCCATGAGTGGAGTCAAAAGTAGAAAGGGGGCAACTTACAGGCATGTAATATACGGCAGCCCTGGTGTGAAAGATGTTGTGCCAACTATATTCATTTGAGTCTCCTTCAGAACCATGACCTTTAAACAAACAACAATGGAGCAGGAAAGGAGCAAGGAATGATATTGGAATTTGGCAGTGTAGAATGATGACTCTTTGGGCATTGGAAATGCCAAAACCGAAAGATTATTTCCATGTTGTATAGTTTTGAAGATATAATCCATAAATAGTCAAAATGCCTGTTAAGTCATTTTTACACATATGACATTTGTCACAGTGTCTACCCTGCTGCGTATATTCCACAGATATTCTTTGCCAACAGACTCTACCCATCACAGTCCAACCCCATGTCCTTTAGGAAATGCTGACTTAATATCTCAACAGTACACACATATAATTCTCCTGAAAGTTTTCTGCAGTTTCTTTTTGTTTCCATGCCTCACACTAGATATTGTACAAAAAAATTAAAAACTTTTTTTTAAACAATTTACAAGTGTCCATTGAAGGAGATGATGATTTAAAAATACCCACCTAAGCACCTACAATTTGTCTAGTGACAATGCTAATAATACAAATGCTGCAATTGATGGATTCAGTGACAAGTGGTAAAATGGAGAGGAACAGTCCAGCCCCCATCAAGAATTCCAGATGTGCTGCATCTTCAGAAGCACTTTTAATTTTTTTGCGGAGGGGGCTTTCCTTTCAAGATCGACTTCCACAGCTGCAGAATGGAGTCAGTGTCCATTATTTATTTCGACCTGAAACATAAACAGGAATTTGTTTAAAGCAAGTAGTTCAACCTTCTTCCTGCTCATTTACCATCATGAGATAGTGAGCTCCCCATCAACAGAGGTATTCCAGCAAAGGCTGGATGATCACTTGTTAGGGATGGTATAGAAGTCATTCATGCATTAGATCAGGAGGTTGGAGTAGATAATATTTCAGGGTCCTCTTAATTCTAAGATTCTATGTGACAGTGCTTTCTTCCCCCAGTCTGTTTGCTTGAAATTGGTGGGTATAGGACGTTTAACATCCTAACACTTAACACTTTCTGATATTCAGGTTGAAGGAGGACCACATATCTGAAAGAAAAGCCAGGTTTGGGCTCTTGCGAGAGACACAATAAATCGTAATCATAGCTAAAAGTGAGGGCAGTAGTGTAGACATTGGCACTGTGTTATGGGGGAGGCCAGTAGTTCCCAATGACTTTTGCCCTGTAAATCCTTATAAACAATAACAAAACACATTGTGAACCCCCAGGGCAATTAATTAACTACTCATAAAAGCCTTTATAATTATTTGTTACTTAAGGTACTATTCATTTAACTGCTGTCTGCTTCAGTTTTCTCACATGTAAAACAGGGATGAGAATTTCACCTACTCCTCTGGGTTGTCCTGATGATAGAATGATAAATGTTTACAAAGCACTTTTCAAACCTTAAAGTGCCCTATAAATGATTTAGTTATTGCAATTATTCAATCTTTTTTCTTGCATAAACTCAATTGCTCAATGGTCGTCCAATCACATCGAGACTTAACCTTCTCTTGATCGTCTTTCGTCAGAGGCTACAATACTAGTTCTTTATGTCAGGGTTCAGTTAAGGTAAAGCTGTAAATTAGTCCGAATTTGTCCTTAGCATTCTCTTTTCGGTACCTTTTCTTCTCCCCAGGGGCATTTCCTCCATTTTCCACTTCAGATTTCCTTTTCCCTCATGGTCCCAACAGAGCCTATCGCATTCTGTTTCTAGTATATAAATGATAGCTTATAGCGTTATTCACAGTACTTGAAGATATTCATACTTCCTTGAAAAAAACAACTTTTAAGATACAGGGGGAATTCTCATGGCATGATCCTGGCATGAGTCAGCATATATGGAAAAATTGTCTCAGCACCTGGGGAGTTTCTAGGTGCTCCTAAAAATCACACTACATGGTGTTTGCCCATTCCAACTATATGGAATGTTCCGTGTGGTCATTTTTTGGTAGATATCAGGATAAGACTAGAACTTCGGAATAGAATGAGAATAGATAATGTCGGACGGAGATGCTAGAAATAGCTTATAGAGAACTGAATATCTTCTTCTGAGTCCATGGCGGGAGGTGGTATGGGAGGAGGGAAGGGAAAAAAAGGGAGATGTAGAGAGAAAGAGAGGAAACAGAGCTGAGTAGGCAGCTGCTACTATGTTAATGTCTTTCCTTTGAAAAAGTGCCAGAGGTAGTAGATGTTTCAATTTGTGCTCCACCTGTCCAACACTGTTAGCCATAATCTCAGCTCCCCCATAGCTCATCCAAAAGTCCTAAGTGCAGTTTTAAGCTTTAAAGAGCTAGGAGCAGAATTATAACTAGGAGTTTTTGTACCTAGGGCAAGTCCCACAAACCATGCCTGGATCAAATGTCAGGAAAGGCATCCTGAGCTGAGAGAGAGGCACCACTCTGACAGGAGGGGAGAGACACCTTAGGACATTACCCCCGCTCCCACCTCACCTCTGTGGAAGGAAGACTTAGGACACTAGGAGACTACTTCTCAGTAGACTGCCCTCTACAGCTCCCTCTCTCACTCTAAGAAAGTGGGTCATTTTGTAGGTTCTTACTTTAACTAATGATTCTTGATAACTAGGGAAGGAGGAATTGAGAAGGTAATTCAAAGTCAACATCTTTCCTCCAAATCTCACCTCCCCAAATCCCTCAAAGTACCATCTTAAAGCTAATGTGGTTATAGGAATAATCTTTATTTATTTATTTATTATAGGGATAACCTTTATTTTATAGAAGAAACTTAAAAACCAGTAAAGGAAAATAACTTGCTCCCTGTCACAGAGTTACTCTTCTTGAAATCAAGGATGAACTGAAGTAAAGTCAAATGGAACCCAAATCTGATAGTTTCTGAGACTGTGAGAGCTGGATGTGGTCTTAAAAACCAGCTTCTCCGATCCCTTCATTTTATAGAGCAGGAAAAAAAAGAGGCCTATAGTTAATTTTAGAACAGGGACAAATATCTCGCATTTATATAAAGCTTTACAATTTGTAAAGTGGTTTTCATATATTAACTCATCTGGTCCTCATAACAACAACCCTGTGAAATAAGTGCTAAGGTTTTCTCTGTTTTACAGATGAGGAAATTGAGACTGAGAGACAATAAGTAACTTGTCCGGCTAGGAAAGGACTGAGGCAGGATTTGAACTCAGGTCTTGTTCATTCTAAGTGCTGTGCTCTATCCAACAATCACCTGACTGAAACCCAGGTCTCTTGACTTAAGGTTTTCAGACAGGGTTTTGAAATTTAGCCTGTCCTTGTATCCTTGGTTTCCAGATCACTCAGTCTTTCTGGCTACCATTGGCAGAAAAGTTTAAGAAGTCTGGTAGGGCAAAACTTTGAGGGAAAAAAAGAGGAAGGCAATGGAACCTATAGGAAGGATTCAAGCGCTCTCTCTCTTTTCTGGCTTTGTCTAACTTGAAATCCCCTGCTGCCCAGAGTTCCTTCTCCTATGGTAGTATGTACTGAGAAGAGATTTAGGACTCTGAGGTTTACAGAAGCATTCTTCTTTCTTTGGCAATGATATACTGATAATAAGATCGATTCAGAGTAAGGATAAGGAATCTTCTTTTTCTTTTTCTTTTGAGGGTCACTAACCCACAAAAAAAATGAAGAATTTTTTAAGAAAAAGCAACTTAATTTTGTTTTGGTGTATTTTCTTTTCAGGAAAAATTGTCTTAGCTATTGGCTTTTAAAGTCATGAACAATAAAGTACAAGTCCATGTAATAAATACAACAAATTTAAAAAATGTACCTCATGTCCACATTATGGACAGCCAAATGATAGACAAGGATCAAGGGTCAAATGAGGAAGGGGCAGTAAAATGGGGAGAAGAAAAACGTACAGAAAGAAATAGACAATCATACAGAAAGTAAAAGACTGAGAGATAAAGATCAAGGAAGATGGAAACAGAAGTAGAAAGGTAAATAGAAACAGAACTACACAGAAAGAGTGAAATAAATAAAGATCCCATCCAAATAGTATTTAATAAGCAACTACTATGTATTAGGGCATTTGGGGTACAAAATCAAAATAAATATTTGACTCTGTCTTCAAGAAGCTTATGTTTCTGCTGGAGGTGGGTGGGGGTGGAATACAATTTGTATACAGGTTAGTCTGTATCTGGTAATTTGGTAATTTTAATTTGAGGAGAAACACATAGGAGGAGGCTGAACCTAAGCTGAACCTTGAAGGAAGGTGAAGGATTTTAAGAGGCTGAGATGGTGAGGGAGAACATTGCAGGCACAGGGATGGGACATGAACTCTGACATCCAGGGAACAGTAAGTAGGCCAGGTTGGCTATAATAGTAAAAGCTATACTTATAGCTTTTATGGCTTGCAACGCATTTTATGTATATTCATTCTTCACAACCACCCTCTAAGTTATTATACATGGGGCAGGGGATAGATTACCAAACCTGGAGTTAGGAAGACTTCAGTTGAAATCCTGCCTCAAACATTTAATTAGCTGTGTGACCCCGGGCAAGTCACTTAGCCCATTTGCCTTGGTTTTCTCAACTGTAAAATGGGAAAAATAACAGCATTTACCTCACAGGGTTGTTATAAACATCAAATAAGATAATAATTGTAAACTGGGGAAAAATGCAACAAGTATCTCTGATAAAAGTCTCATTTCTCAAATATATTGAGAACTGATTCAAATTTATAAGAATACAAGTCATTCCCCCTTGATAAATGGTCAAAGGATATGAACAAGCAGTTTTCAAAAGAAGAAATCAAAGCTATCTATAGTCATATAAAAATGCTCTAAATCATTATTGTTTAGAGAAATGCAAATTACAACAACTCTGAGGTGTCACCTTATACCTATCATATTGACTAATATGACACAAAAAGGAAAATGACAAATGGTGGAGGGATGTGGGAAAATTGGGACACTAATGCACTGTTGGTGGAGTTGTGAACTGATCTAAACTTTCTGGAGAGCAATTTGGAACTAGCCAAAAGGCTATAAAACTGTGCATACCCTTTGATCTAGCAATGCCCTTCCTAGGTCTGTATCCCAAAGAGATGAAAAAAAGGGAAAAAGACCTGTTTATACAAAAATATTTATAGCAGTTCTTTTTGTGGTGGCTAAGAATTGGAAATCAAGGGGACATCCATTCATTGGAGAATGACCAAACAAGTTGTGGTATATTATTGTGATGGAATATTGTGCTATAAGAAATGACAGGAAGGATGATTTCTGAAAAAACCTGGAAAGACTTATATGAACTGATGTGAAAGGAGGTAAGCAGAAGGAGGAGAACGTTGCACACAGTAACAGCAAAATTCTACAGCTGAAGAATTGTGAATGACTTAGCTGTTCTCAGCAATACAACTATCCAAGACAGTCCCAAAGGACTCATGAGGAAGCATGTTATCTGCCTCCAGAGAAAGAACTGATATTGTCTTAATACAGACTGAAGCATGCTATTTTTCACTTTCTTTCATTTTTTTTTGTTTGAGTCTTCTTGTACAAAGTGACTAATAATGGAAATGTTTTATGTGATTGCGTATGTATAACCTATACCTGATTGCTTACAGTATGGGGGGGAGGGAGAGAAAATTAGGTACTTAAAACAAAAAAAATTTTAAAAATTGTTTTAACATGTAATTGGGGGAAAATAAAATATTATTTTTAAAATACTATATGTAGTAAAGGGCAGCTAGGTGGCACAGTGGATAGCACCCTTGACCTGGAGTCAGGAAGATCTGAGTTGAAATCTGGCCTTAGACATTTACTAGCTGTGTGACCTGGGCAAGTCACATAACCCTGTTTGCCTCACTTGTAAAATGTGCTGGAGAAGGAAATAGCAAACCATTCCAGTATCTTTGCCATGAAAACCTCAAATAGAGTCGCAAAGGGTCAGGCAGGACTTAAACATGACAACAAATATGAAGTAAAGCTGGAACTTGAAGCTGGATTGTTTGAGTCTAAGGCTAGTGCCTTTATACCACTCTGTACCACACAGTTGAATGGCATACACACTATGGAAGGGCTTGTTGTCGTGCATTTATCTTTTTAGCCATATGCATCTATGTGTCAAACCATACTGCGGGCAACTGAATTTTCATCTACTAAGAATGATAATGCCAGCTCATCTTTTTGTCTCCTGCTTCTCTGCAGCTGTGTACACTATTCTCCATGCTTGGATTGTAGCTTTATGGAAACTTGTTGAAACCCTTACCCCTCTTGTAAGGTTCAACCCAAGCCTAGCAAAGTGTCCATAACATGGTAGGCATTTCCATAAATTCTTGTTGAATTAATGGATGAATGAATTACATCTCATCCATATAGCTCTCCCTTTTCCCCTTCAGCTGAGATCACTGGATCTCATCTTTCTTACGTCTTGTGACATTCTGTTTCAATGTATAAAAATGCACTTTATATTTTAACTCATAGTTATCTGTGTACATATCAGTTCCAGTCTTCCCTTCCTCTCCACTCCCTCTCCCAATAGAATATAAATTCTTAGAGGGAAGGCCTGGGACTATGTCAGTTTTCATTTTTGTATCCATAGGACCTTTGCTCATAATTTTGTAATTAACTATAAAATAAAAGGTCTCATTTCTAATAACCGCACATGAAAATTAATCTCAGTTCAATCATCTTATGCATCTGCCACTCCTTGGGTCCTGAAAAAAATCATGATTGAGCCAAAACTTACAGTAGCCAGGGTCAAAGGGAAAGTATTCCAAGGAGCTGAATACTGATACAAGCCCCAAACTCACAGGGTGTAAGTTAAGCTCAGGGGGAGCATGTTATGAATTAACATCTGTAAAGTGTTTTTTTTATAAACCTTAAAGCTCTATATAAATGCTAGCTATTATCAGCTAAGTGTTACAATCTTTAGAAAATATTACTGCTTCAGCATATTGGATTCTTCCTGGAGAGTTAATGAGTCCTTAAGTGACCCTCTTACTTCTAGGGACTGATTTAGACACCTGGTAATATACTATTCAATACAAAATTTTGGAGAAATGAGCAGTGGTAGCCCTATTTAAGTATAAACAAGTACTGCACAGCAAAGAATTGATCCCCATCTCTCCTTATTCAAGTGTGAATATTAAAAACTGAGCATAAGCAGAATAAAACAGAGACAGGGATAACAGCATTGCAAAAAGAACTTTGAAAAAATTAAGAACTCTGATCAATTTACTAGAGGAGGGTTTCTGGGTCAAGTGACCAAGATGGAGGACTAGACACTTATTCCAAATCTTAGGACCTTTTAAACCTCTCCGAGATAAGAATTACATGCAAAAGATATAACAGAACAATTTCAGTTGTCTTGCTTGTCTAAGATACCAAGATACTAAGACACCAACAAGAAAACAACCCAATGAAACAAAGTGCAAGTCTAGAGAAGTCTAATTCCTAATGTGCTCATTTATCACTCTTCCCCACCAGGCACCATTCTCTGCCAGGACTGTACTTGCAAGTTGACACACAGGCTTGTAAGAGAGCTGCACTCTGAACATCTCTTTTCCTACTTTCCCTGTACTGTGAAAAACCAAAGGGCAGAAACTTTCTTTGGCAGTGATGGCAGCACTCTGTGTTGCAATAATATTCAGTTGAAGAATTGAGGAACAGAAGGAACTGGAGAAGGACCCCAGCCAACATGAGGCTCTGCCATATTTGACACAAAGAGGCCTGGCATCCAATTGGGACAAGTTCGGTCATCACAGAAGTCATCTGTAACAGAGACGTGACTGGTGAAATGTGAATTGCCCAGTGTGTGAGGGAGCTGAAACAACTATGAAGTCCACACCCTGGAGAAACTTGTCACCGAAGGAGAAAGAGTCAGAAATCGATCAGTGGGGAACACAAGGGGAAAAAAGACTGAAATTGTGAAAGATCTTGGAAGTTAAAGAACTTAAGGATAAGCCGATGAACCAGTGGAAGATATTATTAACAGAAAGGAAAAGAGCCTTCAAGTCATCTAAACGAATACAGATGTCTGTGAATGACTATTGTAAGACATAGGAAAATGAATTGATAGCTGATGAAGCATAACGAGAATTTTAGGAGAATGTAGAGCTATACCACAACGTTCCTGAATGCTCCAAGAGAGAAATGAGAATTGTAAAATTACTATTAGGTCTGTACAGCAGAAATCGGCAGAAGTGGAAAAACCTAAGCCCATGGTGGTAAATTTCACCAAGGAGATAGAAGAAAGAATAACTGATTAGGAATGTAAACACACAGAAATGAAGGACAGTCTGGATAAAGAGAAGCAAGAAGAACTGTGATCGATGAAATGACCAGACACAATTTCAGAGGACTGTGGATGAACCAGGATACCCAGCTCTTAGCAGAGAGGTGATGGACTCAAGATGCATAATGAGAAGCACATCTTTAACAGAGAAAATGTGAGAATTTATTTTGCCTTACTATGTATATTACTTGCAAAGGTTTTGTTTTTCTATTTAACTATTTTTTCACTGGGGGAAGTGAAAGGGTGGTTAAAACACTTTTTAATTTGAAAAATAAAAAAAAAAGAAAAGAACATAAAAAGAAAATTGACCCTGTTTTTAAAACTACTTCCTCTGAGCATCTCTCCCCCTCTTAATTTAGTTCATATATGTCTATTGATATATGAAAGGCAAAGTGGATAAAATACTGGCCCCACAGTGGAGAAGACCTGGATTCAAGTCTTATCTCTGACACCAATTAGCTTTGTAACCCTACAATAAATCACTTGATCTTTTAGTCCTAAGCAATTTTGAGAATTGGAATATAGATTGTCATAGTTGGGGAAATGCAAGTAAGCCTATACAGCTGAATTGTAGACTAACAGACATAATGTACAAGAAGACTAGAAAAGTAGAAAGAGGTTTATGAAGGGTTGTAAATGCTAAAAAGAATTTTATGTCTGATCCTGGAAGTAGCAGGGAACCATTAAAGTTAGTTTAATAGATGGGAATGTTATAAGGTAGAAGCTGCATTTTTAGGTCAAAGCCCAGCTTGCATCATATAGTAAGTGGCAGGGCTAGGACTCTGAATTCCTGTGGTACTTACTAGTAACCAGGTGGGGTGGATATTGCCTGGAACATCTTTCTGTTAGTAATCAGGGTAAAATGGGATCAGAGAGTGTAAATGGCCCTATGGAATAACAAAACTGATGCAATCTTTTCCACTTATGTGCAAGACAGATTTTTAGAATTAATAAGTGCTGTGTAGAAAACATTTAAAAAACCTTAAGAAAGTTTTAATACATGTGAAAGGTCCCCTAATGATTATTGTCATTTTCTACAATTTCATAGTGAATTGCTAGGTATCTTTCAAGCTAGCTTTGTCCTTTTATTTATCCTTATGCTCTAAACTAAAAGTTGTCTTTTGAAAAAATTGAAAAAATGATTAATCACCAGTGGCCCAGGACTCCCAAACAAAAATTTCATAAATTCTAAGATGAAGCAATCCTTTCTTTTTGTTATACCCTAGCCAAGGTTCCATGATTTTCACCTCAGCAACTAGTACTTCCGTGGTGAAAATCGAATGTAGAATAAAAAATCCTTTATCTTGGTTCTTCTACCTTTCAAAGGATGACATTATTATTAAGACAAGATAAAAATTATTATCCTTTTTGCTTTTGCCAGAAATTGAACTTTATCATCTGTAGAGAGTTTAATCTGAAAATCATCCACAAGCATGGCAAACACCTTTGGTGAACACATGTATTTTTGTTTTATTTCTTGTTTAATATCAATGATCAGAAGATGGTCAATTTTCTCCATTATGTATACCAAGTAATTTTATATGACCTTAAAGCAGATACACACACACACACACACACACACACACACACACACACACACACCCTCCATAGTTAGTAGAGGAATATTTTAAGAGTATAGCTTTTATGTGCCATCTAGGTGGTAGTTAGGTGACACCATAGTGCATAGAGTACTGGGCCTGGAGTCAAGAAGATCTATCTTCCTGAGTTCAAATCTGATCCCAGACACTTACCAGCTGTGTGATCCTGGGCAAGTCACTTAACCCTGTTTGCCTCAGTTTTCTCATGTGTAAAATGAGCTGAAAGAGGAAATGGCAAAACCAGTCCAGTATTTTGCCAAGAAAACCTCAAATGAGGTCATGAAGAGTCAGACACAACAGAATAACAAAAAATCTAGGTGGCATAATGGATAGAATGTTGGACTTAGAGTCAGAAAAACCTGTGTTTACCTCCTGCCTCAGACATCGCCTTGCTGTGTGATCCTGGACAAATTACTTAACTTCTCTGGGCATCAATTTCCTAATCTGTAAAATGAGGGATTTGGATTCCATAGCTTCTAAGAACCCTTCCACCTTTTCATCTATGATCTTGTACATTTTTTTTCTGCCAAATAAACTTTAAAAAGTCAACCATAATAACAACATCTAACATTTATATAGTGGCTATGCACCAAGTACTGTGTAGAGCAGTTTAAAAATATTGTCTCATTTGATTCTCGCAACCATGGGAAATAGATATCATTGTTGTCATTTTACATTTGAGGAAATTGGGGTTACGTGACTTTTCCAAGCTCCCACATACAGTATCTTTGACTGGACTTGAGCTCAAATGTTTCTGATTGTAGGCTCAGGGCTCTATCCATTGCACCACCTAGTTGCCCATGAGCACAGTGGGATCTTGTATTTTTAAACACAATTAATCCATCAATCAGCAAGCATTTATTGGGCATTGTTAAACATAGGCCAGGCACTATGTTAAGTGCCAGAAAAGCACAAAACAGTTTCTGCTCTCAAAGAACCCAGATAGTAAGGAGTGGGGGGAGGCTGTGGTAGAAATGATACACAAATAGTATATACATGATAGATGTAAAGTAGAAGGAAGGTGAAAGTGGAGGGAAAAACTCAATTGTAACAATGATTTTCAATATTATTATTAATCATTTTGGTAGTAAAACTAGGGATTGTAGAGATTCAGGCATGACTCCTAAAAACTGATTAAGAAATTTCCTTAGACACCAGCACAACCTACAGTATTTGGTACTATTTCTGATGAGTTGTGTCATCTTTGAGTGAATTCTGGCATATAGTTGACCTCACTTTGAGTATGTATAATGGCTCACCCATTAGATTTCCTTATTACAATTGCTACTTTATACATGATAAAGTGATGGACCATATCCAATCTTTTGTCCTTTTCATTTTTTTTTCCTGTGAAGTTGGAGAAAATGCTTAAAAATGCTTTCTGAATAAAATATTTAATGAAATCCTGTGGACAAGAGAAATAGCATGAGCAGTGTAAGAATACAAGAGTATCCCTATACAAAAGTCTTGCCTTGGTGTCTCAACATGGAAAGGTTGATCATGGCTCTGTGAAGGCTAAATTAGGGGAGAACATGTTCGGCACAAAGCTAGGAAAAATTCAAGCTTACTTGAATTACTTGACATGTTGATGGATTACTTTCCTGTTGTTATCTAAAAGTATCAGCTTCAGTAAGTATGAAGATGTTCATCATCAGAATATTAATCGTTAGGGAATAATATTTTTGCATCTCAAGAAGCATGAAGAGTTGGATCTTTGTAGGTGAGAGGAGTAGCCAAACCTATAAAATCATGACTTGATCACATAATATAATGGAAACAGTTCTGGTGGTGAAGTCAGATGACCTGGCTTCATAATCCTAGCTCTGTTACTTAAGTTCTATACTTTAAACAAATAAGTCACTTAACCTCTCCGGGCCTTGGCTTCTTTGTCTATAAAATGAGAGAGCTGGCCTCTCAGTTCCCTTTTAGCTTCAAATCTATTAATCCAGAATCCTGACTTGTTCTTAGGGCCCTGAAATCCCTCTCCCCCCTTTTCCTCCTCCAGCAAATTTAGATATTTCCCTTAAAAAGATGTGAATTTTAATTTTATCCCAAGAAAAGCAAGTTAAATATGGATTACTTTGATACTTTAAAGAATTCCTTTCCCTTCCTTCATCAGATTATAGCCCCTCCATGACTTAATACAGAATCTTTATGACTTTTTGCAGAATATACATGTATATATACACACATGTACATTATGAGGTATTGTTCAGTTTTGTGTCTATATGTAACTCAGAAGGTCAGCCATTAGAATATCTATCTACCATATCTATATATCTATCTATCCATCTATCTATCCACACACACAGACGCACATATATAAAATGTAGTGGCTGGTCTTTTGGTATATAGATATAGAACTGAACAACCTGTAATGATGTGTATATATATATATATATATATATATATATATATATATACATATATGTATATAACATATAACATAAGTTATACACATAAGCATGTATTATATCTAGCGGATGCCTTTTGATGATGAACTAGGCTTAACTAGACTAACCCATAGATGAAAGACACACAATTTGATCCTGTATTCCAAGTCTTTTTAGCTTGGTAGCACCTGATAAAAATCAGCATGGCCTTCAACCATTCAAGACCTCTATTCTGCCATTTTGGGGCCCTGAATTAAGACGTTAGGGGAGACAAACAAGGAACAACCCTTCTAAATAAGGTTACCTTTCTAATCCCAGTAAAGCTCTCTGTTCTGCAGTGGTACTGTAAGTATGAGGGGGATTCTCCTGGTCTTATGAGCAAAGACCTAATCTCAGAAAGCCTGGCATTATGCTTCAAGAAGATTAAGGGGACTTAATAAAAGTTAAAAACCAGTGTTCATTTCCACCTCTGACTATTCAGAACAAAAGATAGGCTTTTCCCTTGAGCTACTGGGTGGCATTATAACATTACTGGACCATTTACAATTGAGTAAAATAGTAAGTGGATTATTAAAAGAAATCAAGCAGACAGGCTGATGCAGAACAGAAAAATGCTGGCAGAATTTGCATACTGGTGGGCGGCACAGTTCACTGACTAAATTCTTTCCCACCCATTGGCTTTAATTCAGATTTACTTTGATCCTTGAAATTCTTGCTCCCTTCATAGACAAAGGGTATATTCATATTCATCTGACACATAATATACATAATCTGTCAAAACAGAAGCTTGCTTTATTGCTTTCCACATCCTGTAGCTGTATGCCACCTACAGCTGAGTGAGTGCCTTCTATATCTCAAACAATGAATCTGCTTGTTGAGGAGAATGGGAGAGCTAAATCATGGCCCCCAGGTGACCTTGGGTGGACATTTGATCTCTCCCTAAAACCTCAGAGCTGAACAAGACCTTAATTATGTCTAATGCATCTCTTTCCTTTTAAAGATGTTTGACCTTTCCTTTCAAGCAGTACTCTAGGTAAACCTTCTCAACTAGATAGGTGTTTTTTCCTATCAAGTTTTTTAGTGTAATCTCCTTGCTTCATTGTTCCCTTGCTTTCCTCTCTCCTCTTTTCCCCTTCCCTTCCCTTTCCCCTTCTCTTTCTCTCTTTCCCTTTTCCTTTTCCCTTCCCTCTTCCCCTTCCTTCTTCCCTCCTTCCCTTCTCTTCTCCCTTCCCCTTCTCTTCTCCCTTTCCCTTTCCCTTTGCTTTTCCCTTTCCCTTTCCCTTCCCCTTTCCGTTTCCGTTTCCCTTTCCCTTTCCTTTTCCCTTTCCCTTGCCTTCCCACTAAATGTTTCTCAGTTTCACCTTATGATAACTTTCCCATTCTCAATGCATTTGCATGGGTATATGTACTTAGAATAAACTCTTTTTTATCTCTTCCTGTTAAAATCCTTTTTCATCTTTTAAGCCTCACTGCAGATGCTCTGTCCATGAAGTCTCTTCAGTTCTCATAGCTGCAAATAAACTCTGATTCCTCATATTTGTTGAGGAAAGATCTTTATTCCCCTTTGTCCTGATTACATACCATTTTGATTCATTCTCATTTATGTACATGCCTTATTCCTTCTATTAAACTGTAATCTCCTTTAAGGTAGGGACTGTGGCTTTTCATCTTTGTGTCCCTAATGCTTAATAAAGTCTAAGAGGTGAGATAAGACATATGCCCAAATAGCTCTAAAGTACCAAAGAATGTAATGGCACAAAGGATGAGAGACCAAAGTGCTAGGGAAGCTCAGAGCAGTAAGAAATCACTTCTGATGGGAGATCAGGGAAAGATTGATCCCTGCTAAGCCCAAGAGTGGCATAGGAAGGAGAAAAAAGAGACAGAAGGAATAGCTTGAATACAGGTAGGAAAGAAGGAGTATGTTCAGTTATTATAAGAAGTATAATCTGGCAGGAGCATCAATTTTGTAACAGGGAACAGTAAGGGAGTGACTGGGAAAGTTGGTTTAAGGGAAATTATGGGAGGTCTTGGAAGATAAAGTAATTTGAATTTTGTTTGGTAGGTAATGAAGAATAAGTCAGCTATTGGCTCAGTGGATAGAGTCAGGTCCTGGAGTCAAGAAGACTGGAGTTAAAATCTGGCCTCAGACACTCATTAGCTATGTGACCCTGGGCAAGTCAATCTCTGTTTGTCTTGATTCATTGGAGAATGAAATTGCAAACCACTCCAGTGTTTTTGCCAAGAAAACCTCATGGACAGCATGGTCCAACACAACTGACCAACAGCAGTGAAGAAACACTGAAGGGGTGTGTGTGTGTGTGTGTGTGTGTGTGTGTGTGTGTGTGTGTGTGTGTGCGCACGTGCAGTGTAGATATGGTTAACATAGGGTTTTCATTTCCTGTAATTGCCTGCCAATCTTTTTCACAGGTGTGATGCTCTAATTTATAGTGAGCAAAATTCCTGAGCAAAGGTTAATCTGTTAATAGAATGTTTCAATATCTAACATCTAGTTCAAGAAAGGTAAAGTTAAGGAATATATCCCACGGTACCTGCTACCCGTACTTCAAGGAATATGCTGATAAAATGGTTCATAGACCTGCAGCTTAAGGTCTTTAGGCCTGGCATCTTTCTCTATTGATACATTCATGAGATCAGCTATGAGATGAGACAGATTATTCTTGATTCCTTTCTCTTTCCTTTGCCCTTTCAATCAATCATTTAATCAGTGGATAAGCATCTATCGTGGTTGTTTAGTCCTGTCTGAATCTTTGTGACATCTTTTGGGCTTTTCTTGTCAAAGATTCTGGAGTAGTTTGCCATTTCCTTCTCCAGCTTATTTTACAGAGGAGGAAACTGAAGCAAGTAGGGTTAAGTGACTTGCACAGGGTCATAGAGCTAGGAAACATCTGGGGCAAGATTTGAACTCAGGTTTTCTTACTCTAGGCATAGTGCTCTATCCACAGAGCCATAGAGCTGCCTGCAGTAAGCACATCACTGTTGACTATTTGGTAGGCCTTCAAGCACTGTGCTAAATGCATTTTGTTGTTATACAGTTGTGTCCAACTCTTCCTCTGAGGCCAGATTTGAACTCAGGAAAACAAGTCTTCCTGGCAGTCCTGTTGCTCCAATTAGCTGTCTGATGCTAAGTGTTGGGGGCACAAAAAGGGCAAAATCACAAAACAGCACTTGCCCTAAAAGATTACACACTAAGGAAAGATATAATATGTAAATTAATTAGTAGGGAGAAAATACTTATGAAGAGAAAGGAAGGTAACCTTAGATGGGAAGGGTCAAGCGGATTGGAGGGCCAGGAAAGAAATAACCATCAATTGGCCTTTCTATTGACCCTGAAAGGAAGCCAGGAATTTCAAACAGTTCTGGGAACAGGACCAACAGACAACAACTTGACTTCTCAACAATTATTGCCTTAGAATCCCTGGGAAGCAAGGAAACTGATGGAGCATCACCGACATATGCCAGAGATGGGACTTTTTCTGTATATAAGGGAGATGCTTATAAACCATTTTCCTGCTGTCAGCTTACACACTGGGTCCCTATATTATGTTTAATGGGGGAATGGATCAATGCCTAGTGTATTATTTAGGAAAGCCACAGACTAAATTGAAATGCCTTTATCCCAAGGAATCACAGAGAAACCAGAAGCTGCGTCCTTTAGCGTAACCATGAAAGTCATTTGTGATGAAAAATTTTGCTTCACACGTGAAAGCTTTGAGTATGGGATGACCTTTGCTTTTCTGATGTGGCCACTGGTTTACCACAGAAGCACCCTTTTGTATAACTTATGCTTCCAGCCGATAAGGAAAATAGACAAGAGTCTGATTGCCTCATATGTCCTCCAACAACCCCATCTGAATTCCTAATTTGAGTCAAAACTGGAGAGGTTCTAGTTAGGATGTAGGGGTCCTCAGAAAAGGTTGCTGCAACAGTCTTAGAGGGATCCATAGCTCACCTGAGTCACTGAAGTCATTTATGCTCATTAAAGATAGCTAGGTGCTTTCTTCATATGGATTCAAATCCTGACTCTACAACTAACTAGCAGTACGACGTTGGGCAAATCTCTTACCGTTTCTGGGCTCTGGTTTCTTTATCTGTAAATTATATGTGGATCAGATTATTTCTAAGGCAAAAGTTCTTAATCTAGGGTGTTTCAATTTTGTTAATTTATTATTTGGTAATTGTATTTCAATGTAATTTCCATTGTGATCCTGAGTATTTTATTTTATACATTTAAAAATACTATTCTAAGAAGGGGTACATAGATTTCATCAGATTGACAAAGGGAAAAAGGTTAAAAAAAAAGGTTAAAAACTCCTGCTCTAAGGTTATAGGGTTATAGATGCACAGATTTAAACACTGTGAATTGAACTCTTTATAGATAAAGGAACCAAGCTCCAGAAAGCTTTAGTGATTTGTCACACCCCACAATTCAAACCTAAGTCCTCTTCTAATGCCAAATCCATCACCTTTCTCATCATCCCAAATACTTGGCTTTCAATTCCTTTTCCATAATTTTTGTTCTATACTTTCATGTATAAATGCCATTCTCCTCAGCAGAGAAAAAAAGAGAAACATAATAAGAGTTGATTCACGCTCTGTTTTCTGTCATCTTGTCATTTTCATCTCTACCCCCTCCACCCCAAGCTGGGTCCCTCTCTCTTCTTGGAGCTTCTTGCCCCCAGTATAGCTTTAAAAAGGTCATTTCTGTTTTTAATCTTTTCATTAGTATTCATTGCAAGCCTCGTTTCATTTGTGGCTTTGTCATTCCTCACATTATTCTTATAAGATCACTTTTATATTCATACTATTCATCCTCGGTTATCTACCCTTGCTTCCATATTCTATAAATGTCTTTTTAAAATATGCATGGGTTAATGAATTCCCTGAGCCACTAAAATGGTCTCTTTAGACAACGCCATCTTTTCCTCTTCATCAGTATCAGCTGCATTTTTGTCTTCAGACTCTCATTCTGGAAAATCTCCCATTCATCTTGAGCCAACTTCCCCAGAAAAAAAAATTTCGCTCTATGGTATGCTACCTATTTTTAACCTGGGCTTTTTCCATGTCATCTTACTAAATATATCCTAGGACCAGTCTACTTACCTACCTACTCATCTACCTTTTTCCTTTCCTCTTCCTTCCTTCCTTCCTTCCTTCCTTCCTTCCTTCCTTCCTTCCTTCCTTCCTTCCTTCCTTCCTTCCTTCCTTCCTTCCTTCCTTCCTTCCTTCCTTCCTTCCTTCCTTCCTTCCTTCCCTCCTTCCTTCCCTCCTTCCTTCCCTTCTTCCTTCCTTCCTTCCTTCCTTCCTTCCTTCCTTCCTTCCTTCCTTCCTTCCTTCCTTCCCTCCTTCCTTCCCTCCTTCCTTCCCTTCTTCCTTCCTTCCTTCCTTCCTTCCTTCCTTCCTTCCTTCCTTCCTTCCTTCCTTCCTTCCTTCCTTCCTTCCTTCCTTCCTTCCTTCCTTCCTTCCTTCTTTTCCACTCTTTTTTATTTGCCTTCTTATTCCTGTTACGTCTTTGGTAAAAAAGGTGATCTAGGCTTTTCCTTTATATGACATGTTATAAACTCAATTAATGAATATACATCACTTAGCAAGATGTTCTCCCTTTCTGTTGCTCTTACCATTTGCCTCCATTACTTGGAAGACACCAGCTAAGTCAATCTGTAGAAACTAGTAGAGGTATGCTACCATATAGAGGACAGAACACTGGATTTGGAGTCAGAGGAGTTGGGGTGGAAAATCCTGCCTTTCCCACTTACTGCTCATGGGACCTTGGGAAACTTATTTAACCTCTTCTAGTTTTCTCATCTTTAAATGGGAGGTTTAGACTAGATGACCTCTGATATCCCTTTTACTTCTACATCTATGATCTTAAGTGTTCCCTTCAGCAGGCTAAACAATGTCATGTCTTTATTCTTCCTGTAGTTAAATAAATGATTTAGATAATGAAATGGTAACCTATCCTTTGAAAAAATAACATAGGCTACGTGTAAAATGTCTGTCTTTAATATCAGTGATTGTAAGTTAATATAAAAATTAGTAGCAATTTGTCCAAATTCATTCTGGTTCGGGTTAGTTCTGGCCAAGTTAGAAGGATTAATATTTTCCAACTTATCACAACCTTACTTACAGGTTTAACGGGCTTTAATTCAACATGATCCTGGGGGGACTGATGATAGGAGTGTGTGTCAAGTCCACCTATGAAGTCAACTGAAAATATAACAGTTCAATATAAATATATAGATGGAAATGAAAAATACACATAAAACTGAAAATTTAAAATTGAATATACAGAAATAAAAATTATTCATGTCTGAAATTTACCATAACATGGAAAATAAATGTTTTTAATACATGACTAAAATCAATAAAGTCAAGGAGCAAATAAATGACAGGGGAAATTTAAGAGACATTTGAAGTATGTAGGAGCTTTTAGACTGAAAAATAAAATCCCCTATTTTTATTAGTTTTGGTAAAAGACAAAATATCAGAATATCAATTTATTTATAATGCCCTCAGAATAGTCATTTTTATATGTCAAAACCTATGTTTTTTGCTACAGATGCCACTTTTTCCTAATATGTTTTATTCATATTTTTAAAAGTCTTTCAAGAAGTCACCTAATAAATCTCTTTGACTCTGGAGAGGACTCCTCGTAATACATCTCAGAGAGAGTTAACTTTGTCTTTACAATATTCAAGGGAGTTATCATACCCTCCTTGGCAAAGTTACCAGATGTCTCACTTCCCCAGGTTAGAATTTTCTAAGTGTTTGTTCTGAATTCCTCCTGTGTCACTCAAACTCTTCTCGTCCAATACTCATTTTAACCCTTAATTCTAATTTATTTTCACTGCAGCTCAGCTGTGCTTATGTTCTTCTGTAATTATCAATCAATTTGAATGATTAGGTTATGTTACATAAGTACATATTTAACAGGTATGATGTCAAATAGTGCCCCTGTGCATGTCTGAATACACGTCTGTGTGACCTTGGGAAAGGCACTTGCTCTTAGTATCAGTTTCAATATATGAAAAATGAGGGAGTTGGTCTAGAGGATCACTATTTTTCTAGCTCTAAATTCCATGAAGTCATCATGAATCCCTCAAGTCATTTATTGTTCCTAAAATGTTTTCTATGTGTATTCCTATATTTGCAGACATATATCTGTATACAATAATATAAATATACATATTTCTGTGTGTATATACACACATATGCATACGCAAACTTATTATGCACACACACAGTGCATCCAAAGTTTATTCAAAGACTTTGTCATAACCTGTCCTAACAGCAATCACTTAGGTGAACTAACACTGACCTTCATTAACAAGAACTCAACTAGAAATTAGATTTGGGTGTGAATTTTCCTTAGTCACTCTTCCCTCCTCCCAAAATCATGAATCATTTTATTACTTTTACAAAATTGTGTAACTGTTTCTCTGAATGAATCAAATTCTAAATTGAGTCAGTGTTATAATTCTAATTAAAAAATTATTAAAGACTAATTATAATGGAAGAGCAACTGAGGAAGAGGCTGTAGAGATGAAGACATCATACTACATGGAAAGAAGTACTTTCTTGAATATAATTTTGTACCCAGGGACATGATCTCGTCTGCAGTATGCCTGAATCCATGTGATAGCAAGGTGTTTTACAATGGGGGCTAACCATAGTGAAAAATACTATGTCATGTTAATAGAGCAAAGTATAAGCACTTAGTCACCATTTTACCTCCCATGTCCCTACTTGTTCTTCAAAACATCTGGTGAAGTGCTTCCAATACCAATTCACACTAATCATATCTTCATTACACTTTTAGTTTATGATAAGGCAGTCTTTGTGAGAATCAGGCTTTGTGGGGAGTGGGAAGGAGGAATGACTAAAAGAAGTTGAAGCTAAATAATTTAATGTCAATTATGGTTTAAAAAAAACTGATCACTTAAAATACCCTATTCCTTAGCCATTCTGGGAAAGTGAAATGTAACATATAAACGTTGGCTCAGGAGTCAGCAAGGATCTCCCTTACTTTTAGACATTACTAATCTATTTCCTAGGCCAAACTCAAACAAAGCACATAATTGCCAAGTCACCCCTTAGAAGAAATAATGTTTCTTGTAATTGAGCCTCTTTGCAATTACCCCCTCTAGCCACCTCAAACCTCTGACAAGGATGCTAACCAAGTGGATAGGTAGATTGTAAGAGTTGCTATATATTCATAGTGACATCTTGCTGCAGGAGAACAGTATTGTGTTTTCACCTTGTAAAAGATATACAACCACTCACAACTTCATTATTTGTCTATAGGAAAACTTAGTTCATGAAGTAAATTTCCTTTGGATAATTCAGTACTCAAGAGTTGTATTTAATTCCCTATCCAGTTTTCTCATACCTAGTTTGCTTTATACATAAGCAAAAGAGATCTCAAAGATGATTGATTTCTGCCCTCCTCTCCCCATGCTGGTCTTCAGGGTAAAAAATGTGCAGGGTGGGCATAATGAACACTGCTGATTGCTGACCCTGACAGCTTCACATGGCAAATAATTCATCACATGCCCTGTGAACTTGAAGGCTCTAGCTTCTTGGGAGCTAGGAGAGCGATCGCCCACAGCTGAGTGTTTCTTGGTGTGGTTCAGACCCAATCTAAGTGCTAATGCCTTCCTGCCCCTCTGGAAATGAAATTGGTTCTTACAGTAAATCTATAAGTAATATCGAGAGAGAGCTTTGTGGAGTTGGGATTCTCCATTTCTTCACCCATCTGCATAGCTCTTCTATAAAGAGCCTTCTTCTGCAGTAAGAGTACAGAGTAGATTTTTCTCTCCTTCTCTCTCTCTCTCTCTCCCTGTATGTATGCATGCATACATTTAGGGGAAATGAACTAAAATTGAAATAAGTCCATTTTTATTGTAGAGTGATATCTGTACTTCAGATTTTATAAGAGATGGTTATCATTAAAAAAATTAGGAAGTTCTATTCGTTTTTGCTGCCTTCAAGATATCCCTGATTTGAAATATGAAAAAAAAAAACCTGAAACTATCTTGGATTGTTTTATTTGTTTTCTAATTTTAATTAAGTTGATTTGTAAATTTGGGAAATTGCATTCAACAGGAAGGCAATTAAGTGAATATGTGCTTAATGCCTTCCACTAAGGGCACTGAGTGCCCTATTATTACTCCCACAGAAGAGCACTATACTAAACACCAAGGGGGATGATACGTAATGGATTTGGAGCCTGAAGAACTGAGTTCAAATTCTGGATCTCTTACACACTAGCTGTGTGGTTTTGGGCAAATTATTTAACTTCTCTGGGTCTTTGCTGTTTTCACTGTTCTATCATTTCAGTTATGACTGACTCTTCATGACTCCATGTATGCAGAGACACTGGACTGGTTTGCTATTTCCTTCTCTAGCTCATTTTACAGATGAGGAAACTGAGGCAAATAGGGTTAAGTGACTTGCCCATTCATTTTACAAAAAAGGAAACTCTGGGACGTTTTCCTTTTTTGGTAAAATGAATGGATTGAAGAAAATTACCATAAGGTTCCTTCAAATTTGAAATCTTAAAATTTAGAAAAGATTTGTATCTCTGCTTTCATGGAGCTGATACTCTGGTAGATAAACATCATATATGACCCAAGTAATAAATAATTGCATTAGAGAAGTGAAAGAAAAATATAGTGTAAGATTTGGGAAAGGGATATGTGGGGAAGATCCCTCTTACTGGGGCAGAGAGGGAGGAATGAGAAGAGGTTTTCTTGAAAGAATTTGACTTTAAAGAATAGATAGGAATTCAACAGATGAAAAGAGAAAGACAGGACATTCTAGAGAACAGTGAGTAAAGTCTCAAAGGCAGGAAAAATATGGAGTATGATTGGGGAACAAGCTTCATAGTTTAATTACAGAGAACAGCATGGATGGAGAGGAATGTGAAACAAGGTTAGAAAGGTGAGGTGGTTTCATATTGTAGAGGGCCTTCAATAAATATTTTCAACAGGTAGATATCAAAGGATCACAGAATGGTAGCTTTGTGACTCAGTGGATAAAATGCTGGACTTGGAGTCAAGAATATATGAATTTACATGTGCCCTAAGACACTTCCTAATTGTGTGATCCTGGATAAGTCACTTCACCACTGTCTACCTCAGTTTCCTCTTCTGTGAAATGGGGGATCAGAATATCAACTATCTTACAGGGTTGTTGAGGGGATCAAATGAGATAATATTTGTGAAGTACCTTGCAAACTTTAGGCATAAAGTAAATGCTAACTATTATTATTTAGAGCTGGAAGAGACTTAAGAGGCCTTCTACTTCAATGCCTAATTTTGTGGTTGAGGTAATTGAAACAAAGAGATGTTAAGTGACTCGGCCAAAGTCATATAACTAGGAAGAATCTGAGTGCAGTTGTGAACTTCCTGACAGAATGTGGCAAGTCCTCAAAGAGATGAGAGTACCGGATCATCTTGTCTCCTGGAGAAGCTGTGTGTGGGCCAAGAAAAAACAGAAACAAACATGGAACAACTGATTGACTTAAGATTAGAAAAGTAGGATTGGGGGGGCGGTTGTATATTATTTATTTAACTTATGTGCAGAGCACATCATGTGAAATGTCAGACCAGATGAATAAAGAACTGGAATTAAGGTTGCCAGGAGAAATAACAATCTTAGATATACAGATAAACCACTCTGATGGCAGAAAGTGAAGAAGAATTAAATAGCTCTTTGATGAGATGGAAATAGGAAGTGTAAAAGCTGGCTTAAGTTTAACATTAAAAAAAATCCGAGATCAACTGATCTCATCACTTCCTGGCAAATAGAGGAAGAAGAAATGGAAGCAGAGTCAGATTTTATATTCTTGGGCTCAAAGATCACTGCAGACTGTGATGGCAGCCAATGAAATTAAAAGATATTTGCTCCTTGGAAGGAAAGCTATGGAAAATCTGGACAGTGCACTAAAAAGCAAATATATCACCTTGCTGACAAAAGTCCATTTAGTCAAAACTATGTCCAGTAGCAATATGCAGCTGTGAGAATTCAACTCTAAGGAAAACTAAATGCTGCAGAATTGACACTTTCAAATTGTGGCGCTAGAGAAAATTTTTGAGAATCCCTTGGACAGAAAGGAGATCAAATCAGTCAATACTTAAAGCATTAATTCAGGCCATTCACTGGAAAGTCAAATACTGAAGCTGAAGCTTTAAAAACTTTTGGTCACATAATGAGAAGACAGGATTCATTGGAAAAGAATCTGATGTCGGGAAAGATTGAAGGCAAAGAGGAAAGGGGACAACAGAGGATGAGATGAGATGGTGTCACAGAAACAATGAACATGGACTCGGACAGACTTCAAGAGACAGTGGAGGATAGAAGGGCCTGGCACGCTATGGTCCATGGGGTCACCAAGAGCTGGACTTGACTGAACAGCAATGACCGCCTCCTGACTCCCAGCCCAGCATTCTATCACCTGAGTCACCTGGCTCATAGCTTTCAGAGACAGGCTTTGAACCTGGGTCATTGTGAATACGGGTCTGCAAAATTACACCGTCTCTCTGCTAAGGAAAGATATCAGAGGCATGGTTGCAATTTTCATAAATGTTGAGCGGTAAGAAAGGGTAGAATGAGACTGGGAAACAGTTAAGTATAGTCCAGTTTGGTTAGCATGTAGAGCGCAAGAAAGGGAATCATAGGGAATAAGGAGGGAAAGTTAAATTGGAACCTGGTTATAGAACCTGAAGAGTCAGACTAAGAAGTTTGATTTTTATCTCTCGGTATCAGCAGTTCACTGTCATTTAGGTAAAGAACAATAATTTGGCACAGCAATTGTGACAACATGAAGGATAGGCTGGAGATAGGTGAGGCAAAAGGCAGATAAAAGGCTGTTATACTTGTCTGGGTAAGAGTTGATAAAGTTCTCAAGTAGGATGGTGGAAATCAGAGCGAGAAGACAGATTAGAGATGTTATGGAAGAAAAGTCAAGAGGACTGGGAAATTGGTTGCAGGGAATAGAACTCAGATCTTTCTGACTCCAAGTCCAAAGCTACAGGGAAAAGGATTTTCATTTAGGGTGGGGGAGAATTCTGAATTTTGGGATTAGAAGATAATATGGTCAGAATTTCCTAGGAAAAAGGCTGGAGTAGTAGCAGCTAGAATATATATATAGTGCTTTAAAGTTTTCAAGGCCTGTAGAATAATAATACCCTTGTGCTTCTAATTAGAATACTGATATGATGAAGCCTCTCCTAATGGCATCTCCTGGGTAATCAGCTCAGGTGATTGTAATGGGAGAGGGCTAAAACTTATGGGGCCCACATACTTGGATATCCTCATTAAGTACTTAACTAGAATAGAGGTTATTTTTAATCCCCATAGAGCAGAGGTTCTAACCTTTTTTTTGGGGGGGTATCATGAACCACTTTGACAATCTGGTGGGGCCTAAGGACCCCTTTATTAGAAAAATTTTTTGAAATGCAGAAAATAAAAAAACATAGAATTATAAAAGAAAAGTTATGTTGAAATAGATTGAGCAAAATATTTTAAAATAAAAGTTCACAGACCCCAGATAAAAAAATCTCTATCTTTGAGGCTACATGCTCACTTTCTTTTCACTACGCTAAGAAACAAGAAACAATAACATAATCCTTATTAATTTTTCAAGAAAGACTATACAACAGTGAAGACTAATTAACTCATGTGTTCCCAGCTTAGTGGAGCTCATGGAGTGTTCTCACAAGTACTTGTTTTAAAAGTTGCCAACTCTAGGAATAAAGTTTAAAGGAGCCATTGTTCATGCTTCTAAGAGCACACACCTCTCAGAGCCATTAACATTGCAATTTAGCTGTTGTGTGATGTGAAGTCACATAAAGGGAATGCCAGATTGAACTGAGTAGTCAACCGATGTCTTGCAGGGAGGTGCTTAAAAGACTGGAGAGAATTTTGCAGCATCCTACGGATAATAAATGACTGCTTACAGAAGGAACCAGTTATTTTATCTGTAGCTGGCAGCCAAAACCTATCGTATTTCTCAAGTTGCTGCATTACTCTGCAGGGTCACCTCCTTGGCTGACTGCTACCTGACCAGTGAAAAATTTCCATTCAAAATGCTCCGTTTGCCCAGTGGGGAAGAGGTATGGTGACCAGCACTCCTGGCTGTGGACAGGACATTAAAGATGCTGTTGATTCCTTTTCTGGCAGCTTTGAAGGATGGCAATCATAGTTTTCCTCAATGGTCAGGCTGTAAAATACTGCTGACTCAAGAAGGTGGTGCTGATGTTGTAAATAATTTTAAGAACTTTGGGAACTGTTCAGCCTGGATAGATGACACCCAAGAGCATGTTTTATTACATCTCATTTCATTTTTACTCTGATGCAGGGAGCTTCAAATCTTTTCCTGGACCTGGGAAGTTAGGAAAGGTTGAAAAGAGGAGATAACTTGAAAAGGTCAGACTCTTTACTTTTGAACAATGGGATGAAGAAGCCAGAATTTGAAGGGACAGGATATATAGTGACCATGCCTCAAGGTTCAGAAAGGTAATGAGGTCTGACATATCTGATTGAGAGTCCAGAGATTTTGGAGCTAATCCCAGCTATGTCTCTCATTCACTATTATTATCCCAAAACACATCCCACCCTTTGTCCAGAGCATCAGAATTGAGAGAGGGAGAAAGGTAAGGAGAGACAGCAGAGATGAAAAATATGGAAGAGATGAATGAATGTATGAGTAAGCATTATGTATGGGCCAAGCACTGTGCTACATATTGGGGACACAAACATAAAAACTGAGTCTCTGTTCTTGAGGGACCCACATTATACCAACCATAATTGCTAGCTTTATATAGTGTTTTAGGGTTTGCAAAGCACTTTTCATATTATCTTCAAGATGATTTTATGAGGTGGGTGCTATTATTATCTTCATTTTATAGATGAGGAAACTGAGAGAAGTTAAGTGACTTGCCTAGGCTCCCACAACTAGTGAGAAATTCTGAGGCAGTATTTGAACTCGTGTCTTCTTGGCTCCAAATATAGGACTATCCATTGGCTCTCCTAGTTGGAGGAGACAACATAGAAGAGAATGTTCAGCTTCAGGACAGATGGTAAAACCTGGAAGTACTAAAGGTTCTGGGAAGGAGCAGATGGCAAAGTAATGGGTCTTTAGGTTATATCTATAGGTCTGTGAGTAATTTTTAGTCCTAAGTCCTCTCTCTTCCCTCTGGTACCCATTCTTCCTCTTGACAAACTTTTAAATACTTGAAGACAATTATCTTCTTGTCTCCAAGCTAAGTATTCTCAGCTCCTTAACTGAATCTACAATGCATAGTTTCCTGTTCCCTTACCATTCCGACATTTTTCTGGTCAAACTCTGGCCCACAGACAAGATGCAAATCTCCATATGTGGTCTGAGCAGAGCACAGTATAGTAGGACTATTATCTCTCTCTTTTGAACACGAGATTTCTGTTAATGAAGCATTAGCTCTTTTGACTGTCACATTACACTGCTGATGTGTATGCTATCTGCAACTGACTAAAACTATGAGGTGTTTTGTTTCGTTTTTTGCGTTGATTGCTTTCCAGCTATGTCTACACCATCTAGATATACATATCACAGGACAGCACGTTCTCTTTCTGGAAAAATATGGCACTGAGTACACCTCTGAAATACCAGATGATCTCATCTATTCCTGGAGATACCAATCTCTTTGATGAATGTGGAAAATGATGGCAAAAGGAAAGGTTTGGGAAAGAGGGAATTTCATTCTATAAAATTAAATATTGCCAGCAGCCATCCGAATGCTGTTGTAATACGTAGCCATTGCAAAGACATGTGAAGATATAGGTGGTTGGGCAAAGCTTCACAAACTGAAAATAAAATGTACTGACATGTGGACACATGGCTAATCTGTGAGTGGGCAGCTAGGAGGTGCTGAATAGAGTGCTGGATCTGGATTCGGGAAGACCTGAGTTCAAATTTGGTCTCAGACACTTATTAGCTGTGTGAGCCTGGGCAAGTCACTTGCCTGTGTTTCCCTCAATTTCCTCATCTGTAAAATAGGCAAAAGGAAATGGCAAACCACTCCAATGTCTTTGCCAAGAAAACCAAGAATGGGGTCAGTAAGAGTCGGATATGACAGAAATGACCGAACAACAATCTGCAAGGCAGTTGTTCCAATGTGTACCCACATTCCAATGTGGAATTGAGATAGAACAATGGTTGGCAATCGCTTCACATCAGTTTCAATATGGAGTCACCAAGAGAGAGACATGAGGGAAGAATGACTGAGCCACAAAAACGAAGTATGACTGTATATGGGGTTCGTGAGTTACCCAGTAAGTAGTTAGATAGAAAGGTCTCTCAAATTTTCTTAGCCTGTTTTACCTGGATCTTTTCACATTTAATGTAGAGATGAATATCTCTAAGAAAAGAATAAATGTCCTGAGGTTTCAACAGCTTTACTCAATGCCATAGCAGTCAATAGTAGCATATTTATTTATATGATTTGTATAATAGCATATTTATATTATTAACGTAACATATATTAATTGCATTCGGTGTGTAAAGCACTGTATTAACTTTAACATTTATAGGAAAAAATGAAATAGTGCCTACCATTAGGAGTTTGCCTAGGAGTACTGCCTTTATCACACGCTACCTTGTAGCATGCTTATTTTCCTACATATTGTGTGCCCAGATTAGATAACAAGCTCCTTTAGGGTAGAGTCTTTCATTCTTTTTCCTATCTGAGTCTTCATTTCCTAGAGTAGCACCTTGTGCATTTCAGGGTCTTAAGGATATTGAATTGAAGCAGTAGAGATCCTTGAAAATGGATCTAGACAGGTGCAACACCTCCCCCTATTGATTTTTTCTTCCTCTTCTCTTATCCTACTTTAAGTAGAATAAAAATGACATGTATCATCTTGTTTATTTGGACTTGGAACCATCTGATTGCTTTTCTTTGTTTTTATAAACTACTACGTTTGCTCAGCGTTGAAATATTTTTTTTTTTATTTATTTAACTTCTTACATTCATTTTCACAAAATTTTGGGTTCCAATTTTTTCTCCCCTTTTCTCTCCTCCCCCCATCCCAATACACTGAGCAATCTAATTTTCCCTATCTCCAATCTGCCCTCTCTTCTGTCATCCCTCCCTTCTCTTGTCCCCTTCTTCTCTTTTGTCCTGTAGGGCCAGATGACTTTCTATTCCTCATTAACTGTATGTCTTCTTTCCTAGTAGCAACAACAATACTAAACAGTTGTTCCTAAACTTGAGTTCCAAATTCTCCCCATCCCTCCCTCCCCACCCATTCCCTTTGGGAAGGCAGGCAATTCAATATAGGTCATATCTGTGTAGTTTTGCAAATGACTTCCATAATAGTCGTGTTGTGTAAGACTAACTGAATTACCCTCCATCCTATCCTGCCCCTCATTGTTTCTATTCTGTCTTTTGATCCTGTCCTTCCCTGAGTGTTGACTTCAAATTGCTCCCTCCTCCCATTGCCCTCCCTTCCATCATCCCCCCTCTTGCTTATCTCCTTCTCCCCCACTTTCCTGTACTGTAAGATAGGTTTTCATACCAAAATGAGTGTGCATTTTATTCCTTCTTTTAGTCAAATGTGATGAGGGTAAACTTCTTGTTGTTTTTTCTCAGCTCTCCTCTTTTTCCCTCCACTAAAAAGTCTCCTGCTTGCCTCTTAAATGACATATAATTTACCCCATTCCATTTCACCCTCTTTCTTCCCCCTACCTTTCTCTCTCACCATTTACCTTAATTTCTTTTAAGATATGGTCCCATCCTATTCAATTCACTCTGTACTCTCTGTCTCTTTATGTGCATACATGTGTGTGTGTGTGTGTGATCCCACCAACTACCCAGATACTGAAAAGTTTTAAGAGTTACAAATATTGTCCTTCCATGTAGGAATGTAAACAGTTCACTTTTGGTAAGTCCCTTATGACTTCTCTTTGCTGTTTACTTTTTCATGCTTCTTCTCATTCTTGTGTTTGAAAGTCAAATTTTCTTTCAGCTCTGGTCTTTTCATCAAGAATGCTTGAAAGTCCTCTGTTTCATTGAAAGACCATATTTTCCCCTGAAATATGCAGGGGAAGATGATTTTTGGTTTTGCTGGGAAGATGATTCTTGGTTTGAGTCCTAGTTCCTTTGACTTCTGGAATATCTTATTCCACACCCTTCGATCCCTTAATGTAGAAGCTGTTAGATCTCGAGTTATCCTGATTTTATTTCCACAATACTAGAATTGTTTCTTTCTAGCTGCTTGCAAGATTTTCTCCTTGAGCTGGGAGTTCTGGAATTTGACCACAATGTTCCTAGGAGTTTCTCTTTTTGGATCTCTTTCAGGTGGTGATCGATGGATTCTTTCAATAGTTATTTTGCCCTCTAGTTGTAGAATGTCAGGGTAGTTTTCCTCGATAATTTCATGAAAGATGATATCTAGGCTCTTTTTTTGATCATGACTTTCAGGTAGTCCCATAATTTTTAAATTGTCTCTCCTGGATCTATTTTCCAGGTCAGTTGTTTCCCATGAGATATTTCACATTCTCTTCCATTTTTTCATTCTTTTGGTTTTGTTTGGTGATTTCTTGGTTTCTCAGAAAGTCATTAGACTCCGTCTGTTCCATTCTAATTTTGAGAGAACTATTCTCTTCAGTGAGCTTTTGAACGTCTTTTTCCATTTGGCTAATTCTGCTTTTGAAAGCATTCTTCTCCTCATTGGCTTTTTGAAGCTCTTTTCCCAATTGAGTGAGCCTATTTTTCAAGGTGTTATTTTCTTCAGCATTTTTTTGGGTCTCCTTTACCAGGGTATTGACCCGTTTTTCATACTTTTCTTGCATCTCTCTCATTTCTCTTCCCAGTTTTTCCTCCACCTGTCTAACTTGCTTTTCAAAATCCTTTTTGAGCTCTTCCAAGGCCTGAGCCCACCCGACATCCCCCTGGGATGTCTGGGGTACTGAGGCCCCGCCCTCCACGTCTTTCCCTGATGGCAAGAATATTTCCTCGTCATCAGATCCGAATGGCGGGAACATTTGCATCTGCTCAAAAAAGCTCTCTATAGTCTTATTTTTCTTCCCTTTTCTGGGCTTTTTCCCAGCCAGTTACTTGACTTCTGAGATTCCTGTCCACTCCTGCCTAGATCCACCCAGCTAGTGCTTGGGGTCTGAGATTCAAATGGGCTTTCCGCGGCAGGCGTGGCTCCTATTCAATGTGAGCTTTAATTCTGGTGCTGGGGAGGGGGCAGGGCTGCCTCCCAGGCTCAGTTCCCTCAGGGGGTTTATGCAGAGACCTGAGCTTCTGCCTGCTGCTTGGGGAGTCCCTGGCCACTGCTGCTGCCTCTGCCGCTGCCCCTGCCTCTGCTGCTTCCTGCCCCTGCCTCTGCCTCAGCTGCTGCCTCCCAAGGGGGCTGGAGACACCCCGCTCCCCTCTCGGCCAGCTCAGATGTCTCTCTCACTGACCTGTAGCATCTGTGGGCAGAGGGACCTTCCTGGCTGCCGGAGCTTCCGTCCCTGATGCCTGCTCAGATCAGCTCCTCTGGGGCCCCGGCCAGAGCAGCACTGGGGTGGGGTCCGCTTTCCAGGGTGTGAGGGACCCTGGGGACAGCTCTCCAGGGCTCTCTGGAATGGAAATCTCTTCCACTGTGTTTCTGCACACCGTGCAGTGATCCAGAATTTGTGGGGAGCTCTTCTTACATTAAATCCATGGGCTGTGGGTTCGGAGCTAGTATACGTGAGTCTTTCTACTCCACCATCTTGGCTCCGCCCCTCAGTGTTGAAATATTGTCATCATGATTTCATATGCAGGATATATGGTCTTTTCCCCTCCAAAAGATACAATTTCTTTTCCTTGGTTGTCCTTGTTGACTCCCACACAAGCACTGTTTTTGTTTTCACTTGTCTAGAACATTATTTTTTCTCCACCCTACCAAAAGCAATATTGTTGTCCTGTATAGATCTCTTGCATAAAATTTATTTTTTCTTTCAACTATCAGCAACTTGTTTTAAGCTCTGAACCATGATAATTATCTTGAAATGTACTTGAACCCAAGTATTCCTGCCACCAAGGAGACAGATCTCTGCCCATTACGCCACACTGTTTCTCTCCTTTTCTATCAATCTTTTTGAGAAAGTTTTCCCTAAAAAGCTATATACAAACACATGCTTTGAAATTGATTTATGTCGAACATACTGCTTAAGACAAAAATGTGATCAATTCTTATTTTATGCTAATAATCATTCTTAGAGAAATAGTGGACAGGGGGCTGATCTTGGAGTGGGGAAGACCTGCTTTCAGGTATGCCTCTAATACCACTGTGTGACCCTAGGTAAATCTCTTAAATTTTCATTAGGTAACTCCTTAAAATCATAATTTGCAGTAGAAATGCCCACTTAAATTGGTTTATGAGGCAGCCTGCACTGATTTGGATAGGTCAGGTTCAAAAAAGGAAAGAAATCTGATTTATTGGTTTTAATCTTTGGGTTTCTGTCTTCTGTGTTTAATTGAAGTATGATCTAATTTTTTAGTATATGTTTTCATCCCTTTTTTACTTTGCCACAATGTGAATGGGGGAAGAGGAATTAAAAGTCATGGGGATTCTGATTCTGGTTGGCCCTTTTCATGATGCTTCAGAAAGTAAGTATTCTCCTGAAGCTGACAATAAGAAAGGGTTAGAGTGGGAAGAGTGTCTGGTCCAGGGTCAGAAGTGATTTAGGCTGTGGCTATTGCAAGAACTCTAGAAAAAAGAAGGTTCAAGGGGATCAGGGAGGAATGATGGGCATGGGAGACATCTCTATACCTGTGATCACCTTTGAGCCCATTTTATCATTTTGGTAATAAGGAATTCCATGGGAAGAGACTGGGATCTTATACATTACAACTGAACTGATAAGCTATTCCTGCTGGGAAGGAGTTAGATGGCAGGACTTTGGAAGTCCCAACCATCCAAAGAAACATGATGAAGAAAGCTGTCCAGAAGAGAAATTGGTAGCCTGCATCCTGAGTACTCTCAACCAATTGAACATTGACTTTCTAAGGTACTATAAGTAGAACAGCATTTGATATTTGTGCTAGCTTTTGGTGGAAGAAAATAGTTGGGAGTCTAAGCACCTGAACTGAACTCCTGGTTTTGGCATGTCCCTTTGGTATGCTCCTTTGGTATGTCCTTGATATAGACATAGTTAAAGAATAATTGGGTCTAGGGAAAACCATGGGCATACAGCCTATGTGGTAGATGTTTTGATATATTTAATTCTATTCCTTTTGCTTCCATGGTTATGAGTAAATATATGCATATAGTTAAATCATGCTTGTGCTAAGGATTCTGTTATGCTACATTATTATGATTTTAATGAAATGCAGCACTGAGTCAAAAGAGAATTTTCCCACTGAGAAGAAGTTTCTTTGAATAAATCTGCACACTCATCCTTGGCAGAGCTAGAGCATAGTTAGCCATCTCTCTGAGAATACTGATGGGCAGCAAGGTGGTGCAGTAGATAAAGCACCAACCTGGAGTCAAAAAGACTCATTTTCCTGAGTTCAAATCTGCCCTCAGATTAACTGTGTGATCCTAGGCAAGTCACTTAAACTAGTTTGCCTCAGTTTTCTCATGTGTGAAATGAGCTAGAGAAGGAAATGGTAAACCACTCCAGTATATTTACAAAAAAATAAAACAAAACAAAACAAAAAACCAAACAAAATGTCAGACATGACTGAAAAACCACTTAGAAACAACAGCTGAAAATTCTGCAGAGCTTGACTTTTTGCTGAAGGGCTCTTTGGCGCTGAATCAAGTTCACAAGCACCAGTGACTTCTAAAACTTGGGCTGTATTATTAAATAGGATCAGGGAAGTAGTCAGGAGTGCCAATTAATGCTTAAATGGACAAATACAGGAATATGTGGTATATAAAATGTGTATTTGTATAGAATCATAGAAATACAAAGCTTTATAGTTGGAAGGAACCCCAGATACTATTGAGTCCAACCGAAACCAGAAAATGAATTTCCTCTATAATATGCCCAGAAGAAATCATCCAGGTTTTTTTTTTTTTGGATATTGATATACATGTATGTACACATAGGTTTCATGAATATGTGGGTTGTGCTTATACACATATATTCAAAAAATTTGAATGAAAGTAATTCTTGTTCTGGTTTAGATTGGACAAAATGTCTCTGAGGTTTCTTCCAATTCTGAAGTTCTAAGATTATTTGATACTAAATATATGTATGTTTCATAAGCTATGACTCCTAACCAGTAGAGATATAACTGACATAAAAGGTAATTAGATATTAGCACCATTAATGCAGTCCTAGCATTCAGAATATAGTGGACTCTATCAAATGTCATAGGGTAGTAAGGAAGGAGGTGGAGGACGCATCTGTATCCTCCATGGAAGATAGCAAGATAGTGATATTTGATGTCATTATTTACTTCACGAATGTGTGGGGTTGAGGAACATACATAAATAATTTCTAGGTAAGTTTTCTGCTGCTCCAAACCTTCATTTTCACTCCTGTTTCCCCCGATTAGTATTGATCTTCTCACAGTATGGGGTTTCCATGGTCACATATTACTTCCTGCTTCTTTTGGTGTTTCTTATTTAAGACGTAATCACACTGCACAGCTCAAAAAGTGTTTACTTGATATTTATTTCATTCTTTGAAATTCACTATGGACTTAAAAAAACTTTTTTTAAAAATCTGACTTCCTTTTATTCTAATTGGAGTGGGGATATCCATGTAGCAAGATGGTAAGTAGGGAAATCATAAATCTCAATGGTGGGAGAATAACTTCACGGTCATGGTGTGCTACTCAATCTGAAAGGGGCATTGGATGCCAAGGAGGCAAGTAGGTACCCACAGCAGCACCAAGAGATAAGGCAGGACCAGATTGGAGTAAATAAAGCCAGGGTGTGGAATGAGTAACTAGCAAGACACTAAGAATGTTGACAGCAAAGCAGCTGTGCTAATGAGATATACCAAGTTTAAGTGCCCCTGGGGAGAAAACATGAAATAGGCCCCCCCATAAAACATTGGGTTTACAGCCAGAACATCTAAGAATCCTGTCTTGGCCACATACTCCATGCATGACCTTGGGTAAGTTACTTAATATTTCTGGGGCTCAGACTCTTAATCTATAAAATAAAAGGTTTTGCTGAGATGACTCAGTGGCCCTTGCTAGTATACATTTATGGTCCTTTGAACTGCTCTAAGATTCAAGGTCCTTAGGTTGAGAAATTACTCTGGGAGGATGAACTAGGACTGAACTGAGACTGAGACATGGACAGCTGGCCTCATCTACCACCAGGATGGATGTAATGCTAAATCTTCTTAAGGCTGGACTTTAGAAGTTTTGTGTTCTTTATCACAATCATGAAACCAAATGAGCAATTGTTAGAATATTTCTAATCTCCCTTGCAAGGGATCAAGAGTTTTAAGGTTTACTGAAATGCCTGTTGGTTTTCTTGTGAAAACACAGACAAAAACCAAAAGGTCAGATGTGATGAAATTCAGATTTAAATCAGTTTACTTTTGGTAAATAGGGCCAGAATTGAATATTAAGTGATCAGTGCGTTGCATTCAGAAAGTTATGAAGGTCTTTGAAGAATTGTAGGGTGCCTGAGGTTGCAGTTGTTATTCAGTCATGACTAACTCTTTATAAACCCATTTGGGGTTTTCTTGGAAAAGATACGGGAATGGTTTGCCATTTCCTTCTCCATCTCATTTTGCAGAAGAGGAAACTGAGGCAAACAGGGTTAAGTGACTTGTCTAGGGTCACATGGCTACTAAGTGTCTGAGGTTCTATTTGAACTCAAGAAGATGAGTCTTACTGACTCCAGCCCTGGGATGTTGCAAAAGTCCCTTCTTAACCCCAAAATTATTTTAATGAAGACATATAATTGTGAGTCATGAAATAATAATCTTGTAATTATTAGAATTGCAAATAATCCAAAAGACAACAGAAAGTGAGTAAGTAGGTCATAGAATACTATGAGAATATATGAGAAAGGTTGGGAAAGACATCTGAAAGGACATGTATAACCAGACAAACAGGTAGGGCATCATAAATAAAGAATAAGGGACAACAGATAGATAGTCTGGGAGGTATATTGACATATTCAAAGAAACAGAGTGGGCTTCTGGTGCGTTGGTTGGACACCCCATAAAGGATTTATGGAAAGAATCACAGAGAATAAAACAGCACGGAAAGGCTGTGATCTGAACTACTAGTGGCAGAAGCTCCCTCATGACTGAAAGTATGGATTCATCAAAATAGCGAAGTAGAGCTGATCAGATTAAGAAGGAAAATCGACTGCTCCTTCTTTATCCCAGACTTTATCCACACATTCTTAGCTAAGTCATGAGTCTGTTACTAAATGAGACTTAAATGTCTATATCAGAGATACTGTGGAATACCCTGCTATCTTAGCACTGCAGCACCTGGCATAGGAATGAATGGGAGATAGATATTTCATCATGTCTTTTTGTTTTTGGTCCTATTTGAAGTATATTTTCATTATATGTCAGAGGGAATGTGTAATTGGAGATATCTGTGTGTATGTGTGGATGTGCATGTGTATGTATGTGTGTGTATATGCACATATATCTCCAATTATACATGCACACATATACATATTTATGGCCTTGGAAGGATATTTTTGAGAAAATGGTGTTTTATCTTTACAGATTTAATACATTTAAAATGGAACTGATCCTCTTTCAAATCTGTTTTAGTGATTCTGGATTTTGCAAGTCTTTAGCTGGAGGAGTTAGCTGCTTAACCATAAGACTGGAAGTGTAGCAAAGAATTTATGGGAAAACCCTCTGGGATATTTATAAAAAGCATTTGCTTGGGGTTGGTAGCCAAAACCCAAACCAACATAATAAATAAGACTGATTCTCCTTTCCAATCTGAACTACAGAGAACTGGGGAGTCTTAGTTGTAAATGCAGATTCATTCCTGAGAGCCTTTTAAACTAAGATGCCAGGATAGGCATAATAGGGAGCAGTGGGAATATTATCTGAGCCAAAATGATCAAACTTCTATTCTCCCAAACCTTTCCACTAGCATATAATCAGGAAAATTTATTGAACAGCCCAGTTCTGATGCAAGGCCAGATTAATTAACTTTATAATCTAGCCTACTTATTACAATATCTCATAATATATTATTACATTGCCATTCCAATATTGCTCATATCCTGTTAAAAATAGTTTTCCAACTAGTAAGCCACAACTCTTAGAATTCACGCAAGAACTGTTGTATGGAAGACCAGAACCTGAGTAATGGTGATGCTAAGGTCTAGGCTATTTTTTTTCAAGATTCATAAAGACTTTATTCAAAAGAATTTCCAGGTACATAAGTGTTTGCAAGTTAATGAGGTTATTCCGCTAATATGTGCTGCTGTGTATTCACCACAAACTAGTGCAAAAAAAAAATATCATCCATCACCTAAGGCAGAATTAAAGCAGAAACATTTGACACCAACTAAGTCCAATAGCTATTCATCCATCCATAGCTCCTGATGCATGAGCTCTTCAGTAGAAGGAGGTAGATGACACTCAAGCTCTGTCTATAGGAACCAGGGTCAGGGAGTGATCATACTAGATATTAGACAGGAATAATAAACTCTCAATGAGACACTTAGTTGAAAAACTTAGAGAGTTAATATTCCATCTGCCTCACCACAGTTTGAAACTGAGTCCCATGACCCGATGCCAGCTTCTTGGACATCTCAAAACAGCTTTCCCTGAAGTTAGCCTTCTTTTGGGCCCCATGCTAACTGTAGAGAATGCTGATGACAGCCCACACATGTACTCTCTGGGCTCATATGATATAGCTGCACAGTTTTTGATCTTTCAGTGAGCAGGGGTCTGAGTGCATAAAGTAGAATATTTGAAATCCTTTTTTTTTCATATGTCACTGAGCTTGTTTCAGTTTTCATCTGTACCCAACTCCCCACTCTCACCTCCTCTCATCCTGGGATAAACATATTGGTGGAGTATAGCTCATTGGCTTGTGCAATTTCCATTGGGATCTTCTAGCAGAACAGAACATTTACCTTGTCATCCAAGCTTCCACTGCACCACCAACCTTATATTGGGGTATTCACTCATCACTGGCAGTTTGTTCAAGTAGTTATGGATCTTGTCTTTTTCAACGGGACACTTAATGCCACTCTTACATTCATCAGGCTGAGGGATATGGGAAGGTATTTCCACCCTCAACACAATGCCGTGCTCTAAAGCTGGGTTGTTCTTAGACCAGACATCACTGATGAAGATGACATTGACAAAGTAGGCTTCTCCTCTGTGCAATTTGCAAGGCTGAGTTGAACAGGTATTCACTTCCACCTCCTGGCCAATTCCAACCTCAGAGCAGCATGTCATAAAATGAGCTAAGTTGGCCAGGGCAGTGGGTGACCAGAGGGCCAGGAGCAGCAGCACTGAGATGAAGGAGGAGTGGGCCATCGCCACAGTACAAGAAGAGGGAGGGACGAGAGGGAGCCCTTGGTCTATGTGATTTTAACTGAAGCTTAAAAGTGGGAAGAATTCTTTTGCAGAAGAAAAAAAAACTGAAGTCCAGCATGGCTCTAATGAGCCAATGTTAAGTTTTCTTATCATGACTTTAAAAATAGAGGATATTTCCTTCAATAGACCGAAGTCAGGGTCAAATAAAGGAAAAACATGAAGAACTGCAATGGGAAGAAAAAGCATGAAATAGAAAACTACAGGTGGAGGAGTGAAGAAGGTACAAAGTGGAAACAGGTAACCTCTAGGGTTTAGTATGATTTAAAAACAAACGAAAAGAAACTAAACTCAGGAGAGGGAAGCTGGAGCCCAGAGAAAGATTAATTTAATGAAAGTGAAGGGAGGGTATAGTATCAATATAAGAGTAGATAAAATTTAGACAGAAAATGTCATGAGGGGGAAGGTGGCAATTAGGTCACATCTAAAGTTAGGTTAATAGAACCTGAAAGAGTAGAATCAAATCAGCTCATGTGAACAAAATGCCACATATAGATGATGAATATATGAACATAAAAGAGAGGTGGCTAACCTAAATTTAGCTTCATAAAAGGTTCTGGGTGAGATTATAGGAGCAACAATCCAGAGCACTAAATCTGAGGCCAGCTGGATAACTGAGTTCATGTTAAGAGATGGCACGCTAGTACTACCCTTTCATTAAGGATTCCAACTGCAGCCACAATCAAGGAAGCAGCAAAGTTTAGTTATGAGAGCAGGAAGGCTGCGGCTGCCTTCCAAAAGCTATATGGAATGCACCGGGCTCTAGGAGTTATATTTAGGTAGTATTCACACCACCACAATAAAGCAAATATTGCAATAAAACAAGTTACATGAATTTTTTGGTTTCCCTGTGCATATAAAAGTTATGTTTACACTATACTCCAGTCTATTAAGTGTACAATAGTGTTATGCCTAAAAATGTACTTAGCTTAATTAAAAATACTTTATTGCTGAAAAATGGTAACCATCATCTGAGCCTTCAACAAGTCATAATCTTTGTGCTGGTGCAGTGTCTTGCCTCCGTGTTGATGGCTGCTGACTGATCAGCGTGATGATTGCTCAAGGTTGCTTTACAGATATCTCATTGATCCTCACAATAACCCTGTGAGGTCAGTGCTACTATGAGCCACATTTTGTAAGTAAAGACATTGAGGTAGATAGAGGTTAAGTAACTTGCCCGGGGTTATAAAGATAATAAATGTCTGAGGAAGGATTTGAACTTAAGTCTTCCTGACTCCAGGCCCAATGCCCTATCCATTGTGCCCCCTAGCTACCACTAAATCATAGAACCATAGCTCAAAGTCAGAAGAGACCTTAGAGGTCATCTTGTCTAACCTTGGCCCATATCATGAGCCTTGTCTACAACAGCTTCATTAAGTGGTCAAAATGTTTGAGTCAAAGTAATAGAAAAAATGGAAGTACAACTATAATTGAGTAGTTCTGTATTCTCTCTGTCATCTGGTGCCATCTGCCCTAAGAAACCAACCTATTCTTTTCTTCTTCTCACTTTCTACATATGTTTCCAATATTTTCCTTTGTCATTTACTTATTTTCATATTAGGTGCAGGTGTGTACGATAATATGTCCAAGGACATAGGTTGGTATATATATGGGTCAGGAGGTTTAGGTGACATTCTTCAGATGTACCATAACACTAAAATTCACAGATATAATGTGTTTTTCTTACAATATCTTGCCACTAGACCCAGATGGTTCTGGAGGAGAAAGTTGAGGCTGGTGACTTTGCATAGTCCTCCCTCACTTAAATCTAAGTCACCTGCATATCATGGCAGCACCTCCCTGATGTTATGGTCCTCTTCAAGAATGAGGTACATGCAACAACAATAACAACTTTAAGTTGTTCAAGGGTTACAACTTTTCAGAAAAGGCAACTGGGACTCAGAAGTAGGAGACTTGAAGAACCATGACTGTAACAGATTTTCTGCCACCATTATTTTCACTCCGTGATGCTGCTTGTCACATCACTGAATCTTGTCATCTACTGCTTGTGTGACCTGGAACAAGACACTTAAACTCTCTGGGCTTCAATTTCCTCATGGATAAAATGAAGGTGGTTGGATTAAATGACCTCTAAGGATTCTTTCAGTTCTGAATCTAGGAAACACATGAGGAGAGATAGAAGAATTTAATCAACGTTAAGTTCTATTTCTAAAAAAATACAGCTCGGAGTAACTTGAAATGTATTAAACCTAAAGTTGGGAGTCCTGGATTTGAATCCCAGCTCCGACACTTAATAGCTGAAAACAATGATGAATTTACTTCAACTTTCTGGGACTCAGTTTCCTACTATGTAAAACTGGGATAATAATACTTTCATTACCTACTTTGCATGACTGTTTTGTGGAACGTACTTTGTAAACATTAAAGTCACAAAGAAATGTGAGTTCTGAGTCATTTAGTAGACCTAAAGGACCATTACAGCCAAGTCAAGATGTTAAGAATGTTTGGGTCATCTTACTTCTCTAACTTGTCAATACATTATTTCCTTCTTTAGTATGAATTAAAGAGGAAGCACTGGGGACTCTATTAGAGTAAATGTGAAATCTGGCAGCCTTTTTTCCCCTATGGTCTTTTAAATTTCATCCCTAATAACTCAGAATAAAAGTATTACACAAGATACTCATAAAATTCTTATAGCTCATTTTTTCTGAGTATACATTTGGGGTGAGTAGAAATCATTTTTTTTTATATTTTGGCATTTGCTCCTCCCTCATAATCACATCTGGATCCCAAATCCCCCATCTTCCATTCTGTACCATCTGGATGGTTGCTTATGCATTTTCTTGGCTCTTTGCAGGGACATGCCACACAACCTCTGAATCTGGGGAAGTGAGAAGCCATGCGCCCAAACTCCTGGTTGTGCACTAGAAATACTGCAGTTTTGAGATGTAATATTAACACATTTCTATGTACACATGTCAGTTAGTAATCAATAGCATTTATTAAGTTTCTAGGTGCTGGCAATGCAAAGAATGGCAAAAAACCCCAAATAAATATAAAACAAGTCCCTGTTCTCAAGGAGCACATCCTACTGAGTATTCATTTTGATGTGGTGTTCTAAGTTTTAAATAAGTGTTTCATAGGCCATTGACCATTAATACTGAGCCCAGAGGTTAGAATTATTTTCAAAGTGTACTTTAGGTTCATGATTTGTAAGTTATTTTAAGGATCAAAGGAATGTGGATGTTGGAATGACATTCCCCTTGCTCTGTCATATGCTTCCTTCTCTATCTAAACAGTAGAAACATTCTTTGTTTTAATATTTGCCTTGACTTTTTGTGTATCACAATACTGCCCTTTTCTGGTGTTTGTGGTAGGAAGAAGGAGGGATCATATGTCATTAATTACTGACTGACTGTATGATATAGTGGCTGGAGTGCCCTACTTATTGTTAGGAAGACACAGGTTCAGCTCTGACCTCTGGCACTTATTATGTGATGCTGGGCAAGTTATTTAGTTTCTTTATCTGTAAAATGGGACTAATGAGTTTCCTAGGTTATTCTGATCTTCTTCCAAATAAGATTGTGTATGTAAAGTGCTTTGCAGACATTAAAATGGTCTCTGTGTCAGTAATTATTTATGTATCTGTGCCTCACCTAATGTTAATGAATTCTGTAAAGCATAATATTTGGTAAAATAACATCAGAACAGCAGTTAGTTCCACAGGGATAATATTATAAATGGGGTACCAGGCAAGTGATGCTACAACAGGGTAATAGGATCAGACATTTAGAGCTAAAAGAGATCTTAAACTCATCTAACCTCTTCATTTTACAGAGGAAAAGAACTGAGATTTCAAAAAATAAAGTGACTTTCCCAAGTTCATTGGTTGTTTAGTAGAAGAAGTAGGCTCAAACTGGGGTCCTTTGACTCCAAATTCAGCACTCTTTAAAATACATTGATACCTTTTTTTTAAAATCACCTATATTTCCTAAGGTATCCTTCCCTCTCCCCTCCCAGAGAGTCATTTCTTATAACAAAGAATAAAAAGGAGAAAAAATAGTTTGTTAATAGAAACATATTAAAAAGTTTAGTATTTTATGCATCAATCCACACTTATAGTTCCCTGAAAAGAAAATACACTTGGTTTCATGAGTCAATAACAATATTATTGAAAACTGATGGTGGTCAGTATGTATCTGTACGTACAAAGTCTGTTTTCTTTTACAAACTTGTCTAGGAAACTAATCCTTTGTGGGAAAGAGAGTCCTAGGGAATGAATACTGAGAAAAGTAAGTAGTGCTGATTATATGTACTATGCTTATCCATTGAGCATAGGACCTATTTATCCTCCTAGTTCTACAAATGCATTAGGAGCCAGAGAATAAGGATGTGGTGGCAGGTCCATCAGGGATTTCTGGACAAGAGAAATATGCTTGGGGGTGGTTATTGTAGGGGTGGGGAGGGAGTGGAGGATGGATAAGAAGTGAGAGGACGGGGGTGAGGAAGTGAGGAGGAGAGAAAGAACTTGCTAAAAGAGTCATAGGGAGAGTAGACTCAGGAAGAGAGATCCCCTCAAGGTGGTAGCCTAGGTCCCAGGACTCTAGGCCATACGGCCTTGAGAGAGAATAAGGGATCAACTCCAGCCCTGGGCAATAGGTAAAGGAACCAAACTACACCTAACAGGGAGTAGAGCTGGCTTGTAAATTCACTTCAGGAAAACCAGCTGTGACAGAGGGAATTCATCAAGAGCAAATTAAAACTTCCAGAGACTGAAGTCATTGAGATTTCTAGAAAAATGAAAGAGCTGAGAGAAGGCCTGAAAACTGTTTTTGGGAGAGAGGCAGATAGCAATACCTTCTGCAAACTAGGTAATCACTTCCATTTGAATTGTCTTAGGGTGATTCTGAAGATCACTTGGCAGGATAAGGTATCAGACACTGAGGTCCTTACTCACACTAAACTGCTAAGCATTCACACTTTATTTCAAAAGGCACAACTCCGATGAGCTGTCCACAGTGTTTGAAAGCAAAACCTACACTTGACAAAAAGATTATTTTATAGAGAACTCACATAGGGCAAACACTCACATGGTGGTCAGAAGAAGATATATAAGGTCTCTCTTAAGAACTTTGGAACTGATTGTGTGACGTGGGAGACTCTGGCACAGGATCACTCAGAGTGGTGTGCCCACATCGGAGAAGGTTCTGTGCTCGATAAGCAAAGTAGAACTGAAAAAGCTCGAAGGAAACATAGGATGAGCAAATTTAGAGAATTCACTCCAAATGTGCCCAACCTGGGGTAGAGCAGTCTGACCTTGTATTGATCTGATCAGCCACAATCAGACACATTGAAACTTGACTCCAGGACGGTGATGTCATTTTGGTCCCCTTTGCGAATGAAGGATAACAACCAACCAATCAATTCCACATCTGGAAAGCAGATGTGGGGAAAAACCAAAACCAAAACCTGAGAATCCCAACTGCCTTGGTAATCTCAATCTATTTTACATGGAATACCTATAATCATAAGATCATAGTTTATAACTGGAAACTTAGAGGCTATCAAGTTCACCTCCACCCCCTCCTTTATTTTATAGGTAAGGAAACTGAGGCCCAGGGAACTAAAGGGATACAAAAGATCACACAAGTGTTAAGTGACCTAACAGCTGCTTCACCAGATACCTCCGTTTATCTACCATCTAGTCCAAACAATACGAAACTGGTTGATTCTGGAATCAAGAGAGCTAGACGAAGAAAATTATCCAAGAATATCCAGGTTAATTCCCTGAACATTTGCATGAAAGATGAGGGCTTATTTTAAGACTTCTCTAATTTTTCCCTTTGCTATTTTAAACCTTTATATGACATTTTTTCCCTCTTTTCTTTTGCTCCCTCCTGTTTCCTCTCCTCTTCCCTTCCTTTGTTCCCCTCCTTGCCTTTCCCTTTCCCTTTGCAGATCAGCCTGTCAACTCAAAGACACAATCTTAGAGAGTTGCCTAGATCACTAAGAAATTAAATAACTTGCCCAGGCTCACAAAATTGGTAAGTTAGAGGCAAGACAAACAGATATCTCTAACTTGAAGAATCATAGATTTAGAGCTGAAAAAAACCTTAGAGGTCCTTTTGTTCAAACTTCTCCTTTTGCAAACAAGCCATTTGAAGCACAGAGAGATTACATAACTTGCTAAAGGTCACACAAATAGTAACAGAAAGAGATTGGTCTTGACCTGAGACCTTCTGGCTCCAAATCAATAAGGCTTGGCTAGCTCCTATCCACTCGACTGTAACATCTCTGCATAAAATGCATAAAATATGAAGGATTGAGTGTCAGTTTGAAAGAAAAAATGACACGATAGAGGTAGAAATCTGTGACCCTTGCTATAGATAAATCTACTTAGGGAGGGCAGTAGGGTGATGTTAACAACACACCAACCAGGAAAGCCAACAAGTAATTTCCTAGTGACTGTTGTTGGAATAAAACTGGGGCTTGAGTAGGCTCATGGGAAGCCTGCTCATTGAGTAGGCTATAATGCCTATTCTCAGGAAAAAAACCAAACACATCACTTTTCCCTGTTAAGTCTAATAAGGCATTTGCATTAGCAGATATCATTATTGCTCAGGAATAAAACAGAGACAAACCTACAAGTCAAAGAGTTAATTCAGTTTTTAAATAAAATTTTATATAAAACATACCCCTGCCATCAGCCTTAGAAATGGACTAAGGAAAAAGGCTAATAGGAAATGGGACACTTACATTTCAGAGGCACAGAAACTACCCCACTTTACTTCTAATAAGAAATGCACATAATGAGGCGATTTCATTTAAAACTTTCTGCAGATGTCCTGAATTCTACTTGAGTCACAGGATTTAGAAGTGTATTTTATTATGTAATATCCTGACAGAGATTGTCAATAAAGATGCATTTATGGTAAGTTTAAAAGAAAGAGCCATTCTACCAATTCCCACATGACTTTTGAAATGTGCCTACAGTCAAGTGAATTCTGATTGCATTTCAGGGTCAGCCTGTTGGATTTTTACCCAAGGGCCTGTGTGCATTTATAAAAGGAAGTGACCAATAATAGCTAACTGGGTTTGAATGACTTATCACTGGCAATCTAAGTAAACTAATCATACAGGACTCTAATGTCCAGTGGTAATCTGACAGTCAGCAATTGTTAGCCTGCCTATCTGATTCTTTCCTCTATAGACCATTTAATCTTGAATTTCAATGTTCTGTTATACTTGATGCACCCACAACGAATAATGTGCAAGAATATGAATTTGGCCATCTATTTTGAGTTCTTCTTGTAATGAACTTTTTGTAATGAGCTATAATTCCAGATGAATGCCCTTCAGAAGCATTCATCCATGTAGCAACAGTAGTGCTGAAAATATATAACGTTACTTATAAAAAAAAGTCATTCATTTAATAAAATCACATAAAATTATACCACCATTCTGTTTGACTAGGGATTTCTTTGACCCATTTCAGTCATGGAAATCTCTAGAGGTGATAAGTACAGATTCTTCTTTCTTTTTAATTGGGTTAAAATGTAATAGCAAGGATAAGCCATCATGGTGTGGTTTAAGGGGCAGCACAGCACAAGGGTTAGTTTGCCCCCAAACACACCACACTAATCAGTCACCATACTCAAAATTGTAGTATTAGAGATTCAGTCCTTTGGCCTAATAAGCATACTTTTAAAAAAAAATATCATGAATGATCAGCACATTAAGTACCTGTCAGGTATTCATTTCTTCGTGAAAATTATTTTAAATAGATTCTTAAGATCCATAAAATAAGAGTATTGATTTGGAAGTGGGGAGGAGGAATTCCTTTGTGTGTGTGAAAGATGAAGGAGGGGTCATTTAGAAATGGGACTTCGGACTGGGTGAGTAGGAATAGATGTTGTACTAGGGCAAAAGATGACAGCAGAGCACAACAACTGGGCATTTGATGCGCAAGAGGAGGATATGAGAAAACTACGAATAACATAGCAGATGGTAGATTTCCAAAGACAAGCTTGCACTATCCCATGTTGTCTAGCAGAAAGTAGAAGATATTTTGAAAAGAAAAAATACCTCAAACTTTCAAAAAATATTTCTGTAATGTGTCACTCCGGACACCCTTCAATATAGCTCCAACCAACCTCTCCAGCTTAATAGATCACTATTTCCCTAGACGAATATACTGTCACATTGATTTACTTAGAAATACACCTTTCTTCTTACCCATCATGTTTTTCTTTAAGTCATTTCATCTAGTTAGACTGTTTTCCTTCTTCCTCATAGCCTATCCAAATTCATATTTTTATTACTGTCATATTAATTCCTTGTGAATCTGTCCAGTTAACTCAAAAATCTTCCCTGGCTCCCTGTCCTCATTTAAGTAAAGTTCCAACTCCTTTACATTAAAAGCTAGATATAATTGAATAATATGTTACTTTTTCTCATCTAATCTTAGGTTATTTCCTTCTATCTACCCTAGACTCAAGATGTTTGGGACTCCCTTCCTTGAACAGACACTGTGCTATCCTGCTTCAGTGCCTCTGTTCATGTTCCTTATGAATGTACCGTCTCACTCCTTCACCTGTTGAATGAAATCCAGCTCAAAGCCAACTCATCTATGAAGCCTTCTTCACTTCCCTAGTTTTTAATGATTTTTTCTTATGAGGACCTCATATAGAATTGTATTTGACTTTCTCTAATATGCTTTTAAGACTCAAAGGAATAGCTCTACAGCTGAAGAGACCCTAGAGACCACCTTGTTTCGCTCTTTAATCATATAGTTGAGTAAACTGAGGTCCAGGGAGGTTTAAACAGGTCACCACAAGTAATAAGTAGCAGAGGTAGGATTTTAAACTCAGGTGACCTATCTCCAGGTCCTGTGCTCTTATTATATGCTATTTTTTTTAATCATAGTATTTGTGTAAGTATCATTCCATACTAGACTTTGGGTTCAAAGTTCAAAGGTTTAATTCTGCATTAATCAAGTAAGCAATATTTATTAAATGTCTATTATATGTGAGCCCGGTGGCCAGGTGGTACAGTGGGTAGAGCCCTGGGCCTAGAGCTGGAAGGACTCAAGTTCAGATTTGACTTATTGCCTTTGTGACCCTAGCTGAGTTACTTAACTCTGCCTCAGTTTCTTCATCTTTAAAATGATTTGGAGAAAGAAATGATAAACTACTCCAGTATCTTTGCCAAGAAAATCCCAAAATAGGGTCATGAAGAGTTGGACATGACTGAAACAGCTGAGCAACAATATATGTCAGTTACTTTGCTACATGCCATGGATACAAAGTTATAAATGAAACAGTCCTTGCCTTCAAGAAGTTTACATTCTCTAGGGGAAAATATGCACACGAAGTGTATACAAAATAAGTATCTCTGCAATAAAAAACTGTACGGGTGGGAGGGGAAATTGAAGTTGGCAGAATCTGGAAAGACTTTCGGTAGAGGGTCGAGTTGAACTAAGCTTTGAATGAAATGAGGCAGAGGTGAGGAGAGAGTGTATCGGAGTCATAAGAGAAAGGCAGTGCAGATGTGTAAAGACAAGGGATGGCATGTGGTGAGCCAGGATCAGCATGGAAGTCAGTTTGACTGGACCAGAGATGCTTGAGAATAAAAGAGAGTAAGGAATATATACGCTATGACAAACAGATGAATTTATATTTGATCTCAAATACTTAGCACAGTGTCCTGCACAGTAGGCAATTTTGAAATGTTTATTATATTAATTGATTTGGATATCTGATACTTCTTGTACCAAAACATAACAGATTCTAAAAATATTTGGTTTTGATGTGATTGAGATCTTATTTGGTTTTAAAGGAAGTAGGGTGTTAGGAATCACTGGAAATTTAGGATCTATTCTACCTCAAATTCTTAAAATTACTAAAATGCATCATTCATTTTTAAAAGTTTCAAACTCCCTGTGTCTCACATAATTTAATAACTCATTGAATTCTAAATACAAAATTGCATCTAGCCCAATTGACTGGTAATTGAAATGATTGGTTTATGAGTGACAAGACAGAATTTTGAAATGGATGGGTGCCTCATTTATTTTCTGATTTGTGCTGCTATGGCAAATAGTTAAAGATTAGACTATTCCAAGGTGGCTTTGTCATTCACTTCTTGCTCCAACCAAATGATCCTGCTTGGTTTGCTCCTTCACAGAACTCTACCTCCCACCTCCTATCTCTTTACTTTTGTACTGGTTGCCCCCTCACACCTGGAATGTACTCCTTCCTCTGTTAGACTCTCTTAGAATCTTTAATTTCCTTCAAAACAGTTCAAGTACCACCTTCTACATGAATCTTTCTTGATTGTCCAGGGGCTAATGCCTCCCCCTCACCCCCTAGTACCTGGTGTTTATCTTGTATATGTGTATACTTATTATCTTCTTAAGGATGAGGACTGCTTCATTTATGTCATGTTATTTCCAGAGCCTAGCACACAGTAAATGCTTAACAAATACTTATTGATTGGTCACTACTTGTCAGAACTAGCAATAAGCTAGCAATTGAATGAATTAGCAATGTTGAATCTGGAGAAGAGAAAGTTTAGGGGGAGGAAGGTGGGGCACAATAGTTATCTTCAAATATTTGAAAAGCTATCACATGGAAAAGAAATTAGAGTACCACTGTACCTCCTTCTCTCTTTTTTTGGCAAGATATGGGTCAAATATTAATTATCAAGTGTTAAGTGTCTGAGGCTGGATTTGAAGTCTCCAAGGTCAGTGCTCTACCCACTGCACCACCTAGCTGTTCCACCACTATCCTTTCTTTTCAAACATAGGGACTATGGGTTTGAAAAGTTGCCTGCCACCAAACCAGGTTTAAAGTGCTGTCTTTATCAAGCTATTTTTTCATCATTATGAGGGAAGCTTCATTTGTGAGGGGAGGGAAAGAGTATATCCAGAATTGACTGATAAAACATCAAGTATCAATAAAACCATTTTTTAAAAAGACACAAATAGAAAGAAAAGGGATTTGACTTATTCTATTTGACCTCAGAGTACAGAATTAGGAGACAAAGGTAGAAACCAAAAGAGGTGTGTTTAGTCTTGGTGTGATAGGATGTGGTAAACCGGAAGACTGGCTCCAATGCCTTCCAAACTGTGGTGGAGACAAGTCAAGTTACTCTACGAATTAGTCAGCAAGAACTATGAGAAGGCATAGATGTGGCCAGAAGGAAGTACTGCTGGGATGCTTCTATACAGGTGGAGAGTAGGAAAGGGAGGACTCAGCTACATGGTTTCTCTCCTTGTCCACACCACATCACAAGGTAAGTTTACTCTTCATTTATGGCTGCAGGTTACTTTTGTTGTATCTCCTCCCCTCTTCTTCTTTATGGTTGACCTCAATGGTTATTTTAACCAGATTTTCCGCTATACAAAAATGATAATGCAGGGATCAAATAGTGTGATTTATCCCCCCTCTCCTGCTTAGCGCTGGAATGCATTAAGGACGGCAATAGAGTAAGGCTATATTTAGTTTTATGCCAGAAATATTTAACATAAAACTGTAGGGAGAGAGGGACCACCATGTCCTCTGTCTTTTAGTCAATGTAACTGATGGACAAAACTCTTAATAAGCAACAAGTGGGCAAGAGTTTTAATTGCTGGCACTATGTACACTGGATGGCTCAGTGTTGGTTGACAGCTCAAACAGCCAGTGGCAGGGATTCAGGAAAGCACTGTATGAGGATTTAGGGCAAGGAGATGATTGCAGGCAGCAACATGCAAAAGGACATTTTCCTCTGATGCTCCAGAAATGGTGGAGCAATGGGCACAGTCTGTGATTTCTGATTGTGATTTAGCATGTCCCTTTACAGGGATAGAGGCTAACCTTCTAACTGTGGTTTGGCTGTCCTCATGTGGGGCATTGCTCCCCAATTCTCTCATGCTATGATAACCTAGGGCAGGGTTTGTTCCAGAATGCTAGATAATCCTAGCTTGTCTTTCTGGGGCCATCATCCCAAGTGTGACTCACCCAGGTCTTTCCTTGCCTTCTCTCTAGGACACTGCACTTGGTCTAAGTCTCTCCACTGGAGAGTAGGCAAGGGCAAAGAGAATCAAATTCAAATGGGGAAATGTCCTTATTTTTGTGCAGTTCCAGTGAAAGGTTTAGAGAAGATAGAAATTATTTTTATTTCCTGATCATGTTGTTACCATGGTAATGGCTGCCAGGGCCCATCAAATACATTTGTGTGTAGGCAGGCAAATACACTAACACTGCCCAGTTGGAGCCTGGGGGGAAGTAGGTGTGTAGAATAGTTTTCCATATCCATTCTTCCTCTAAATGGAAAGTTTCCTCAAAGTGTATGGGTTCCTCTTATAGGAAGGTTCTGACAGTCAGGCAGGCAGTCAACAGGAATTCATTATGCACTTATTGTGTTCCAGGAATTATTCTCTATTCTGAGGTTACAGAGAAAGGCAACATAAACAAAGAATAAACCCAGCCAGTCCTTGCCATCTAGGGGCACGCATCTTGATGGGGAAGGCAACATGCACCTTGGTGGTTCAGTGGATAGAGTAGCAGGCCTGGAGTCAAGAAGACATGAGTTCAAATCCAGCCTCAGATACTTACTAACTATATGACCCTGGATAAGTCACTTAACCTTGTTTGCCTTAGTTTCCTCATCTGTAAAAAGAGCTTCAGAAAGAAATGGCAAATCACTCCAGTATCTTTGCCAAGAAAACTCCAAATGGAGTCACGAAGAGTCAGATATGACTGAAAAAAGGACTGAATATAAACATGGTTGCTGTTCATAAACAGAGTACAAGAAAGGAATCTTCACCTGGGAGGACCAGGAAAAGTTTCTGCAATGGAAGACAGACGTTGATCTGAGTCTTAAAGGAAGCTATGAAAATGAAGAGGCCAAGGTAAGGGACTAAAATGCTCCAGAGACAGCAAGGGAAAAAAACATGGAGGTGGAAGATAAAATGTCATGTTTGAGAAGCAGCAAGGGGAGGTCATTATGACTGAATCACTGAATGTGTGGAGGGGAGTAAGATACAGGAAGACTGGAAAGAGAGAAAGGAGCCAAGTTATGAAGAGTTTTGAATGCCAAATAGAAGACTTTCTATTTGGTGAAAGTAATTGTGAAGGTAATAGGAAGTCATAGGAGCTCACTGACAGATCACCTTGGCAGCTGAGTGGCATTCTATATAGCTACATGAAGGACTATTGAGCATCTAGGGGGCTCAGGGCATAGAGTGCTTGACTCAAAGGTCACAAAGATCTGAGTTCAAATCCTGATTCAGACACTTACTAGCTGTGGGACCCTAGGTAAGTTAAATCATTTTTTCTGCCTGAGGTTCCTCAAATGTAAAATGGGAATAATAAAGCACCTGCCTTTTAGTATTATTGTGAGGATGTAATAAGATAATATTTGTAAAGTATTTAACACAATACCTGGCACATAGTAGGCTCTCTATAAATGCTAGCTATTATTTTTATTACTATTGTTATCTTGATATTTTAAAATGCTGGACTGTGCCTAGACAAGACTCAGTTATTGGGATTCCATGTACTTCCCACACCCTGTACAGGGTATGCAATCTCAGACATTCATGAGCTTGTGGAGAAGTTACATTTGCCATCTAATACCAGAAAGAGTAATGTTAGCAATTGATCGACTGAGGGAGTCTTCCATTAATAAAAGTTAGTGATTTTCCCCTCCCACTATATCTTGCCTCTCCTCCATACTCTTCTTTATTAAAAAGTCTTTTCAGTAAGTCTGACAAGTTGGTAACAAGCTCCAGAGTTGATTTCTAAGAGCAGATGATTCACAAACAAGATCGTGACAGGTTTTTATGACTATAGACTTCACACTATCTTGTCTCTCAAAAGCACTTTGTACAGATTGATAGAGCTACAAAAGGAAAAATGAGGAAAAAAATGAGAGGATATAAGCAGACTTTTTCATTACGATGAACAATCCAAAGCATTAACCCCGTTCCAGTAATGTGCCTTTTACGTGCCTTTCTTTTCAGCACATTGACCTGCAATCATCTTCTTTATAAGTAACAGTTAACTATGGGAACAGAAATGTTAAGGAAAAAGGGAAGAACCGACTGGGAACTACCTGTTTCCTCAGACATTCATCATCCTTCAGAAAGTGTCCATGAGCTATCATGTTAATCCCATAGATCCGCTTAAGCAATGCATAGCTGGTGATCGAGTGGCTGTTATTAACTTTCAAGTCCATCTGACGGATTTCTTTCTAAGAACAAGGTTTATGCATATGGAATAATGCAGTGCTTTCATTCATGCAATCTGTTTCATTAGAGTCTGAATCACAATAAATCGGGATGTTTCCTCTGCCAAAATACTATGACATTATATTCCACTGGATATTACCATACAGGTTGGGATTTCCAGAAACATGGAGAAGGGACCTCAGAATACTTAGTGGAAACAGGAAAGCCACCTATGTAATTATTTTAGGTTTATGCTTACATACTGGAAAAAATGGCTCAAAGCCCAGGTGCAGGTCAGGAGTATCTTCTTCATTTGTTAAAGACAGCTTAAAATTACTCTGCTTAAAAGCTAACAGCTGGCCCAGATTGTGCTAGTCTATGAGGTCACTGCTATTGATTGTGAGAGTCTCTTTTTGCCCACATCTGCCTTCTGAAGGCACTTGAATAGTTTAATTATAAAAATGCACTTTGGGTTTCCACTTTTCATTTCCATTTCCTTTAGCCTGAAAAGCACTGAGTGAAAAGGTATTAGTTTCTGTTCTTCTCTGTAATCTCTTCTCCAGTGTTGGAGCATTTCATGTTTTTCTTGGACAAATTTATTTTGTGTGGGTCACTCCAAGATTTCTGCTTCTAAATATTATTTAGATTGATGGCACTACATCACTGATATATTCAGCTGATGTCAAGAGGCTTAAGAGACCACAGAAATAATAAATATCACAATAAAGTAGATAGCAACAGAGGCTTCCATACCAGGTAAGTATGCAGTCTAGTCCATTAGTTAGATTAGGTATTTCTGTTTGTTGTTCGGTCATCGCAGTCATGTCCATCTGACTCTTCATCAACCCATTTGAGGTTTTTGTGGCAAAAATACTGAAGTGGTTTGCTATTTCCTTCTCCAGTTAATTTTACAGATAAAGAACTGAGGCAAACAGTGAATTGTGCAGGGTCACACAGCCAGTATGTATCTGAGGCTGGATTTGAACTCACAAAAAGGAGTCTTTGTATCTCCAGGCCCTGTATTCTACCCAGTATGCCACCTAGCTGCCTAAGAGCTTATTATAGGTTGATATTATTGCTGATGACTTAGTATAGGATCATAGATGAAAAGGTGGAAGGGTTCTTAGAAGCTATGGAATCCATACAGGTGCTCAGAGAAGTTCAATGATTTGTCCAGGCTCACCCAGCAAAGAGATGTCTGAAGCAGGATGTAAACACGGGTTTCCCCAGCTTTAAGTCCAATATTCTATCCATTATGCCACCTAGATCTGTTGCTATTATTGCCATTGTCCAGTCATGTCTGACTTTTCATGACCCTGTTTGGGGTTCTCTTGGCTAAGATGCTGGAGTGTTTTGCCACTTCCTTCTCCAGCTCATTTTATAGAAGAGGAACTGAGACAAACAGGGTTAAGTGAATTGGCCAGAGTCACACAGCTAGTAAGCGTCTGAGAGCAGATTTGATGAGACTCATCGCAAAGATGAGTCTTCCTGTCTCCAAGCCCTGCATTACATCCACTGTACCTCTTAGAGGACCTTACGACAATGGAAGCTATCAAAGTTAGTAGAAATGCCCCACTTTTTCAGCATCAGCATATTCTGCATAGTCTCACATATTATTACCCCCAAAGAATGCTGATGCAAGACCTGAAAAGAGCCTTATGGATTGAGAATTGGTTTTCTGTTTCACTTTTCTTTTTGCACTATTATAAATCTCAAGGAAAAGTGCCATCCAGTTGTATTTCTTTCCTCCAGGGGAAGGCAGAAGAACGACTAGGCTTTTATCTCATGAAATATGCCAGGAATGGAGTAATGCCAAAACAATGGCATTATGGTAGTTACAATGGTATCTACAAAGCTCACTTTGAATTTTGAACAGCGAAGGAAAGGTTGGTGACAAAGGTGGTGACAGATAGAGAGGCAGGAACAGAGAGTACTTGAAAATTCTATTCCCAAAGGAATCACAAATAACATCTGTAGAGAACTTCTCATTTTAAGAGATGTACATTATGAAGGTATTCGTCCAAACTAAGGCCCCACATACTACTTTTAGGATTTTTAATTTCTAGCTACATTTTTCAAAATAGTGCTTTTAAAAAAAACTAAACAGTAGGAAGCACAGGTAACAAGACAGAAGAGAAAGTAATGAACTTGGGACATGGGTATACATAGAGCATGAGCCAAGTGTGCCTTGGGCATGCCTGTAAAACGTATCCTAGGATGAGTGTTTGGCCCTTAGAAGAAAGGGAAGGGCTGTAAGCACTTCTCAATTTGGGGTTGGAAGATCTTGATTTAAATTCTTAGTTTACTACCTATTACATAAATCATCTTGGGCAAATAGCTTTATCTCTTCCCTCTAAAATAGCAATTCTCAAACTTTTTGGTCTTAGGACCCATTAAACTCTTAAAATTATTGAAGATACCAAGGAGGCTTTTTTAAATGTAGTTTTTTTCTTATCAATATTTACTGTATTAGAAATGAAAGTATTTTGGTATTATTATGAAAATAGTTTTGACCACATGAACCACCTGAAAGGGTCTCAGGGACCTTGCGGAGCTCCCAGACCACACTTTTAGAATAGCTAGCTGCAGCTACATAGCTTGAAGGGCATCTAAGTGGCATAGGGGTTACAGTGTACAGCCTAGATTCAGGAAGAGCTGGTCTTAGACACGGACCAGCTGTGTGATCCTGGGCAAGTCCCTTAAGCCTGTTTGCCTCAGTTCTTCATCTATAAAATGAGCTGGAGAAGGAAATGGCAAACCAAACCACTATCGTTGCCAAGAAAATCCCGAATGGGGTCACAATGAGTTGAACATGACTGAAAAACAACTCTACAACAAAAATGAATTTGCTTTAAAATGAGGGGATTGGATAAGATGGGTTTCCAGGCCAAAATTCTTAAGGAGACTGAGTAGGAAGGAAACTGTTGAGTTGTAGGTACATGGAGCAACTTGTGAAATTGATCATAATGATATGAGACAGTTGATGTCCTCTGGAAAAGTCTAATGCCTATTGATTTACTTCCCTTCCCTACCCTCTAATTAAACACAAACATATACACAGCACACACTAAACAAAAACAGAAAATGAGAGAGGTGTATGAGAACATACTCGGATGACTACAGCTAGATGAGATAACCTCAGTTTGAGTAACATGCAAGGCAAGGTCAGTGCTGGAAAACCTAAACCTTAAAATGATCTCCAGTTATTTTAAAAAGAATAAATGAATTAGTGTGGAAAATCTATTCATTCTTCTGATAAATTTATAGAAAAATTTTTAGTGGATGGAGTTTTTTTTTTTCCCAAACCAAAAAGTATTGTTTATAAAAAGCACTGAAATGAGATATTCTAAATGATTAAACATGTTTTGGTATTATTGTGAGAACGTTAAATTTTTTGGTATAAGTGCTTAAGAGAGAGGATGACCCATGTAAATGAAGAGGGGGATGGAATAAGCCTGAATAGAGTGCTTAATTTATGATATACACTGTGGTAAGCACTTTATAAATATTTTCTCACTTGATTCTTACAACAACTCTGTCAAGTTGTTGCTAATTATCTCCATTTTTGCAGCTGAGGAAACAGGTAGACAGAAATTAAGGGACTTGTCCAAAGTCACACAGCTTGTAAGTATGTGAGGTCACATTTGAACTCACGTCTTCCTGACTCCAGGCTTATCATTCTATGTACTGCGCTACTTCATCCCCTAGCATCATAGAGATTACATAAGAATATGAAGAAGAAAACTTGGTAAGAGCACTCAATAAGCCTGCTATAAATGGATAAGGAGAGAGGGACATGGAGAGAATGTCTCAGAAACAATCTGTGGAATCTTGTATATGTACATATACATGACATATGCATATATATTACAACAGTGTTAAAAGCTAACTTTAAATGTGATTCATCAAAATTTTAATGAAAGACTACCAGAACATACTTACATAAATATATAATATACTTAAGTTATATTAGTATATACTGTACTTATACAAGTATATAATATATTTATACAAGACTATATATAACATATAAATATATAACATACTTATACGAGAAAAAAATGACCAGACTATCAAATCATTTCAATTAAGCAAATTTTCCTTCCTTTTCGTTATTTGGTGTAGTTTCTATATAATCCCCTAGCTTCATATAGAAGGCCCTATGGACAAGGAAAAAATTCCTATATATCTCCCCTTAATCACCCTGTTCCCAATTTTTTAAAGGAAAGCAATGTTTTATGTCTTATAGGGGACAGGAAATTTTCAGTGATTGTGGCAGTCCCTAAGCAATACCTTCAAAATGAGCCAACCTGATGGTAAGCGAAAATTATGTATTACTCACAAGTGAAATGCAGAACTGTTTTCAAATGTATCCATGAACAGAGGGCACTCTTCAAACATTTATGAAATATTTACCAAGAAAACTGAGCCTGCATCTTGATAACATGAATCACCAGAAGGTAATACCTGTTGTGTTGATAAATTGTGTTTTCTCCACCTCTCTGAAATATCTAGTTATTTGAATAAAAATAAATATTGAACTGTAACAAATTGCCTGGTATCCCATCTAGATTGCACTGTAGGAGTTTGTTTGTTGTAACTGGGGACAATCCAACATATAATGCATTTTTGGAGCCAACTACTTATAATTTTCTTCAAGTACATTTCAGGATAAGCCCAATTCCATTTCATCAGTGCCTCTTTAGATACCCTAACTTGGGGAAGCCACCATTTGATTTAATATGTTTTCATGACATGTTGGCAGTAAGAGGAACCCATTCCTCTTCCTTGCATCCCTCTTCTAGTACCAAATACATCTGATGGAGGCAACATAGTGCAGGAGGATGCTCTTGGGGTCAAAGAAGTCTGCCACTTAGTATCTGTGTGATCCTGTACAACTTATTTAACCTCTTTGGGGCTCAGTTTTTATACCTGAGAGGCTAGACTTGAAAACCTTTAAGGTTTCTTTTGGCTCTATACCTGTGACATATAGTGGCAAACGTCAAGGGATTAAAGGAAACCTCAACCTCTATTTGGGCCAAAGATTAAAAGAAAGACACTCATACTGGGTTTGATAGGGTCAGTCTCAAAACCAAACTCTACAAAAGAATTAACTACTTGGGTTATTTGCTTGTTTCACTGACTTTTAAGGCTATCAAGTGCCTATTTGGTGTGGTTTGGGCATGATTTTACTCAAGCATGAGGTCCTAAAAACATCTTCAAATAGAAGAGAATAAATCTTTGTCTATTAGCATGTCTTTATCTCCATAATTCTAAGTTATCTTTGCTTCTTGTTCTGGTAGCTAGCTCACAATTTGCTGTGAAGCATTTTTATACTTGCTCTCTTTTTGGCATTGGCTTTGATTTCCAGAGCTCTTTGGAGTTCCTCCCCCTTCTTTTCCATCTCAGGTTTTAAGTTGTATTTCATTGCTGTTACTTTCTTCTTGGCCCTCAGATCTCTCCAGACAACACATTAACAGTGACTTTTCAAGGTGTATTTATTGTAACAAGAATTCATTCCCTTTCTGCATACCTCTGCTTACAGCTAATGATGCTTACTATGTACAAACCATTATTCTCGTGATATAAATACAAAATGAGATAGTCCTCGCTTTTAAAGGACTTACATTCTTCTTTGTGGATATAGGTTTGTTGCTGGATCATTTTCAATTGTATTTAACTCTTTGTGACCCCAAGGGTTTTCTTGGCAAAGATACTAGAGTTTGTCATTTCCTTCTCCAGCTCATTTTACAGATGAGGACACCGAGGCATACAGGGTTAAATGACCTGCCCAGGGTCACACAGCTAGTGTCTGAGGCAGGATTTAAACTCAGAAAGATGGGTTTTCCTGACTTCAGGTCTGGTCCTATAATTACTATGTCACCAGCTGCCCAGATGCATGTTTGCATGTCAGTAAATACAGAATATTACAAAATTATTTGGTGGTGGCACCAACTACTGGGGATGATCAAACTCCTCATTTTCCATTATTTATAGATTACCAATGAGAAGGTAGCTTTCTATCCCTTTTTAAAATCTTGATCATTAATTAGTGGAAACTATTCAGTGCCTACCTCAATACCTTGCACCTAACAGGCACTCAGTGCAGTTATTTGAATGGATTAAGGATTAAATGACTCGATCAACCAGGATTATTCAACATAATATGGTGTAAATTTTGCTTAGTCAGCTTTCCATCAGCACATTATTGATCCTGATTTTTACCCTTTTTAGTCCCAACGATGAGCAATTTAGTAGCTCAGTAAACAATTAGCTCTAGAAAAGTGCCTCACTTCTGTTAGCTGCAGAGATCTGAGTGCATTCGATACTTACAGCTGTCTTCTTCCTCCATGAAAACACTGATCACATAACAGGCATACACAAAGCCAATCAACTGCAGAAGAGAAAACAGAACAATGCATGTCATAAAGCTGTACTAAATTTGTGTAAAGCAAGAATCTCAATTGTGGCTTGTGCAATTAGCAGATAAAGGATGCCCTGAAATAACTACTACCATTTGACAATAGATGCCTTCTTGTATTTTTAACTAACAGCTATCATCTTGAAATGCATATTCAATTCCCATTAGTGTTAATAGGATTAAAGAAAGTTACCCAGGTATATCCTGAACAGACTCCTAGGTATTTAATTGAAACCTGAGACTATGGTTACTAAATTGTGAATGAATCGACTTTTCAAAATCTTTATTTTGAATTAACCACTGAAGGAAATGTACTACTTATCTCACAGGGTCATTGTGAGGATCAATCAGCAGGCATTTAGGTTCTAGATGATGAAACTACAAAAATGAAAACAAAACAAAATAATCCTTACTCTCAGGTTTACATTCATTTTTGGGAAGTGATGTCTTTTCATTCATAAATTGAGGGGTCTGGACTTAATGATCTCCAAGGATCTTTCAAATCTAAACCTATGGTCCTATAATCATATGTAAACATAAATAGATACACAATATACACATAGCAAATATAAAGTAATTTGAAGGAGAAAGCTCTGGAAGCTAGGAGGATCAGGAAGGAATTTGAGCTAATCTCCAGAGAAAGCTAAGAATTCTTAAAAGCAGATTGAGCAGGGACTGCATTCTGGGCATAAGGAAAAGCTTGAACAGCAAGTACCATAATTTGACTGAACAAAGAGGGATGACACGTATAGGGAATGGGTGGCGCTAAGGAGCAAGGCAGGGTCAACTGCTATTGGGGTGTGTGTGCGTGTGTGTGTGTGTGTGTGTGTGTGTGTGTGTGTGTGTGTGTGTGGTGGGGAGATGGGGGATGGGAGAGAGCTAGGCAGGATGGAAGAGAAGAGAGAAGTAAATCTGTGTTCTATGACTTTCTTTAAGAATTTTCTTCCCACTCAGTGAAATGCTTGTCTCTCTACCTCAAAGAAAAATCACTAGTGATACATACCAGGAAAGTTTGGTGGCAGTTGGATTGTGAAGGGCTACAAATGCTCAACAGAGAAGATTGTATTTTATGACTTCTGAGTAGATATATGATATGTGATCCTGTGACATTCTAAAAGGCAGTAGGGAGCCAAGGGTGGCTTTGGAGAGGGGAGAGGGGTGACATAATCAGTTCTATGCTTTAGGGATATCTCTGCAAGGGGTAAAACTAAGCTTAGTGAAGACTGAGAGATGATTGTTACGATTTGGGTGAGAGATAATGAGGGATCAAATTAGGGTGCTGATCATGTGAGTGTGGAAAAAGAAGCTGCAAGAGGTGTTGTGGAAGTAGAGTTGACCTTACTTGCTAATCTTTTGGATATAGGAGGGGAGGAACATGGGTGAATTCAGGAATCTGGGTCTGATTCTTGCGTTGGGCATTTAATAGTTTTGTGACCCTGAGCAAATCATTCATCCCTTCTCATCATGTTTTTTCATTTATAAAAAGGAAGATATTTGTAGCCCCAACCTTGAAAGGTTGTAGTGAGGTTTAAACCAATCAGCAAGCATTTTTTAAGGTCTCTGTGATGTTAGGCATTTTGCTAGGCACTGGAAATACATAGACAGAAGTGAAATGTTCATTTGCCCTCAAAAAAGCTAATATTCTATAAAGATGCATTGTCACATATTATGATCTTAAATCTAAGGAGATAATATATATAAAGCAATTAGTAAATGTTTAGAAGGTGTTACACAAATGTTAGCTATTTGTTATTATTCCTAAAGCCGGATGAAAGCTTACATTCAAAAAAAATCTTGGATTAGTTTTGCTGCCTTGCTAGTACACATTTAGAATTAAGGATTAAGTAACACTTAACTGAGAATGGGAGAAAGACAGCCATTCTACATATTGGATAACTACCATACAGTTGTTTTGTTGGTAACTTGATTTTCTCCTCTGCACCAAGTTCACACTGAAGGATGTTCATTTAGAATGTCAGGAGAACTCTGAAATTACCATGAGAATTCTAAGCATGCCCCTTGTACTGATCTTGTGCTATAAGCAGGAGTGCTGAGGGACAATTTATCACAACTGCAGTCAGACGATGTGTTTTTCATCTCAGTTCTGGTGAGAGGGAAGTGAAGATACATCAGAATGTTTTGGCTCTATGCTAGGGACCTTTTCAATTGTGAGTCCAAGGTCTTGTTAGGACCTTGGTTCTAGGAAGTCTATTAATTTTCTATAGTTCTAGTATAATATAATCTTCAAGTAAAATATAGCCCTCTCTCCTTCACCTTTCTGCTAAGGAGAGCAGTTTTAGTGTCCCAGTAAGATGAATTTTTATTCTGTTTTCTTTGCTGTCTCATTCTAACTAAATGACAAGCAAAGGTATGCAAATGAAGAATTCCCACATTAAGTACATTACGGACTTCTAGCAAGTTGCAGAGACCATGCAGCATGCAAATGAGCTCCTTTCAATATGAACATTTCTTCAGCAAGACTACCAAGTGCAATCAACGTTGTAGGATTAGATTCTTAAGGATATGATGTGTAGTCCTGCATTGCATTTGGAGGAATATTGGGGAAGAAAAACAGAGGGTTGATGTAGGGGTCCCCAGAGATGGAACCTGGAAGTGACTGTGCCAATATATTCACATCATATATCAGTACAAAGAAGCTGACTCAGAGAATCACAGAATTTCAGAGTCGTAAGGGACTCCAGAGGCCATCCAGTATAAATATATCTGAATACAAATCTCCTTTACAACCTGCCTGAAAAATGGTCATCCATCCTTTACTTGTAGGTCTCTGATAAGGGAGCACTCACTATTCAGGTGAATTTGACCTTTAATTTTTTTTTTGTCTTTTTTTTAATTTAACTTTTTACATTCATTTTCACAAAATTTTGGGTTCCAAATTTTCTCCCCTTTTCTCCCCTCCCCCCACCCCAATACACCGAGCATTCTAATTTTCCCTATCACCAATCTTCCCTCTCTTCTATCATCCCTCCCTTCTCTTGTCCCCATCTTCTCTTTTGTTCTATAGGGCCAGATGACTTGCTATTCCCCATTACCTGTATTTCTTATTTCCTAGTAGCAAGAACAATATTAAACAGTTGTTCCTAAAACTTTGAGTTCCAAATTCTCCCCATCCCTCCCTCCCCACCCATTCCCTTTGGGAAGGCAGGCAATTCAATATAGGTCCTCTCTGTGTAGTTTTGCAAATGACTTCGATAATAGTGGTGTTGTGTAAGACTAACTGTTATTTACCTCCATCCTATCCTGCCCCCCATTGTTTCTATTCTGTCTTTTGCTCCTGTCCCTCCCCAAGTGTTGACTTCAAATTGCTCCCTCCTCCCATTGCCCTCCCTATCATCATCCCCCCCTTGCTTATCTCCTTCTCCCCCACTTTCCTGTATTGTAAGATAGGTTTTCATACCAAAATGACTGTGCATTTTATTCCTTCCTTTAATTGAATGTGATGAGGGTAAACATCTTGTTTTTTTTTCTCAGCTCTCCTCTTTTCCCCTCCATTAAAAAGTCTCCTGCTTTCCTCTTGAATGAGAGATAGTTTACCCCATTCCATTTCACCCTCTTTCCTCCCACTACATTTCTCTCTCATCATTTACCTTAATTTCTTTTAAGATATGGTCCCATCTTATTCAATTCACTCTGTGCTCTCTGTCTCTGTGTGTGCGTGCATGTGTGTATGTGTGTGTGCGTGCACGCATATACATGTGTGTGTGTGTGTACGTGTGTATAATCCCACCAACTACCCAGATACAGAAAAATTTTAAGAGTTACAAATATTGTCTTTCCATGTAGGAATGTAAACAGTTCACTTTTGGTAAGTCCCTTATGACTTCTCCTTGCTGTTTACTTTTTCATGCTTCTTCTCATTCTTGTGTTTGAAAGTCAAATTTTCTTTTCAGCTCTGGTCTTTTCATCAAGAATGTTTGAAAGTCCTCTGTTTCATTGAAAGACCATATTTTCTCCTGAAGTATTATACTCAGTTTTGCTGGGTAGGTGATTCTTGGTTTGAGTCCTAGTTCCTTTGACTTCTGGAATATCCTATTCCACGCCCTTAGATCCCTTAATGTAGAAGCTGCTAGATCTCGAGTTATCCTGATTTTATTTCCACAATACTGGAATTGTTTCTTTCTAGCTGCTTGCAATATTTTCTCCTTGACCTGGGAATTCTGGAATTTGGCCACAATGTTCCTAGGAGTTTCTCTTTTTGGATCTCTTTCAGGTGGTGATCGATGGATTCTTTCAATACTTATTTTGCCCTCTGGTTGTAGAATGTCAGGGCAGTTTTCCTCGATAATTTCATGGAAGATGATATCTAGGCTCTTTTTTTGATCATGAGTTTCAGGTAGTCTCATAATTTTTAAATTGTCTCTCCTGGATCTATTTTCCAGGTCAGTTGTTTTTCCCATGAGATATTTCACATTCTCTTCCATTTTTTCATCCTTTTGGTTTTGTTTGGTGATTTCTTGGTTTCTCAGAAAGTCATTACACTCCATCTGTTCCATTCTAATCTTGAGAGAGCTATTCTCTTCAGTGAGCTTTTGAACCTCTTTTTCCATTTGGCTAATTCTGCTTTTGAAAGCATTCTTCTCTTCATTGGCTTTTTGAACCTCTTTTGCCAATTGAGTGAGCCTATTTTTCAAGATGTTATTTTCTTCAGCATTTTTGGGGGTCTCCTTTACCAAGGTTTTGACTCGTTTTTCATACTTTTCTTGCATCTCTCTTATTTCTCTTCCCAGTTTTTCCTCCACCTGTCTAACTTGCTTTTCAAAATCCTTTTTGAGCTCTTCCATGGCCCACGGACATCCACCTGGGGTGTCTGGGATACAGAGGCCCCGCCCTCCACGTCTTTCCCTGATGGTAAGAATATTTCCTCGTCATCAGAATTGAAAGGCGGGAACATCTGCACCCCATCAAAATAGCTCTCTATGGTCTTATTTTTCTTCCTTTTTCTGGGCATTTTCCCAGCCAGTTACTTGACTTCTGAGATTCCTCTGCCTTGACCTTTAACTCTTAAAAATAAATAATTAATTTATTTTTAGTTTTTAACATTCACTTCCATGAGATTCTGAGTTTTGAATTTTCTCTCCCACCCTCTCCTCCCCTCTCCCCAAGACAGTGTACAATCTGATATAGGTTCCACTTATACATTCATATTAAACATATTTTCACATTAGTCATGATGTAAGGAAGAATTAGAACTAATGGGAGGAGCCACAAGAAAGAAGAAGCAAAGTAAAACAACAAAAGAAAAGGAGCGCAAATAGTATGCTTTCATCTGCATTCAGAATTCAAAATTCTTTGTCTGGATGTTCTATCATGAGTCTTTTGGAGTTGTCTTGGGTCCTTCCACTGCTGAAAAGAGCTAAATCTATCCAGGTCAGTCATCACACAATGTGGCTTTAACTGTGTACCATGTTCTCTGGATTCTGCTCATTTCACTCTGTATCAGTTCATATAAGTCTTTCCAGGTTTTTTTCTGAAGTCTGCCTGCTCATCATTTCTTATAGCACAATAGTATTTCATTACATTTATATACCACAACTTGTTCAGTCATTCCTCAATTGATGGACAGCCCTTCAATTCCAATTCTTTGCCACCACAGAAAGAGTTGCTAAAAATATTTTTGCGCATGTGGGTCCTTTTCCTGTTTTTATGATCTCTTTGGGATACAGACCTAGACCCAGTCTAGAAGTGCTGGGTCAAAGGGTATGCACTGTTTTATCTATGATAGCTTTTAACATGATGTAGTTTCCTTTCTTATCTCTTTTAATTAGATGTATTTTTGCTTTTGTTTTGTCTGAGCACAGGATTGCTACCTTGCTTTTTTACCTATAACTTCTAAATACAAGTGATGTGGAAGCCCTGATTCCCTCCTGGGTGGGATAGACTCTAATGAGCAGAACATTGAAATTATGAATGACTGCTCCTTCACTAACATCCTCCCTCAAAGTATCTTCATGACTGAAAGTAACCTTGATTGCTTAAAGCCAGTAGAACACAAAATTTGACATGTTCTACCAAATTAGAAATGCTTTGACTACTCATTATTATTCAAGAACAGAAGCATAGAATCATGGAACTTTAAACTTGGAAGGAACCACATTGGGTATTCATCCTGTTTGATCCCTACCCTTGAAGAGAATCCCTACCTCTAGCTTTTGCATGAAGAAATCTAATTGGAGGGAAACCATTACCTCCAAAGGCACCCATTCCTCTTTTGGATGCCTCCAATCCTTAGTCCATTTGCTCCTATGTAACTTTTACCCAAGTTCTCTTAGTTATTCCTGCTGGGGTCAAATTAAATTGTTCTTCTACTTTACTACCCTTTAAGTACTTGAAGAAAGCTACCATATTCCATGGTCTGCTAGTGGTGCTGGGCCTAGAATTAGAAAGACTTGCATTCAAATTTGACCTCAGACACTGACTAACTTTGTGACCTGTAATGTTAATGGAGTGGGAAGATCTTTCCTGCCCATTAATAGGCCTATGTGATTTTGAACTTGGGCCCAGCTGATTGCTATGATGGAGCCTGAGTCACATAGCATGATGGGAGGGGATTGCTGGGCAGGCAGGACAGGAAGAGTGGAGCAGAAAGAGAGAGTGAGGCAGAGCATCTAGCATTAGTGAGAGAGGGAGGAATTTTGCCTAAGGGAGCTTGTTTGTGGGGCAGCCTAACCAAGGAAAGGCTTGGGGATGTTGGTGCTCCCTAGATTGGTGGTGTGTATAAACTTCTTTGTTACCATGATGGATTTGGCTTTCTGGCATCTGAATAAATATGTTGATTTTGTCTCTGAAGAAGAGTTATTTATATTTTGTGAATTTATCCTGGAAATATGCATGCATATTCATAGTGACTGCTATGGGCACTTCATTGGCATCACAGGACCCTGGGCAAATCACTTCACCCCATTTGCCTCAGTTCCTTGTCTATAAAATGAGTTGGTGAAGGAACTGACAAACCACTCCAGTATCTTTGCCAAGAAAAATCCAAATTGGGTCATTAGGAGTCAGACATGACTGGAATGACTGAACGACCACTGCCACAATAAGTAAAATCACATCCGCATTAAGTCTTGTCTTCTAGAGGCCATCTAGCATCACTCTTTCCAGTTGATTCTCACATGGCATGGACTTAAGGCCCTGGTTGTTGTACTCTGGATGATTTTCAACACATCAATGCCAATCTAATTTTGAAAGTTTTTTCATAAAGTTTACCATGAGGTATTATACATACATATATGTATATATATATATATATATATATATACACATATATATGTATATATATACACACACACACACACACACACACACACACACATATATATATATATATATATATATATATATATATATGTATTTTGGGGATAGAAATTCTTAAAGACCCTTTGTTAAGGTGTGAATCAGAGGGATGTATTCTGCACCATGCTGGTGACATCACAGATCTTTGGAAGGAGAATCCGCATTCTGGGTGAAAAAGGAAATTGGTAGGACTGTCTGGAATAAGACAACAAGCATACACTGGCATATAGAAAGAAGAGGCTCATTTGGATACTTTTTCAGGAGGTTTGCTTACACACACGCATATGTATACACACACACACACAGAATTCTTTTCATTTACTTGCACTACCATATGAAAGCTACGGACTAACCCAAAAATACACAACCTTTCCTGCCTCAAGTACTTCCCCTTGGCAATTCATACTCCACGAGTTACCAAACTGGTTTTTGAAAAGTACATTTTTAACCACATAACTCCTAAACGCAATAAACTCTAGAGGCTTCCTATGACTTCTAGATTTAAAAAAAATAATAAAAATAATTTCCATGTTTGACTTTTAAAGCTCTCCAAAATCTGTCCTGAACCTACCTTCTTAATCTTATAGTTCCTGCCCCTTTGCTCATTCTTTAGTGAGGTCAAACTGACTTTCTTGTGTTCCTTCATCATGATAGGACATTTTCTGTGTTTGGGTTTTTGCATGGATCTCATACCTGGAATCTCATCTGGCCCCTTAAAATCCCTTATGTTCATCAATATTCTACTTAAAGTAACACCTTCTACATTGAAGTTTTCCTGACCTCCACCCTGCTATTTTCTCCCTCCCCTAAAATATATTTTGTATTTATTTTGTATATACTTACACTAACCTGACAGGTATAACCATACAAACACACATATGCACACACAGAAATATACATACATACATGTGTATATTTATAAAATGATATACTTTTACATTTATACATATATGCTTATTTATTGACAGGTTATCTCTCATCATAGAATGTAAGCACATTGAGGGCAGGGACATTTCCATTTTAGCTTTATATCTTTAGAGCCTAGTATAGTACTTAGGAAGTAGATATTCAGAAAGTGTTTATTGAATAAGTACCTTTTTAAAAATGACTCATTGTTCAGCCTGAGAGGAGGTAAGGAATTTATTTATTTCTTCTTTGCCATAATATGTAGTATGAACAGGGACTTTTTGATAGACAGGAGGGAAATTGTAACTTTTTTTAATCCCAGTGACATCAGACAATTCCTCTCTGTCCTCTGTCCTCCCTCATGTGAACATTTTCCTACAAATTTAATATGGAAATTTCCCTTATAAGAAAAATGGAGCAATATGGAATGAAAGAAGCTCTTGAAATTCCACTGTCAGGTACAATAGTTCCTTAATGGACACTATTGTTGTCTTGAAAGATGATGCACTAAGCATTTTGACCATGCATGTGAAATGTATAGGAACAGCTGAAAATAAGGCAAAGGCACACCATAGTGTAAATCTTAAATACAGCTATCTGTCTGCAGGTCTTCAAAGAGATTTTCCCTAGCCATAACCTTAATATTATTACAAACAAATTAATTGAAATTTCTGCTTTTGCTTTTGTATTATTGATAGGTATATTAATAAAATATTTATCCTGGCAAATTACTTTTGCTATCTTGATTAACTAAACTGCTACTTAATTAATAACATTATGCTCTTACAAACCCGTCTAGCCATCATGTTAATCACCAATTTGCCGAGGGCTGATTGTTGTGTGGTTCTTGGTTTCTCAGCATCTGAGCTGAAATAGCCCCTGTTGGCCCTCTGCTTGGCGCCAAGAAATAGATCCAGAGGCATGTTAGCCAATAGGAAACCCACATGATGTAAATCAACTAAGGGATAATTACCCTGATCATTCCTGGTTTTAACAAAGCTTTGAAAGAGACATTAGTCTTGAAGATATCCTTTTCTTTCCCATTAAAGGCAGGTAGCTGCTATCTCATTCAGGGTGTTTCTGCTCTCTTCCTTTCCTCCCACCTTACCTTCAAAATCTGGCTCCATCAACCCCATCTTCTTTGATGTATTTGGGGAATGCAAGGGAAGTAACATTAGATGCCAATTTCCCACTGGGTTATATAAGAGAACATGATTAGATTTTACATGGAGAGTTTGTAGACAGAATTGATTAGCTTGCCTGTGGAGTTTGTGTAAGAGATTGATTAGTTTATTTTCACTTTTGCAGATAACAGAACTTTTAAAAATAAAGGGTGGGGGAGGGTGTTCTGTTGTTCAGGATGTGTATTATTAAGATCAAATCAAAGCAGTGAGTCATGACTGATATTTTATGAGCCTTAGGATGGAATACCAGGAGGTTAAAAATAATGAATCAAATTCTCATCCCTGATAATGCTCTGAGAGAACAACCCAAGCAGGGCTAGACTTATTCATACATAGAATTGTTGATATGATTTGAGGGAACATGGAAAGACCCTATTCTCTTCCTGGTTGAAAAATACTTTCCCTATCAGTTTTTCTGAAATCTAAAGTGTTTAGATCAGACTTTAAAGACTTTCTTAAGGGATTTATAGTATAATATGATTAAAGCATAAAGTTACATGGCAGGGAAAACATATTAGGTAACTAGCACATTGGAACTTTCTTAATGCCATGACTATTTTGAAGAAGGGAAATGAATAAACATCTATCACTTATCTACTATGTGTCAGGTTCTGTGCTAAGCACTTCATCGATGTATCTCATTTGATCCTAATAACAACTCTGTAAGGCATGTACTATTTTTATCCCCATCTTGCAGTTGTGGGAACTGAGGCAGACAGAAGTTGAGTGACTTTGTCCAGGGTCTTGCAGCTATAGTGAGAGACTGAGGCTAGATTTGAATTTTGGTCTTCCTGACTCCAGTTTTAGCTCTCTACTCACTGTGCTAACTAACTAGCTGCCTAGCAGCTTTGAAGTAATTGAATGGAATGAAGTTAGCGAAGACTTCTCAGTGCTTAACAAAAGGCTTTTAGTAGATCGTTAGGCCTAAGTTTCAGTTTCTCAGAAATCATATGCCACATCAAGATAACACAACTTCCCTTGGGTTGCCATCACAACTCTCTGTTGCCTCCTTGGATTGTCATATCAGCATAACACAACCCCCCTTTGGGTTGTCATAACACAACCCCCTCTCTTGACCCCTTGGGTTGCCATACTGGAATAACACAACCCCACCTTGGGTTGCCACATCAACATCTATATCAACATAATGCCTATTGGTTATTCACAGGGTAGGCTGTTGTGTTTAGATTGTGAGCCTGCCTCCCAGACAATGGGAGAAAAAGGCCAGTGGGGGGGGGGTGTGGGATCTGCATTAGGGCTATATAATCTCTATTTTTGCCTTCTGTAATTGCCTCACTCTCCTGATTACTTATCAGAGAGGAGATGCCTTTTCTCGTGAGATTGTAATAAAATCTTGCTGCTTTGCTTCTACCTTGAGAAGTCTCTGATTTTTATTTGAGTTGGTGGTCTCTGACCCACACATAATCTTTGATAATGCTTCTGATTTATTGATGTCAATCATTTTTACATGGTAGTCATTTCTTAATATATACGATTGCTTAATATAATATATAGAGTTTGGCTTCATTTTATTGTCTGTTTCATTACATTGTTGTGGCTATCTATACTGCCTAGTCTAGCTTCTTTTAATTTCTATTTTTTATCAAATCTTGCCTGCTTTTTAGGATGATTTATGAAGAACACCAATTGAGTCAAGGGACTTGGACACCGATCCCACTCAGTTTGGTCATAGCCATCCTGAGACATTGGGAAAGTCATTGGTCCTTGGTCTTCCCATCTATGAAAAGAAAAATGTAGTTGTTCTGTCTTTGAAGTTTTATGATTTTTTTTCTCCTTTACACTTCTCACTGATGATGGTGTAGAAGATGGGTGGTTAGAGACTCTCAGGTGCCCTAGTTAATTTTCTTAGGACTTAAACAACCAGTGAGTTTCTAATCTGGATCAGTTGAGGGCATTTCTATTCCAGCAATTCATTTTTCTGACAAAACAATCAGTCTAGCAAAAAAAAGAGAAAAAGAAAGCAACAAGAAAGGGAGAGAGAATATCAGTTTTAGTTTGACCCCTTTGGGTCAAAAGTTCGTTAAATTTACGAATGTCTTTCATTGTTCTTTCAGAAATTCACTTTTAGCAATCAGAAGGAAAAGAAGTAGATTTTGCAGGTTGATTACGTAAAACTCTGAGGTTAAACCAGGCTAGCCACGCAATGCCATGTGATGGTGGAGCAGGCTGGCCTGTTTCAATCATCTATCTTGCTGTCCATCACTGTTCCTGCCCTTTGTGTTAAAGACAATCTTCTCCCCCCTCCTTCTGTTCCTCTCTACTCTGTGCCTGTCCCTATTTCCCCTCCCTACCCGGACTACAATATTTTGGGAAATATCTGCCTCCCCTTATGAGTGACCAAAGCCAGCTTGCTTTATTGTGTTTATTCTCCTCCATGCCTACTCCAGTTCAGTGCACCTCTTTCTCTGATATTTGGGAACTGTGGTGCTCCTGTTCATTTAGGGTTTCTTAAAAAAAGAAAAATAATGGTGCAGGGGAACTAAATTGTGTACATCGTGCTTGTCCCTCTCCATTGGGTGCTCCTCTTTCCTTTTAATTTTCAGGTTGAGAGGCTTGCAGAAGTCCAGCCCTAGGATTAGCCAACAGACCACTGAGTGGTAGAACCAGGCTAAAGCAAGAGGAAGGCTTGAATTCAGAGACTGCTTTAGCTTTCTTTTGAAAAAGCAGTGACCAGCAATGTAAATCCTAGGTGTTAGCTTGTTGAGAAGGCCAAAGAAAGGGCAATGTCTGTTGGTTTTCAGTGGCCACCTAGGCCCATGTTTTTGTGCTACCCCAAGGTGGTTTTGATCATGTTAGAAGGTGTCAGATTCAGCGAAAATCACTTAAGTTAGAAAAACAATGGACACCTATTTCCTCCCTCACATCCCCATCCCTATCCTTTTTTTTTCATCATTCTAGGATTGGTAGCAAACGTATTTCCAGAAAGACCAGCAGCTTACATGAATTGATGTAGAGGGCTGCCTCTGTCCCCTTAGGGAAAAATGTTTTACTTGTTCCACCCTTGGATGAGTTTATATTCAGTTGTCCAGAGGTGCAATTTCAGTGTGGTTTAGAAAAACCCTGACCTCTACAGTGTAAACAAAAATGCATTCACATTTATAGCAGGTCTGTCTCTCTGACCTTTCCCACTCCTCCTTGACCCTGTTTCGTTTACTTAGTGCACACAAAAGGACCTCAAACCATTCTCACTCAGTTGGATGGAATTTAGATCTGCTTTAACTTGGGATCCAACATTCCCTTCTTTGCCCTGGAAGGACTGATTTTATATGCCCATTGTTAAAACATAAAAAAAATATAGTTACCACATCAATGTAAGACAGATAAACACAGCACACAGGAGGGCTGCTAGCACAGGTTCACTCTTTATTTGGTCAGATAGGAAAAGGGCTGAATGCTGTTGCAGGTTTTAAAAATAAACCTCTCCTATGTTATTGTTTTGTAGGTAACCAAACTCTCTTAGGAGCATCTCCCCAAGGGGAGACATGATATCTGTAGAACTGGTCCATGCATTAACACATGCTTAAGTTTCTTAGCCATACCTTCTTCTAAGGTGAACCTGGGGCCTGATTACTGGTCTGTGCAGGCTTCCCAGAAGAAGTACAGTACAATATAAGTGGAAAGAGGGACATATTGGAATGGAATTGACTTGAGTCTGAATTCAGGCTCACTTACCTGAATGTGACTGAGGACATTTCCAGAGCTAAATCCTATGAAGCTCTCTAGGTGGGAAATGAAAGCTACAACACTGATTCGTATTAAAAACACCAGAGGATACAGCAATAAATAGAGCTTTCCTTAAAATGGTACATACTATCTAAAACCATCAGCAAGCATTAACTGTAATGGAGACAAGCTAGAAGCCTTCCCAGTAAGATCAGGCATGAAGCAAAGATGCCCATTATTACCATTATTATTCAATATTGTACTAGAAATGTTAGCTATAATAATAAAGAAAAAAAATTGAAAGAATTAGAATAGGCAAAGAGGAAATAAAACTATTATTCTTTGCAGATGGTATGCTTAGAGAATTCTAAACAATCAACTAAAAAACTAGTGAAAATAATTAACAACTTCAGCCAAAGCTGCAAGATACAAAAAAACCTCAATATAAATCATGTTCATTTTATATGTTATCAAATAAAATCCAGCAGGAAGAAAATCCAGCATTGAAGAGAAAGAGAAATTCCATTTGAAAATACAGTGGGCAATATAAAATACTTGAGAGTCTACCTGTCAAGACAAACCCAGAAAGTATATGAACCTAATTCTAAAACACTTTTCACACAAAGTCAGATCTAAATAGCTGAAAAATTATCAATTGCTCATGAGTAGGCTGACCCAATACGATAAGAATGGCAATTCTATATAAATTGATTTACTTAGTGCTGTACCAATCAAAGTACTATGTTATTTTATAGAGCTAGATAAATAATAACAAAATTCATCTGGATGAACAAAAGGTCAATTTTATCAAGGGAATTAATGAAAAAAATTGAAATAATGTGCCCTAGCTGTATCAGATCTCAAACTGTATTTTAAAGTGATCATCATCAAAACTATCTGGTATTGGCTAAGAAATAAAATGGTGGTTCAGAAGAATAGAATAGGTATACAAAACTCAATAGTAAATGATCACAGCCATCTACTATTTGATAAGTCCAAAGACCTCAGTTTTTGGGACAAGAACTTACTATTTGACAAAAACTGTTGGGAAAACTGGAAAATGATATGGCAGAAATTAGTTACAGACCAGTATCTTACACTACATACAAAAATCAGGTCAAAATGGATACATGATTTAAATATAAAGGGTGAAGCCATAAGCAAATTAGAAAAGTGAGGAATAGTTTATCTGTCAAATCTATGGAGAAAAGGAAAATTTATGACCAAACAAGAGATAGAGAGGACTACTCGATACAAAATGAGCAGTTTAAATTTTATTAAATTAAAAAGACTTTGCACAAACAATACCAATACAACCAAGATTAGAAGGAAAGCAGAAAGTTGGGAAATAGTTTTTATAGCAAATATCTCTGCTAAAGGTTTCATTTCTCAAATATGTTGAGAACTGATTAGAATTTATAAGAATACAAGTCATTCCCCAATTGATAAATGGTAAAAAAAAAAAAAAAAAAAAGTATGAACAGGCAGTTTTCAGACGAAGAAATCAAAGTTATCTATAGAAATGTGAAAAAATGCTCTAAATCATATTGATTAGAGAAATGCAAATTAAAACAACTCTGAAGTATCACCCATACTATCAGAATGGTTAATAAGACAGAAAAGGAAAATGAGATGTGGAAAAATCAGGACACTAATGCACTGTTGGTGGAGTTATGAACAACCATTCTGGAGAGCAATTTGGGACTATGACCAAAGGGCTATAAAACTGAACTGCAGAATTGGACCAGTTACAGAATCAGAATTTGTGAGTTGGAAGGGGCTTCAGTAGCCATTTAATCCAACTCATGAATGAAGCATGAAAGAAGTCCTCTCCATAATAAATATACCCTAAAAGGAGTCATGCAGCCTCTGTTTAAAAGACTCCAATTTCTCCTCCAGAAAAGGGAAACCAACGATCCCCAGAGGCAGCACATTGTACCTGTGGATAGCTGCAATTTTAAGGACTTCTTTCCCAAAAACAAATCTAAATTTGCTGCTTTATAATTCCCACCAGTGCTGCTAATTCTGCCCTCCAGACTCAAGCAGAATAAAATCCAATTCTTCCACACGATAGTCTTTCAATAAAATTTATCTTAAAAAAGTTGATGGAAGGTGCATTTGATACTGCTTTTCCTGGGTCCATTTGGTGATGCTTTCCCCAGCAACACCCCCTTCCCCCCAATTGTCCCAGTTATAGTTATGACAATGTCATTCACGATAAGTCTCAGTGTAGCATATGCCTTTGTGCTTTATCAGCATGGGGCCACAGAGTATGGAGGAAGTGTGCATGGTGCTGAGGAGGGAGAGTTTGAAGGGATTAACAGTAGCCATCACTCTGTCACTTGTTCTTTGAGGGGATTAAAATCTTGTGCAATTCTTTTAAAGAGTTAAACTTCCCATCCTTTGCATATGGTGCTTCCTAGCAGTACTTCAGTCCTACTTTTCAAATAGTTTGCCAGTCCATTCTAGCTGAGGCTGAAGAATCGGCAGCAGGTGTGCACTGTCATCAAACAACGCTATGGTGATACATTTCTTTCTGCATGTCTCCCTGGAGCCCTTTTCGATGCAATTGTCACCCAAACCCATCTGTTTTTTCCTTCATGCACAGCACAGGAGAAATCTGGGATCCACACAATGCAGAGGACCTAAAAGTGACCAGCTTCTCATTTATATCAGTCACAAAGGAGGACGGTGCCCATCCCCAAGAATACCCAATTTGCTTTGGTTTAAATCAAACTACTCCTACTTTCCCTTCCAGACTCAACCAGACATAGTTATCACTGCTTATGGAAGGGTTCTATGCCAAGTGAAGCTTGAAATTATTTGAAGACATTTGGTTCACCCTCCTAAGAGTCCCCTTGGCACCCTGGACTCCAAATGAATTAATGAATATGGAAATAAAATTGTTTTTTCAATGATGATCATAAAAATGCACAACGGCAGACAGCATGCCATTTATTCCCAGCCCAGGGGACTTCTTGCCCTTCCAGACAAGCAGCATTTGTGCAGACAGCTTCAAAATGGAAAACAAATGGTTGGCTTGTTTCTAAAGTCAGATAAGACTCTTAACCAGGCTTTTTTGTGATGCAGATACTCTGCAGCCTCATCAGCTCTCCCAGTCTTCTCACAAGGGATCCAAATGCAAGCAGATTTCGCTAAGAGATTCATTTTCCTGTTAGTCAGTTAGCCAGCAAAATACTCTTTCTAGTGGCCCGTCCTTGGAGAATGGGGATAATTGTTTAAAAAAAAAAGGCACCCATTAAAATGGATCAGTCTATCTCAAGCTTTATTAAATGTTCATTGTCCAAACACTTGATCGTCTTTCTATGGAACTATTGAAATAGCATGTTTAGAAACTACTAGGTTCATATGTCAAGATGTTCTGTGTTCTTTGGAAGAAAAATGCTATGTCAAGACAAGGTATTGCTATCATATTATTATTTCTGAGACTACATTACAATACCCTTCCACATAAACCAAGAAGAGTCTATGAATTTATGAGGTTAGCATTTGAGAATTAGTGTATTTGGGAAAGAAGGGTTATTTTAAAAAAAATTATTACGTATGTCAAATGCATTCCGAATAAGCTTGTTTGAATGTTATGTCAGCGAAGTAGTAATAATAACAGTTAGCATTTGTACAACAGTTGATGGTTTTCATAACTTCTTAACACATCTTATTTTCTTTCATCCTCTTAAGACCCATGTGACATGGGCAGTTCAAACAGTATTATTTCCATTATGCAGATGAAGAAACAAAGGCTCACACAGATTTTGATTTGCCCAAACTCATGTAGATTGCAAATAACAGATCTGAGACTTGAATCTGCACGAGTGAGGTTTCATCTCCATCCCTCTTAATAGAAAATAATTACAAGATATTAAGTGTAGAAGTGGGCACAGTGAAGAGTTTACAAATGTGGTCACAGGATGGTTTCTGCCCTTTAGAAAGAGGGCTCCTCTTTGAGCAGGTCCCATAAGGAAAAAGTAGCTTCTGGTTAATTGGACTTGGTCCAGAATGGATAGACATTTCAGGCTATCCATTGCCAAAATTCTCAGCTATATGAAGGATGGAGACACAGGATTGTTTTATGGAAAGAACATTGAGTTTGGTATCATAAGCTGGTCCTTTGAGTTTGAGCTGGTCCTTTCCAGCTCTAAATCTTGTGATCCTTTGCTTTCATTCCTTATCACACATACATACATAGTCACTAGAGAGAGAAGCATCAACATTTGGGTTTTCAAAGCTAGGGGTGGGGCTCCTTAATGGCTACCCAGAGTCTCATCTGGCACATGAACCTTCTTCCAAAGAGTGAGCCCTCTTTCTAAAGGGCAGAAACCACTGGGAGACTCATAAGAACTACCTTTTAAATGTCTGATAAAATCTTCTACTTCGTGGTTCTTTGGATCAGGGACCATTTCTTGCATAGATACTCAGAAGATTCAGAGATTGAGCAGGTACAAAAGAAAATTTTCTATTTTTAAAGAATAACATCATCCCTCATTCTGTCTTCCTTTCCCCTAGTCTCTGATAGAAAGATAGCTCTTCTCTTTAAGGCTAATCTCTCTTGCACATATTCTTAGTTTCATCCCCTTCTCCCTTCTGAGCAAATTGAATGCTTGATATTCCTCCATTTCTCTCAATTCCTTGACCCTTCCCTATCAACTTGTTCCTTCCCTATAGTTTTTTTTTTTTTTGAGGCAATGAGGGATAAGTGACTTGCCCATGGTCATACAGCTAAAAGTATCTGAGAGATTGGGTTTGAATTCAGGTCTTCCTGACTCCCCAAACCCTAAACTGTACACCTAGCTGCCCCACCTATAATCTTTAAACATACGTTAATCTCCTCATACTTAAACCCTTCACTATTACTTATTTAGAGAAATACTTACAGAGTTTGCTGCCATCCCCATTTTTGATCTCTTGTTCTCATTTTAGATTTAGGCTTCACTGCCCCAAGGATAATCTGACTTATCTGGGCCACTCACCAAACTTTCTCTAAATCTTATTTTTCTCCTACTGTTTCTCGTTGCTTTATGAGTCAGTTTTGCTCATAAACATCTATCATCCTTCCCTTAGATTTGTTAAATGAGTTTATGTTTGAAGAAGTTGTTATCTTAGGCTGCTGAAGGGATCAGATATCTGATCTGCATGCTCAGGTAGTATGTAGATTTTTTTTGGTCTTCTGATTGTGTCATTTTATTTATATCTTTTTAAACTTCCTTAGGAAACAACAATGGTCTTTCCTGTTGTTATTTAGTCTGACTTGTGTCTGTGTCTGACTCTTTGTGACTCCATTTGGGGTTTTCTTGGCAAAGATAATACTAGAGTGCTCCAGATAATTCTTCAGATGAGGAAACTGAGTCAAAAAGGATTAAGCGACTTGCCTTGGGTCACACTGCTAGTAAGTTTTTAGATTAGATTTGAATTCAGGTCTTCTGGACTCCAGGCCTAGCACTCTATCCTTTATGCCCCACTAGCCATCATCCACTATCTATGCCAGTAGCCTTTATAACAAGTCACTTATTTTATCTCTTTCGCTTTCTTTTGTGACAACAACAGGTTGTTTGAGAAGGTCAGATTGGGATTGCTTCAGTCTCACAATGTCACAATGGAAAATGGTCACAATGTCACAATGGAAAATGCTGCATTTAGAGGCAGAGAATCTATAGTCTAACAATTGAGAGACTTTGAGCAAGTCACTTCACTTCTGATGTGATTTAGTTTCTTTAAATGAAGAAAGTGAACTTAAAGTCACCTATGGTTCCTTTCAGCTCTAAATCTATGATCCTGTGCTCTCCCAATCTTATTTTTTTTAAATGTATAGTTTTGTACTGGATATTAATAAATCAATGATCTGACTGTACTCAACTGATTCTGAAATGATTCCTTGAATAATCAGTTGTTTCTGTTAGAATATAAGCAATTCTTTTTGATGTTATGTAGACCTTTCTGTATTCAGTGCCTTTCAATTCTTTTAGGAAGATGTAGGAAAATGAGCATCTATGTACATAGATGTTATCAGTGGCATTTGCTGTGCTCTAGGTCTTGGCAAGCATCCTGTGATGACTGCAAAATATATGCTTGGTTGCAGATTTGCCGGTTTAGTTAAGAGGACTCTAAACTGAAAATGTAGGAGATGGGAGAAAAATATCTAGGAGAATTCTAAATAAAAATATTATGTAGGATATGAAGAGTAACTTAGAAAGAATTAGATTAGCTAAAGTGCTCAGTAATTTATAGCAAAAAAAAAATAGGAAGAGTGTTGGGAAAGAATATTTCGGCTGCAATGAATATCTATTAGGGAGCTGCTATTTGCAAAGTTGCTGCTACCGTTTTTTTTTTGTTTGTTTTGGATTCCTCATTGTGGCATGGAGCCAATCCTGATTTCTTAAAAATTCCTTCAGCAGAGTATACGCTTTGGCAGATCCTTTTAGGCTGGAATGATTTTGAGAACAATCCTGTGGTGATTTCCATGTCTCTTGTTCTAGGACTAGCTTAGCTAAATGTTGAGAGGCTTATTACCAAAAGGCTAGCCATCTGCTGATTTTTTTATAGTAAGGAAGATAAAAACTGTCTATTTAAGTGTAGAGGAGTTTCAATCTAAGTTGACCAATCAATATGCCTTTATGAACAAGGATAAAATATCAGTATTGAAATTTATATGAAGCATTGCCCAGTCCATGCCCTCAAGGGCACATAATAATGTTACTGGGCAAGGATACACAAGTAATGATAATGAACATTAATTAATACATGATAAGCATAAAAGGGAGATCTGAGGAAAACCATAAGAGAAATTCACGGAGATCTTAGCTCCCATGTCCATAGAGCTTTACAATTCACAAAGTGTTCACAGCAATGTTTCAGGTAGGTAATTAGAGGCTATTATTCTCCCTTTATAGGTGAAGAACTTTAAATTCAGAGAAAAAAACATACATCTAATGCTTTGCTTAAATTATTTAATTCAAGGCTTCCAACAACCTTGGACAAGGGAGATAGTACAGGTTATCATCATCCCCATTTTTTTTTGTTTTTTTTTTTAAAACACTTATTCTACAACACAAACCTCCAAATACTTTCCCCTATAAAAGTAGTCAGCTTAAGAGACTGTTTCTATACCTTATCCAACAGCATTGTTGCTACTAGAAAATTCACCTAGACCTCCATCCCCAATTTTTTAAACAAGAAAACTGAAGTTTAAAGATGTTAAAGGACTCATATATGGTCACACTAAATGTCAGAGACAGAATCTGAATCCAAGACTTCTTGATTGAAAGTCTTGTACTCTACAGGACGAAATTGTTTTTCAACTTGAATAATATTCAATATTCTGTCAAAAAATCTGTGTTCAAGTTCATACTTGGGTTCTTATAAGCTGTGTGACATTGGATAAGATACAATTGTGCTGAGATTCAGGATTATCATTTTTCAAAAGAAATTAAGTGACTTGCTAGTAAATTGATGGCTGAGAAAGATTGCCAAAAGATTAATTATTCAGCTGGATTTTTAACTCAAGCTTTCTAGCTTGAAGTCCAGTCCTCTCCTTGGAGTGTAATGTCATTGGAACTTGTGAACTCAGATGTTTAGATATAAATTTACAGACTATTAATAACAAAGTGAATGGTGATTGTGACAATGTATGCTTACATTCAGCAAAGAGAAATGATAGTGTGACAGAGGAAAACCCACTGTAAAAATGTATTTATCTAAGAGGGAAAATATGGTGGAGAATATTTGTGTGTGTTCGTCTTTCGTTGCCGAAGAAGACCATGCCATCAGAGAAATAATGACATGGCTTGCACTTGACTTTGTTTTGAGTGAGGGAAGGCTGTGCTGGTCACCAGACTCACTTCTCCTCCAGAACTATCTGAATCCAGTGACCAGATATTCATCAGGATAACTGGAGATGACCCAGGATGAGGCAATTGGGGTTAAGTGACTTGTCCAAGGTCACACAGGTAGTGCGTGTCAAGTGTCTGAGGTGAGATTTGAATTCAAGTCCTTCTCACTCCTGCACTGGTGCTCTATCCACTGCACCACCTAGCTGCCCCTGGAGAATATTTAGTAAAAGATAAAAGGAGGTGAACAAAAGAGATATCACAGAGAGAGGTGGTATTTTATAAAGCAATATATAAGAAAAAGAGAATTATTGGGGAATTTTTGATGTGAATCATTAACTTGTCATGGAGGCGATAATAATTACGGGGAATGTCAACTACTTAGATATCATGTTGTCCAAAACAGAGCATCTGATCAATTGCTGATTTCATCTCCAAGGCAGAGGAAGCAATGAGTAAAATTACTTTAATGAATCTTATTTTGATCAACAGGTAGGAAAATTTGATGAAGTGGACATGACAACCTAAAAAATCATATAAGATACTAATCATACCATCTTAGAAGTCTGTGTCAGTCAAAGAGAAAAAAACTATGCGTAACTGGCCAAGATTAACTTTGTTCTATTTTTCTTTGCAAAAGGAGCATTAAACTAGGAGAACAGAAGAATGCTATAGAAATAGTGTATTAATCCAGTTATTTATTAAGTGCCAACTGTGTGCAGACCACTATTAAAAGTATTGTAGGAGACACAAAATTTAGGTAAGACATATCTCTTTCATCTGGTACAGGGCACTGGATTTGGAGGGAAAAGATCTGAGTTCAAGTTCATTGCCAAGTAACTATGCCAAGTAACAAGCCACTTAATACATGTAATTGGGGATAAAAAAATCCAAACCAAAACCAAGTCACTTAGCTTCCCTGAGTCTCAGTTTCTTTGTCAAATGAGCATATTATTAATTACTGCCACAGAATTATTGTAAGACTCAAATGAGATAATATATGCAGAGTGCTAGGTGAATTAGCATTATCATTAGTTCCTCATTTCCTCTCTTCTTTTCTACCTTTCTCCTTCTATGCTTACATTCATTATTATCTTAACTCAAGTGACAAACATCTTTCATTGATTCCCTTTGCTTAGGATATACATTTTCATGCCTGGATTTCCTGAAAATCTGGTGTAAGTTTTTTACTGGGAGACTTATAAGAACTACCTTTTAAATGTCTGATAAAATCTTCTACTTCGTGGTCCTTTGGATCAGGGACCATTTCTTCCATAGAAACTCAGAATCAAAGGAAGTCCAGAGAGAGATTTTGTAACTGATGGTAGTGACATGAGCCTTTCTGAATCAGGCTGATTCTGTGAAATAGCATTACTTACTACACTGCACCATTCTTTCTTAATTACCTGGTGATCTTCAGAGAAAAATGCCTCTTTTTAAAGGAAGAATTGTTAAGTGATCGTAAAACATGGCACTATTATTAATAAATATTATTCATTTATTCAGTAAATGCCTTCTATGCAAAGTATTCTTTTTTTTTTATTGCTTTTTCCTGAACTTTTTTGGTGATATGGACATAAATTTTTGTTATTGTGGTGCAGTTGCTTCCTTGTTTCCTTTCTGAAGCACAGCTGCAGAGGCTGGCAAGAGCCACTGACTCCTTCCTGGCACCTGACAGAGAAGCCACTAGGATAATGAGATTGGGCTGATTCAGTCTCATGGAGGGGAATGAGAAGTAGAAAGGCAAATGGAAAGGGGGTAGGAATGCCTTCCTGAACTTCCAACAATCTTAATAGAAAGTGCTGATCATGTAAGAGGTCTGCATAACTGGGTTAAATTCATATTGACTTAGCCAAAATGAGAAACCAGAATTGAATTAGGTAGGGTGTATAGAAAGGAATTGCACCTGGCCAACCCCCTCTTTGTAGGATGGGGTGGTGGGACCCTATGTAAAAGGAAGAGATGGCATAAGTAGTCTAGAGGACCCCAAAATCAATGATTCTGATGAAAACCTGCCATGAGTTGCTTGTAGACTCTGGAGCAGTAAGCAGAGACTTTCCATCCTTGACGATTCACAAAACCAGTGAAAAAGAATTGAAAACTGTGATTATGAAAGACCATGATGCCAGTAGAAATCAGAGCAATAACCAGAGCAAGGTTCATTTGTATTGGAAGAAAACTTAGTAAACCAAGAGAAGAAAAACCCACTTTTCAAAAGCCTCATATAGTTGGGTACTCAGAGCCATGGGGACCATGCAGTTCTCTGAGATGAGAGGGATGGGGGTGGAAAATGAAGGTCACACTGAACAGACAATCCATTTTATTGTGTTACTAAAAGTTATTCTAAGTCTGATGCCTTGTATATCTTATTGCTCACTCCCCATTAAGGGATGTCATACACTGACATTCCTGGGAAAGGATTGGGACTCAAGAATCATGTAGTTGAGAGAAATGGTGACTGCCCTTGGGAGAATAACATATATGGATGTTCCCATGTTTCACCTCACTGAGGGCAAACAGGGCAAAGAGTTAAGAACTCCCTGAAATATGCCCCATCATATTATATTAGGAAGAATACTCTGCTACAATAGTTACATTATGAAGATATTATAGGAATTATAAACCCAACATATGAAGACATTCAAGGTAGTTGCATGCTAGAAGATATGAATGCTAGACAAATGAATAGTAATAAGAAATGGTGAATTTTAGTAGCAAGAGATGAAAAAACATGGAAAGTACCAGCATAAAGATTGTCTCTAGACTAAAATTTCAAGTAAGGAAACTCCTACCACGTTCTTGACATTTTTTTTCCAATTGACCTCCACTCAAGCTTTTTATTGAACTTGGCAATTACCTTACTTGTTCTTTGGGTCACTCTTTCTGTTTTGCCCTTAGGTGATCCTAGCTTTCTTATTCTCTTTAAATATACATGCACTCAGTGGTGTGCTGGAGCCAGCTCATTTGTAGGAGAACTAATTGTTAAATTTTCAGTGTGAGCATTTACACCTCAGAAGTCAGCAAACTACCAATCTGGGATTGATTTATTGTTTTACTGATTGTCTAGACTTAAGAAAGTGATGCAGAAGATGTTACTAATGCAGATTAAACTTAAGGGTATGTGGTACAGGTTGTTCAACACTTATCAGCACACCCCTGCATGTACTACCACCTATCCGTTGCCCTCTTCTTCCAATAAGATTCATGTAGGACAGGATTCATTAAAAAAAATGCTAGTCTAGATAAAAACATATGTACTATTACTTCCTTTTATCCTCCCTCCATACCTCCCTCATTTTCTCCCTTCCTTCCTTGAAGGAAGAAGGGTTTAGGAATACCATGGTTGAGGATGGACAACACATAAAGATTACTGGAGATCAAGAGATGATGATGAAGCAAGAAAGGAGATAGAGAGCAGTGGGAGATAGCAAGAACCAGAGGGTAGGAGAAGACAACAAGGAAAAGAAGAGGCGATTGGCATGGGGCCAGGACAGAACATTGCTCCCTATGGAGGATTTATGTCTAAAATATATGCCAGATACTGTCCAAGGCATTAAGGATTCCAGTACAAATAATGAAACAATCTATTCTTTCAAAGAGATTACATTCTACTGATGGAGATAGTAAATGCGTGTAAACCTAAGTATATAAAATGAATAAATACAAATTTATACAAAATATTTAAAATGATATTTAATTAAATAATGGGTTCAGGCTTAAACATGTTGAGTTTAAGTTTTTTCAGGACAACCAGTTTGAATTGTTCAATAGACAACTGATGTTGTCAGGCTGAATCTTAGGGGAGAGACAAGCTGGATGTATAAATCTGAGTTGTCTGTGTAGAGATGATAGTTAAACCCACTGGTACTGATGAGAGTTCCAAGAGAGACACTATGGATAAGCGAAGAAGGCCCAGGAGGTAACTTTGAAGAATGACAGTTGGGGGCATGATGTGGATGATGAGCTGGTAAAAGATCATAAGTGTTAGACCAGTAGAGACAAACCAGGACAAAGTGAATGGCCGTGAAGTCTTGAACTGAGAGAGAAGGGAATGGATACAAAACTAATACAATTGACTACCAGTCTAAGGGAGGAGACAAAACATACATGAGAACATTGATAGAGTTACATATTAAGGTCAGTATTTGTAGCGCAAGATCTAAAATCTGAGGAGTCACAAAGAAAAGGATTATTAGACACTTGTCTGTGTGTCAATCAGTGATGACTGTGGAGTTCTGTTTAAAGGATATGAATAAGCAAATTCTGGTGAAAGGGAAAAGAGAATTTGATACTTTTTTACACATTTCACTAGCAGGAATGTGTTTCTATAGTAGGGCATAAATTCACCTAACAGCCTCATTTGCCCCCCTGATGTGGTGACATCAATTACACTTGCTGGGTTTGCAGCCAGATTCAGATTTGAGTATGGCATTCAAGGAGGAAATGCTAGATGTCAGAAATGTGTTTGTGGCAGGGACTTTAAAGGTGGATGGAGTTAGACTGTAGGTTGTTTAGGCACCAATCAGAGTTTATCTCATAACAATGACTCCACTGCTCACACCTGAACTTATTTAAGTGCCAGAGTGTATTAACCCAGGTAAGTGACTGCAGGGCAGGGGCCAGGTGTGTTCCCTCTTCTATCACCCTTGGTCTCTTCCTTATCTATTCACTTTCTAAGGTGTCCCCTTCCCCCTCCAACATTATGAAGAAGACTAGGCAAACAGAGTTACCATCAGCACTTCAGAAGGGCTGAGAGGGCTATCACACATATTCTCACAGACTTCAGCTAGTGTAGATATACAAAGAAAGGAAGCCCTCTGTCCTTCTCCACATTAATTTCTATGAGCTACAGGCTTTTAGATAGAGTAGATAGAGTGCTGAGCCTTAAGTCATAAAGAAGGGAGATCTCATGCAGCTTCTTACACTTGCGAGCTTATGTAGCTCTGGGCAAGTCACTTGACTTCCACCTAACCTCAATTTCCTCGGCTGTAAAAAGTGGGTAAAATAGACACCCACTTCTCGGGGTTGTTGTGCAGAACAAATGAGTAATATTTTTAAAGTACTTTCCACGGTGCTGAGAACAAGAAGTTTATTTCCTTCCTGCCTTCTGATGATTCATCTTTAAAACCAATTCCACCCTCACCACCTCTGGAAGCTTTCCCTGATCTTCCCATCTCCACCCCCAGCCCTCTGTGTGAGAGCTAATCAGGGATGTTGGCAGGGTTGTTAGCCAATTTAATAAAGGGAGTTTTCTTGTGCGAGGTTCATTTTAAGGAGCATGCAGGACAAGCCAAGGAGTTTCACTCTCTGGAAAGGAAAGCATCTTTTTTGGGTGTCCTTTCCCATGCCAGTCCAGAACCCAATGAGAAATTGGGTTCTTAGTTACCCCATACTCGTATGAGACGAACCCTTATAGTGGACCCAAGAGAGTTTAATGGTGGCATGCAAAATTGGAAGAGACTCTGTGAACTTTCAATGGTGCTATACAAAATGAGAATAGTGCATGAATTAGTTACTAAGGGATGAATTCCTCTTCTGTTCAAAAGGGCAAACGAGGATTTAATGTCAGTGGATTTTCTATTGCTTTTGCATCGCTAGACAGTGGTGAAGTAGCTAGGCACTTAGTTAACAAGCATTTATTAAGTGTTTCCTGTGTTCCATTCACTGTGCTAAGTGCTGGGGACACAAAGAAAGGCAACCCCCTCCCCAAAACGAAAACAGAATCCCATAGTCCCTACTCCCAAGGAGTATTCATTTATTGGGGAGACACATACAACTATCTAGGTACATACACATTATATACAAATTATATGAAGGTAATCTGAAAGAGGAAAGTCTAGAAGCTAGGTGGCTGTGATCTAGTCTTGCTGTATTCCATGAGAAATTAATTTAGTCATTTTTTGAAAGTTGGTCCTTTTAGTTTCACAGTATTTTATGCAAAGCGCTCCTTCTACATTCTATGTTACAGCATGCAGATGGAAATCAGGAGTTTTAAAACAGATCCTACAAAAAATATCTTTCCATCAACTAGGAAAAGGGATCATGGATTTTAATTCATTCAAAAGGAATGATTACTGTAAAAAAGCACATTTTTCCAAGAATATAAACACAGAACTTGGATGAGGGATGTGCCCAAATAGCATAGGCTTATGTGACAGTGTGGTTATCCAAACCACAAGGTTTAATACAAGGAAAGAGAAAAAGTAAAACAAAGCCTTTTGTACGCTCCATCTGAGACAGAGCCAAGAGATAGTAGGGGGTAGGAGAGTGGAGCATCTATTTCACTCCTGACAGAAGGCTACTCCTCACACTGCCATTCGCTAAGTTACAAGAAGAATGCTGCCTTTCAAAGAGGGTTTATTAAAACATTTTTAAGACGGCTAAAGCTTAAATGATTCCAGATGGCAAATGTAGAATACCAATAGCTAGAAATGTCAGCTAAGTTGAAAGCTTATTCAACTGAATAACAAGTTTAAATGTATATTATTTTGTAGATATTTCTAAATGCACAGTTCTGAAGGTGAATGCACAATAATGTAACATAGGAACAGCTTCCTAAAGAGAGTTTCCGAATCTCCTCTCTCCCTGCTCTAATCCATCTATACAACTGCCAAAAGAACCTTCCTGATCATCATCCTAATATAACAGCTAGCATTTCTATGGCATATTTGAGGCTGGCAGAGCACTTTTCATATGTTTGATCCACAGAACTCTGTGCGGTGAGTACCATCATTATACCCATTTTATAAATGAGAAAACTGAGGTTGAGAAAGGTTAAGTAACTTTGTTGATCTTCAGTCTACCATAAGTATCTAAGATGAGATGTGAACCACATTTTCCTAATTTCAAGTTAAATACACTATACACTGCATTATCATGTTATTTCCCTACTTGAGGACTTTTCATGAATCCTCATTGTCTGGAGGAAAAAATAAACAATTTTCAGCATTGCATTTAAAGCCCTTCAAAACCAAAAACTTTCAGATTTACTTTGTGTACATAAAATTTTTTACTATTATGTCTGAAACTATACTCCAGTCAAAATGGACTACAGGGAGTACTCCCCTGCTCTCTGCGTTCCATTTCCGGCCATGTCGTTGTACAGACTCTCCTTATTCCTTGCAATCCCTCTCCTCACTTCTGCCTCTTAGAATTCTCAGCGGTCTTTCCAGATCCCTCTGACTGTTAGTGCTGTTTCCCTCCTCAAATTTTTGTCATGTACTTATTTTTTAAGTTTTATTTAAAAAAAAATCTCAGTCATTTCCTGAAAATAGAAACCATATCTGGGGGCATAATCTATACTTCTTTTTATAAATTTTGTACTTAATAATATTTTATTTTCTTTTCCAATTACATGTAAAGATAGTTTTCAATTTCCAATTCTGTGCCACCACAAAAAGAACTGTTCTAAACATTTTTGTACATGTGGATCTTTTTCCATTTTGCTGGATCAAAAGGTATGCGCCGTTTTATAGCCCTTTGATACGGTGTACATGTCTTATCCATAATCCCACGTCTTTAAAAGGAGAGAAGTGAGTTTCATCTTCTATATTGGATTTGAGGAATTAATCAGAGATTATCTACACTGTAGTGTTTTCACTTAATGTTCTTATATTATTACAGTCATTGTGTATTCTTCGGGTCTTACTAATTTCACTCTGTACTGGTTCATAAAATTTTTTTCTCTGAATTCCTCATATTCATAATTTTTTATAAGAAATATAGTACATTCACATTCCACAATTTGTTCAGCCATTCTGCAGCTAATAGGCACTCACTTGGTTTCTAGTATTTTTGCTATTATGAAAAAAAATATGTAGTGTTGTTTTAAATTTTTTTATGATATACAGGGCTTTAAATTTTATCTTTGACTTCTTAATTGTCTAATAGTGGAACCACTGGGTCGAAGGACATGAACAGTTTAATTGTTTTTTTCTAAACTGCCCCCCCAAATGGTTGAATAAATTTATGACTTTGCCAGTCAGGGGTTAGGGTGCCTTTCTTCCCATTGCCTCTCCAGCATTGACTATTTTCATCTTTGAAAATAATCTTTGCCCCTTAAAAGGGGAAGGGAGTGGTAGATCTTCAGTTACATTAGTTTACCTTTTACTTATTAGCTATTTAGAAGAATCTTTTATACAGTTGTTCCTAGTTTGTATCCTTTGACCCATTAGAAAATGACTCTTGGTAATTTTAGATTATAAATAAATAAAGATTTAGATTTTAGATTATAAAGAGTAAATTTACTCTTTATGTATTTGCATAAATCCTACATGTATCTTATTCGTTAGATTATTGATAAGCAATTTTTAGGCAAAATTTCCCCCCCGCCCCACTCAAAAATATATCATCTTTTTCCAGCTGCATTGATTTGGCTTATGTAAAAGTTTTTTCTTGTCAGTATATCTAATTGAGTCTGTCTATTTTATCTTTTATATTCTTCTCTCTCCTGTTTGCTTAAGAAATTTCTTTTTACCTATAATTTTAAATATTATTGCCTTCTGTTTTCCTGTATATACAGTTAGAATTTATTGTGATATGTGGTATAAGTTGCTGATTTAAGTCTTACTTTAACCAAATTATGTTACAGATTCTCAAGAATGAGTCCTTGCCACAGTAAATTTTATCGTTAGGTTAAACAAATATTTCTTTCCATCTTATTTATCTTATTTCACCGATCTACTTTTCTATTTTCAAGTTTTTTTAATATAATATAATCTAAGATTCGGTAGAGTCAGCCTAATTTCATTCCCAATTCTACTTCTCATGACTATGAATTTTGTTATTATTTTGTTTTTGGTATGATTTAATTCCTTGGAATCTTGATAAATTTAACACTAAATCTGCAAATTAATTTAGGTACTGTCACTATTTTTATTGTATTGACATTAAACCATGAGCAATTAAAACCAATCACGTTCTTTTATTTCTATAAGAAACATTCTTCAGGTATATGTATGTGTGTATGTGTGTGTGTTTGTGAGTGTTTGTGTAGTAACTAAATTCCAGATTTTTTTTTGTATTTTGTAGATATTTGAATTGGATTCCTCTCTCTTTTTCTCAGGTTTTAAAAATTATTCTCTATAAAGACCGATTTTTTTTTGTGGATTTTTGTATATTGCACTTTCGTGAAAACTAGTGACTTAAGCTAATTAAAACAATCAATAGCTTCAGGAATCTTTTGTTGTTCAGTCATTCTAGACATGTCTGAAACTTCATGATCCCATTGAGGTTTTCTTGGAAAAGATATTGGAGTGCTTTGCCATTTCTTTGTCCCCTCATTTTTCAGATGGGAAAACTGAGGTGAACAGGGTTAAGTGACTCTCCATCACTTTCTCAAGTCCAGACAATCAATAAAACAAATCTCAAGCCATGATTTGTGGTGATTGCTGATTTCTGAGCTGTAAAAGCTTACGTTGAAAATTTGACAATCAGTTCCCCCAAGCCAGTAAGTGCTGGCTCCAGCAAACCACTGTCTATTACCCTGATTTATGCTTCCCTGGTTTAGGTATAAAAACAATGTTTGATTTGGAGGAGAGTGAATACTATGAGATAGCTTACATATTGGGAAACTATGATTCCTTGTCCCATAGCTAAGAATTTTTGTTAGCATCCTGGAAGGTTGAGCCTGAGGAAATAATAGAGAAAAATTGGGATGGACAAGTACAGAAAAAAATTACAATAGTCTCTGATTTTCAGGATACTACTAGTTCAGAAGATAGGACATACATGTATACAAAGAAGCACAATATAAAGCAACAAGGCTATAGGAGTAGCAAAGACTCCAAGTGCTACAGCATTCAGAGTGGGATAAAGATTAAATCTTTCTTGACTGCTCATAGCAGGTTTAATACAAGAATTGAACTGGGATTTGAAGGATGGTTTGGAACACTTTATAATACAACGAGGTAGTCCATGACTGATTAAACTAAAAGTACACGAAGAACTCAAAATTGGAAAGATCAGTGTGATCTGAACTAGCCATAAAAGGTTTTGTAGAGAACATGAGATTTCATTGCGTCTTTAAAAGATAAGTGTGTTTTGAGTTCTGTTTTCACATCTATAAAATGAGGAAGTTGATCTAGATGATCTCTATGATTATTTCCTAGCTCTAAAAAACTGTGATCCTATAATCCTATAATCTGAATCAGTCCAATGTTAACATCTTCTTTATAACAATTGACACAAAATCTTAGAATTGGGAGAAACTACAGTTAGGTGGCACAGTGGATAGAGTATCAGGTCTGGAGTTGGGAAGTCAAGAAGACCTGAGTTGAAATCTAGCTGTGTTCTTAATCCTTTTTGCCTCAGTTTTCTCATCTGTAAAATATTCTGGAGAAGGAAAGGGCAAACCTCTCCAGAATCTTTGCCAAGAAGAGTCAGACATGACTAAAATGCCAGAAGAAGAAGAGGAAGAAGAGGAAGAAGAAAAAGAGGAAGAAAAAAGAAGAAAAAGAAGAAAGGACCATTTAATTCAACTCAGAACTAAATAGGTTTGTCACTTCCACTATCCCTGATGCTATCTCAGTCTTTGTTTAAAGATCTTAGGTATTAGAGAACACACTCCCTCCTGAGATAGTTCATCCAACTTTTTTATTTCAATTCAATCAACAAGTACTTAAGGAACAATACTATATGCTAGAAACTGTGCTAACCTAGAGATACAATGACAAAAAAGGAAATAGTTTCTGCCTTCAATGAATTTATACTTTCCTCTGGGAAAATAGACATCAAAATCATCATTGCTATGATTACTGCAAGTGGTAGTGAAACTTAGATAATATAGTGAATTTGTAGATTAAAAACAATATTAACATATTTACAACAGAATTTAACCATTCGTGACAGCAGTAGAAATTGCACAACATATACTAACTGGACAAAAGTGCCCTTATTTTTTTTCCAAGTGTAAACTGCAAATCGATAGGATATTTTCTTCTTCCAACACAGTCAGTTCTCATAAATGAAACAATTTCTAACTTCTGGAATATTAGTATTTACTTGCATTGTCAGAAACTAAAAATGGCAAATTGTAACAAAATTTTACTAATTGTAACTTCTGTTTTTATATGATGATAACTTCCAGGTATATCACCTAGCTAGAATTGTAGCTTCCCTTGTAACGAAGGAATCGTGAAGCAAAATCAAGTGACTGAGTCTGACAGTTGTATGCAACAATCTCTCCTTAACACTGTTCAAGTATGCACGCTTCATTATCCTTTCTCAGAGACCATATTAAAAACAATTTCTAGGATTGTTTTAAAGTTAAATTTGAAACCTAAACACCTAAGTACCTAGTTATCAAAGTTAAGCTCCTCTCCTCTGTGAGCTTAGAATAATAGACTCTTAAGAGCACATTTAATTCAGCTGCTACCCAAACCATGTACTTCCCATAAAAATGGTCATCAAATGTCAGGATAAAGACCACAGGACAGCGAATTCACTACCTTCCGAGTTAGTCCCATCTACTTTGGGATAGCTCAAATTGTTACTTTACCAATATGGGCTTAAAAGTTCCCATGTATGATTATAAATTTTGATGGAGAGAGTCACACTACAGCATTCCTGAAATGTTAGCACCCAGCAAAACAATTGTAATCTCTTTTGTATATGACATCATTTTAGATATGTGAAGATAGATACTGTATCAACCCTAATTCTTATATCCAGCCCATTTCTCTCAACTTCTTTTGTAACATATCTCTTTCTTCTTCCTCCAATACTTCTCCACCATATCCCCACCATCTTTGCCTTTTACAATTTCTTCTGTGGGGGAAAGGGGAGTAATTGCTGTCCCTTCCACAATGCCTGTACTAACACTCAGCTAAAAGTGATCTTCAAATTTCTTATATTCCTTCATTTGGACCTTTCCTTTTTAATTTTTATATCCTGCTTTGTATCATATTTATATGTACATGTCATATCTTTCCCTTTGCCCAATGACATTGCAAGTTCTCTGTCTGTCTTATTCCATCAGTGTAATCCCAGTTTAGTGCCTCCAAAGAGTTGAATTCAATTAAATTCAACAAATATTTAAGTGCCTACTGATCTCAGTTTCTCCAAATAGGAACATGCTGGGCTATCAGTGAAGTAGCTGAGAGGAAATCATTTCCTGGAACTGCTTTTCCAAAGTTGAATAATGTATCTTCTATGTATCTAGCCTCATATTTGTGATGCTCATTCTTTCTATCATCCCTGAAGATCTACATCCCTTTAATGCTCATTTTAACTCTTGGCATTATTCTTTGGTTAAGCAATAATTTTGTATACTTTTTGTCTATTTTAGATTTCAAGGATTTGGCCTTATTTCAATTGTTGACTTCTACTTATTTATTATTACATATTAGATACCATTAATCTTCTCTCCAAGTTCATTTGCTTATTGCCAAAGAGAACTAGTTTTCCTTTCTCTGGATGCCAGGAAATGCTTTAACCATTTTTTCCAGCTTTAACTACTTAAGTTTCCATTTAAAAACTATAAATTCTTACTGTGGCATTCTTCCATCTGTATGACTGAAGTAGCCTTTTTCAAGGCTCTTTCCAAGGACAATTACAAACTCATATTTGCATATTATTCCCATTACCCTGATTCATATCCTCTCAACAAAAACACTCATTTTTTCTACAGACACAGTTCTGATTGACTTCAAAGAAAAGTCTGTATACTAGAAATAGGAGGGAGTGGTCAAGAAAAAGGATTGAGTTTTCCTGTTTTCTTGCAGGTTTTCCTATAGCCATTATTAATTTAGTTCTTATAGAGATGAAATAAAAAAATTGAAAAGTAATGGCATTTTGAATGTCAATTTAAAAGAGTAATTTTCTTGGCTTTTGTAGTATATTCTTACTCTGGTAGGTCCCTGTGGAATGGAGTTTCCTGGAAAGCCCCAGATTCTAAATGGAGATGCAAACAGAATATGAACTCTAGCAAGTCTTAACTGAACTGAAAACACTTTGAGCATAGTGACAGTGTCTCAAGAGGATCAGCCTAGTGATGTTCAAAGGACCTGATCACCAGAACACTGACAAACATGGATATTTCTGCCCATGATGGTTGAGGAATCTGTCTAGTAAGGTTCACATGGGCAAAGGTTTTACTGGAGGGAGTGTCCCCAAGATGAAATAATGGACCCTCGAGTTCAGAAGACGTATTACTTAACACCATACTTTACCACCAGTTACTCCACATCTCTATCCTGTGTAAAGAGTTGTCCCACATCTCTCCATCCTGTCTAAAGGGCATTGTGATGGGGAGACCTGGGTTCAACTCCTGGCTCTGTTAATTAACTAGAAACAACCATGAAATAGTAGGTCAGATAGACATGGATTCAAGTATTGTTTCTGACATACTGCCTGTGTGTCTTAGCTTGGAAAAGTCAACATCCTTTACTGCATCCAGGGCCATCGCCAGTCATCCCAACCAATGGTTTTCCACCATGCTCTGATGACTTTGGAGGAAAGACTGAGACTGATGACTTTGCACATCTCTGCCTCACTTAAATCTAATTTACTTTAAGAAAAGTATTTTATTTGTTTTCAGTTTTCTACAATCATTTCCATATATCTTAAATTTTTTTTCTCTCCCTCTTCCTTCTTCCCCACTCCCTCCCCATTCCCTCCCCGAGGCAGTGTGCAATCTTATATAGGTACTACAATACATTCTTATTACATAAATTTTCACCTACGTCATGTTGCATAGAAGAATGAAAATGAATGGGAGAAACCATAAAACAAAACAAAACAAAACATAACATGAGAGAAAATGGTCTACTTCATCCTGATATCTAATCCAATTCACTTTTAAGTCAACACATCACCCTCCTGATGTCTTTGTCCTTTTCAAGAAAGAAGGATGATCAACAACCTCACTCAGGTATGTCATGACAGAGGACTGAGCTGTGAGTCTGGAGAACTGGGCGTTTTCTTGCCTCTGAAATTAGCTCATTGTGTGTCACTGGGCAAGTAGCTTAGCTGCTCTTGGTCTCATTTTCCTTGTCTATAAAATAAGGGGGTTGAACTAGATGATCTTTAAAGTAATTTCTAGATTTAAGGGTCCCTGAATTAAGAAATCTTTGTAAAGTGCCCATTTAACTCATCCTTAAAATCCATGTTACCTCCCCCATCAAGTTTTCTCTGATCTTTCCATTTAGAAATGCCTTCCATCTTCCCACCATTGTTCCTCACATTAGTACTTTGTCTAATGATTTCATAATTCATTTATTATGTAATATTGTAAACTAAAGCAGTGTGTTGTAATTTCTAGAAAGTTGGTCTCAGAGTCAGCAAGACTTGAATTCAAGTCTTTTTCTTGACCCATGTTGGCTGTGTAACCCTAAGTAAGACACTTACTTAACTTCTCAGTGACTACAAGAAATTTTCTTAGCATTTGATAAAGGGAGTTTCTTCATTGGGAGTTCCCTGCACTAATGACATCACACCTCTGGTTTATATAAGAAAAACATATATTACAGTTTTCTATATGTCACTGAACTCCGAGTAAATAGGGACTGTATCTTTTCTTATCTAAACTTTGTATCTCCCCAGTGACTAGACTTATTTTCTGCACATACTCAAATATCAGAGATTTCAATAGGTTGGGAAACTCTACTCCATCCCTTCCATGACTTAAAAGGTCCCAAGGAATTGCTTTCAGCACATAGGAAGTGGTTAGGTGAGTTTCACACAGCTAGAAAGTGTCAGAGGTCGCTTGAATCTAGACATTCCTGACTTCAAGCCCAGCACTCTCTTTATTAAAGCACGTGACATTTTTACTTTGCACCGGAGGGAAGAAAAATTTGATTTCATTGTCTGAGTTATACAGCTAATTGATTTAGTACTTCACATTTCACTCACAAACCTTATTGAGATGAACAATATGATGTCATGAGGGGGGAAAAACAAAATGAAAGGAAAATTGAAGAATGAGAATAACCATGGCTGACCATCATACATCATTTTGTAAAGCTTAACTGGTTTAAAAAACATTATTTCATTTGAGCCTCATAACAACCCTATGAGATAAGCACTACAGGCATTATTTTCATTATTTTACAGACAAAAACCTCAGGTTTCAAGAAAGTAGATGACATGTCACACTGAGTGGAAATGTGGGAAGTAAGATTCAACCTCAAATTTCTCTTGTCTATATGTCCAATGCTCCTGGCCGCTACATTGTGATGTCTCTCAGAAAAGTAAAATACAAAACAAAACAAATAAAAAAGCCACCCTTATCATCAACATAAAAAATGCCTTTCCTTTTATTAAATTAAATTTCATTAAATTTTCATTAAATTATTTGTATTCATCAAAATGTTAATGCTAACTTTCATTAACTTTTTATTTTTTAAAAATAATATTTTTGTACTGAACTTCATAAATAAACAAGCATTTCCATAATATAGTAGAATAAAAATAAGATGATTGTACATGAAAATGCAAATCTATTATGTACAACTTGCTATTTCTTTAAAATATGTAACAGCGTTATCATGTAACGTTTTTCTTCCCCCTACCCTGCCCTAGAGATGGATGCCATTTGACACATATATGTATGAATGTATGTATGTGTGTGTACACACATACATATCTTTAAAACCATTCTATATACACTTCTATTTATCATTTTTTTCTCTGGATGCAGACAGCAACTTTCTTCAAATGTCCTTTATGGTTAACTTGAGTATTTATAATAGTCAAAATGACGTATTCACCTGATGTTGTTCTTAAAATTATTAAGAATAAGTTTTTATTGGACCTTAGAGAGGACTGATGAAGAGTGTTATAGAGCTCCAATCCCTCCTCCTCCTATTTTCCATTGTAGTAGCACCACCTTACTCTATTTTTCCAATAGAATGCATCACACTTTTTTTCCTCTGTTTCATCCTTGATCAGCTCCAAGCTTCTAGATGCAATTTTTTTTTCAGTCACCCCTAGTCAGATCTGGAATGTTTGTTTCAGAATAATATGGACATTGCCTGCCTAAAGAGATATTAAAGAAACATTAAAGAGTGTTTCAGTCACTGGTTTGTTGATATGCTAAAAATACCTTTACTATTTATTCCCCAGTTTGGTGTAATATGGAGTGTACGCAAAATCCTAGTACAGTTTTAAGCTATTAAAACTAAGCCTTTATTTGTAAAGCTATCTTGTATATCTTCATATCTACACATATATCTCACATGTTTCCATACAGCCACATATATAACTGTCTTGACATGTTTGTGGTGTAGCTATCTATATTTTTGGGAAAAACAGAAACATTTCTATCAAAGTGTTGGTCAGTGATTTAAAATAGTTTGCACAGTTTATTGGAGACTGGTAAAAGATAGTAAAGAGTATGCCGATGACATTACCCTATTAGTTGTATATGACCTGTTTAATTTCGTTGACAAACCAATCAAATGTCAGCATTTTATTTCATGTTCTCTGAATTGGATAAAAGTACTTTAATGCAAGAAACGTATTGTGCTACTCTAAATGGCCAAGTTAAGTTAAGATGAATTACTTTTTCATTATGAATTATTATTCCTACAAGAAGGAATAGTTCTGTGCACATAATCTGAAATTCCTCAGATTTTGGTTTTGCCTGTCCTCTGAGAGTTTTTATTCAAAGCCAGAAATGTAGTAAAAGTTACCCCAAAATAAACATAGCCTTTTGGGGTGGGGAGGAAGCTATAGATTTCCCTTTTTTGGTGCTCTTAAAAATAGAACCATTAATAACCAATTTAAGATGATTAAAAAACTTTTCTGAAGGTGGAAGAAATATTTCTAAAAGTTCTTTTCCAGATAATAACAAAAAGTTTGATAACCTAACATAATAAAGTATTTTATGAGCTAAAAAACAGTAATTGGAATAGAACAGAACTATATTAAGTTAAGCATATTATTTATCTCTAGTACTGTCCATGTATTTTCACTGAGAATAGTTTTTGCCATATTGGTAGCTTTTAACATTTTCTACCCTTTTACCTAAGTAACTCACTTGTCCTTTCTCCACAGATTTTAGTATCTCCATCCTTTTCTTATTTGATTGGGGGAAGGATCAGAAGATATTCTGATGTAGTCTATTCTGAACTTTCCTAAGCTACATGTTTTGGCACATTTCTGTGCCTGTTGGTACTTCCATAACTCCTGCTTTCTTTCCTCTGTCCATAACTTTAGAGATGGGTATGGGAAGATATTTTTAGAATTTTAGGCATAGGAAAGCCTAGCAAAAACAGAGGTCGACTTCAACTCTGAGTTTTGCTATCTTTACACAGTAGTGTAGAGGCAAATGAGTACTTTTTTTGAGTTTATATACAACCACAAATTCACACCTCTCCTTTTTTCCCCTGAATGTGCTCTGAGAATTAATACAGGTAGAGTCTAATACTTCCCTAGCAAATGGAATAGTCTTTTCTCCTCAGCATTTTTGCTCTACTTCTCTTAAGTGATTTGGTAATGGTCACTAAATGTTGCTAATATCTCACTGTCAGCATAGAGAGAAGGCTGTAATGGACTTTGCCAGAAATCTGTCCTTGGCCTTATGATGGTCAACATTTCTATCAGTGACTGAGTAAAAGGTATAGAATACATGCAGGCATGCAGGAATGATTTAACTAGGAAAACTATTCATATAATTGATTACATCAATAATAAAAGTTAAAAACATCACATGATTATATCAATAGATGCAGACAAAACTTTTGATACAACACTCATTGCTATTAAAACACTTAAAAGCATAAGTGTAAATGGATTTTTCCTTAAATTGATAAAAGCATTTATCTAAAACTATCAGCAGGCATTATTTGTAATGGGGATAACCTAGAAGCCTTCCTAGTAAGATCAGTTATGTAACAAGGACACCCAATGTCACCACTATTATTCAATATTTTATTGGAAATCCTAACAACAGCAATAATGGAAGAAAAAAGAAATAGAAAGAATCAAAATAGGGAATGAAGTAGTAATTAAGCTATCTCTTTTTGCAGACAATAAGATGATGAAAAATACCAGATTGAACTAAAAAATTATTTGAAACAATTGATAATTTTAGTAAAGTAGGAGGATGTAAAATCAATCCATATATACCACCAGCATTCCTATCTAGCTCAAATAAAACCCTGCAAGAAGAGATAACAAGAGATACTTCATTTAAAACAACTCTACCAGGGTTGGGGAACCTGTGGCCTTGTGGTCCTCTTCAAGAGAGAAGGACAACAACCGCTCAATCAATCATGACATAAATAGTGTATGATTAGGTAATCAGTGGTAGTAAAGTAGAGAGGGAAGGTCCTCTCATAGGGGAAGGCCCTAGCAGTTGGGAGGTGGGTAGGTGGAAACCAGAAAAGGCCTTCTGCACAAGGTAGTGTGATTTGATCCTACTCTTGAAGGAAGCTTTTTTCAGTTGTATATGACTCTTGGTGATTCCATTTGGGATTTTCTTGGTAAAGATATTGGAGTGGTTTGCCATTTCCTTCTCCCACTCATTTTACAGATGAGGAAACTGAGGCAAACAGGGCTAGATAGCTTGGCCAGGATCACATACTAGTAAATGTCTGAGGCCAGATTTGAACTCGAAAAAGATGGGTCTTCCTAACTCCAGGGTCAGTGCTCTCTCCACTACTGAAGGAAGACAGAAAAGCTGAGAAGGGGAGTTGAGAGAGCATAGCATCTCAGGCATGGAACAAGGCAGAAAGTCAGGAAATGGGTCCTCTTCTAGAAGGAAGGACAAACAACACAAATAATGGCAGCGGCAATGCTGGGGTGTCTTTTGTGAGGAACAGTAAGTTGGCAAGTGTGGCTGAATCACAGATTGTGAGGAGAGGATTAAAGTATGAGAAGAATGGAAAGGTAGGAAGGGACCAGGTTATAAAGGGCTTTAAAATGCCAAAGAGTGGACTTCATAGATTTGATCTTGGAGATAAAAAAGAACCAGTGAAGCTTACTTATCAGTGAGGTGATATGGTCATGCCTACTCTTTAGAAAAACCATCTTGGCAGCTGAATGGAGGATGAGGGCTACAATGGTACATCTAATAAATACCTAACTGGGTAAAAGACTGAATTTTTCAGTGCCACCAATGACTCTTTAAGAGCATAGGTTGAAAAGGAGATATTAATCTCTTTTGTTGGGTAAAGTGGTGAAATTACAGGTCCTATCCAAAATCTAAATATCCTATGATTTAGAGTTTGAAGTGAATGTTAGGGATCCTATCCTGCTTTCTCAGTTAGGGAAACAAAGACCCAGCAAGTTTAAGTAAATTGTCCAAAGATTACACAGGTAGCAAATAACAGATCCATTTGAAATCAGATTCTCTGGCTCTAAATCTTGTATTGTTGCCACATTACTGTAGTGGTCCTCATTCTCAATGATGATTTTCCTACTATTTAAGTTCTTTAATCTCATTGGTTGTGCATTTCCCTTTTATTTTTCAGTTGTCTGTGGCCATTGGACTGTAAGTGCTGGAGTATGCTATGCTTTCCTGCTTTTATCTATTGCCCTTTTACTGATACCCTATTCTGTTACTCATGCCATCAACTCAGAATTCAACAGGATACTTGCTTTTGTAAAGTCAGAATTTATATAAAGTACAGGACTTGCCATGTGACTGGGTATCAAAAATCTTTTACACTGCTGGAAATTACAATGAGACAGATGCTTAGTTTTAATGCTATTTACCTCATTTTGAGTCCCCCTAGAGACAAATTCTCCCTTTGCCTAATCAATATTAATAGCCAAACAGAACATATTTGCTGTAAGGGCAATATGGGGAATGTAGAAATTTAGTTAGGAAGAGAGTAGCTTTCAGATATAAGGAAACAATTCGAGCCCTAAATGTGCCATATGGTTACTAAAATACTCAATTTGTTTCACAAGTTGCACCAAAGAGCAGATAAAAGAGCTTTCATGTCAGATTCCTTTTATCCCATCGAGACAAATGGGTCCACTTTATTCTTTGTTCACTTACAGGTCTTTTAGAAGCAGCAGGGTAACTCCAACCTGCCCAAGTTTCACCCTGAAGATCTCATACTGACTTAAACATCAAGTAAGTGCTGAATGATTGAGGGCAACATAGTCTAACAACAAATCTGCCAAGAATCTTAATGTCATAAGAAATGAAAAAATAGCAATAAACTCAATACCATCTGGAAGGAAAGGAAAAATATGTCATTTCTTTTACAAGGCAGTCACTAAGCTGGTACCATTCAAGTAGCACAATGAACTATCATAATATTTGTAGCCTGATTTAAATTGAAGGAAGGCATAAGGGATATTCAATTGCAGTAAAGAGAAAATGTCTGATCGGGTGGGAGGTTACTCCATTTGAGGAACTTTTGTGGTGTTTTGTAGAGGCCTCCACTAGAGTCCTACTATTACAATGTAGTAACACAACATTGAAGTGATCTTGGGTGCTTAAAATTGATTTCTATGAACTGTAAACTCTGGAAGATCATACTAAGTTAAAAGGACTTTGAATGTGATCCTGGTGACATATTGGGTGACTGTTATCTGAAAACCTACCTAGGAGATGTTTGGATCTGCTCATCATTAGAATGTTGGTCACTAAATGATGGGTTCATTCAAGTACAACTCTTAAAATATCCTACATTAATATGTGGGAAGATTGGGATCTGCATAAGAGGAGAGATTACCCACTCTGCAAAAGTCAAAGATTCTTGAAGTATGGTATAGGCGAGTGTTCTTTATTGGTCAGGGCAACAGGGATGGAGATAAGCAGGGAACAGTAACATGAAAGATGATGTCTTAATAGGGTTATGATAAAGATAGGACTTAGTCAAAAATAGAGTTAGTGAGTCAGTGAATTAACAGTCATTTATTAAGCTCTTTCTATGTACTAGGCACCATACTAAGTGCTTAGAACTGATAGTTAAGAAGCAAAAGTTGGGCTGTAGCTATTGGCAAAGATAAGGCTATACAAATGGTTGGTTTGAGCAAGAGGTCATAAAAGAATAGAAAGTTCAACTGACAAGAAATTGGGTCATGTGAGGATTTCTGGGAGTCAAGATGGCAGAGTAAGCAATAAATTGCTGTAGCTTTTCCATATACACCTCCAACCAACCAACCAACCAACCAACCATAAACTAGAAGAACAAATCCTGGAATAGCAGAGCCAGTAGAAAGAAGGGGTGGAACATTCTTTTAGCCTGGGAGACTTGGAGGATTGGTATGAAAAGTCCATCTTGGATAAAAGGAAGCACCTTCCAGGACAGGAAGCATCTCAAAAAGCCAGTAATAAGCCTCACCTCAGCAAATCAGTGGGAGATCCTGAGCCACAGGGTGGTGGAGCAGGCAAGCTCCAATACTAGGACTCCCCATGTACTTTAGCATAACCAGGGGAACTAGCAGACTCCAGCTCTGAGTACCACCATACGCTTTAGCATGGTTCCTGGTTGGCAGGTATTTTCCAGTGATAGGACCTTCACATGCTTAAATGCAGCCCAGTGCAAACAGGCATCCTCCAGGGTCCAGACTGCCACATGCTTCAGAAAAGCCTTAGAGAAATGTAGAACCCCTCCCCCAAGCAACAACACACAGTAGACACCACCACCAGGACCCCAGTTCACCACCAAGTAAGCTGCCAGCCCCCTGTGGCCTCCAGCAGCATCAGTTAACCCCTACCTCACCCCACAGCACAGAGCCAGAACAAGTGTCTCCTGTGGACCTCAGGGCAAGATCAGTATAGTACCATTTCAACAGCCAGGGCCTGTAGTTATTAACACAAGAAGCTGGAAACAGTGCCCCTTCCACCCTGGGAACAGAGCTCAAATTTTAAAACAAGAAGAAAAGCCAAAAAATAAAAAAGAGAGGAGGAAAGAGTAGAAAACAATAAAAAACCATAGAAAGTTATGGTGACAGGAAAAACCAATACGTAAATTCAGAAGAGGACAACAATGTCAAAATATCTATGGGCAAAATCCCAAAGGAAAATGAGAAGTCATCTCTAGCCCAGAAAGAAACTCATGGACGAGCTCAAAAAGGAGTTTAAAAATCATATAAGAGAGGTAAAAGAAAATGGGAAAAGAAATGAAAATGGTGCAAGGGAATTATAAAAAAAAAGAGCCAACAGATTGAAAACTGCTTAAAAAGTAGAATTGACCAGATGGAAAAGGACATACCAAAATCCACTGAAGGAAACAACTTCTTAAAGAGTACAATTAGCCAAATGGAAAAGAAAGTACAAAAGATAATTGAGGAAAATGATACCTTAAAAGTTAGAAATGGGCAAGTGGAAGCTAATGACTCTATGAGACATCACAAATCAATCACACAAATTCACAAGAATGAAAAAATGGAATAAAATGCAAAATACTTCATGGGAAAAACAAGTGACCTAGAAAATAGATCCAGGAGAGACAAATCAGAGTCATTGGACTCTCTGAAAACCATAATAAAAAGAGGACCTAGACAGCATCTTTCAAGAAATTATCAAGGAAAATTTCTCTAATGTTCTGGAAGCAGATGGAAAAATAGGCATTGAAGGAATCCACCGATCGCCTCAGGAAATTCCAAAATAAAAGTTCCAAAGAACACTAAAGCGAAATTTCAGAACTGTCATATTAAGGAAAAAATACTGCAAGTGGCCGGAAAGAAACAGTTTAAATATTGAGGAGTCACAATCAGGATCACACAGGACTTGGCTGCTGCAGCATTAAAGGACTAGAGGTCATGGAACATGATACTCCTGAGAGCAAAAGAGTTAGGACTACAACACAAAATCACTTACCCAGTAAAATTAAGCATAATACATTAAGGTTAAAAATGGTCATTCAACAAAATAGAAGCATTTCAAGCCTTCATAAGATGACCAGAAATAAACCAAAAATTTGATCTCCAATATCAAGATTCAAGAGAAGTATAAATAGGTAAAAGGAAGGGATTCAATAAAACTAAACTGTTTACATCCTTACATAGCAAGATGATATTTGTATTTTTTAAAAATCACATCACTAACAGTACAGAAAGAAGGAATAAACATAGACAGAGGGTATGGATATAAGGTGTTTTTGAGGGAACAACATAAAAAGATAAGGGATGAAAGTAGTAAAAAAGAGTAAAATGGGTGCAGAAGGAAGGGAGAAGTAGAATGGGGTAAATTTTCTCACATGAAGAGGCAAGAAAGACCTATTACAGTGGAGGGGAATATGGGAGGTGGGGCAATGGGCATTGGATGAACCTTACTCTTATCAATATTGACTCAAAGAGGGAATGATATGAACAATTAGATTAATATAGAAATCTATCTTACCCAACAGGGAAGGAAGAGGGGAGGAGATTGAATAAAGAGGGGAGGGGAAACTGATATAAGGGAGGGCAGATCAGGGTTGGTGCTAGACAAAAGCAAAACATTAGTGATTTGGGAAAGGGTTAAAGGAGAGAGAGGACAAACAGGAGGAAGAGTAGGATGGAGGGAAATATACAGATAGTAATTGTAACAGTGACTGTGACTGGGATGAACTCTCCCATAAAATAGAAACAAATAGAAAAGTGGATCAAAAACCAATATTCTACAATACATTGCTTACAAGAAACACACTTGAAGCAGAGAGACACACAGAGAGTAAAGGAAAACCTGGAAAGACTCCTACAAATTGATACAAAGTGAAATGAGCAGAATCAGGAAAATACTGTACACAGTATCAGCAACATCATGTGATGATCACCTATGAATGACTCAACTTTTCTCAGGAACACAGTGATCTAAGACAAGTACAAAGGACTCATGAAGGAAAATGCTATCCATATCCAGATAAAGAACTGATGGACTCTGAATACATTTTGAAGCACATTTTTTCACTTACTTTATTCTTTCTCAAGATTTTTTAAAGTTTTGATCTGTTTCTTCTTCTACAACCATAACAAATATGAAATTATGCTTTACATGATAACATATGTATAAATTATATCAAACTCCCAACTCTTTTTAGAAGAGGGGAGGGGAGAAAGAAAGAAAAAATTGGAACTCAAAATCTTGTAAAAATGAATTTTTCTTGATTTGTAATTGTGAGAAAAAATAAAATACTATTTAAAGTCCCTCAAAATAATTAATTGGGTCATTAGCCATAGGTGCAGGAGGATCAAGATATACAGCAGGATCTGAGGCAAGCAGTATAGCTATAAAAGCAACTATTAATGAAAGAAAATAAAGCCCTTTTCCTTTGAGACCATCTATGTGTGCCTGACCAGCTCCACCAGAGGTATATTTTTCTTTAGGAGAAGGCAATAAGGTCTATTATATCAGGTCCTACTTCCTCATATTCAAAGCTGTGTCCTGAAATTATTAATAATTTAATTATTAAATATATTAATTATTATTAATTAATTATTAAATATAATAATTACTTAATAATAATGTACTTTCAAAGGTTGTTTTCTATTCATTTCAGGCCTGACTCTGTGACCTCATTGGGGGTTTTCTTGGCAAAGATGCTGGAGTGGCTTGCCATTTCCTTCTCCAGATTTGAACTCAGGAAGATGAGTCTTCCTGACTCTAGATCAGGCACTCTATGCACTGCTCTACCTAGCTGCCCCAGATATCAAGGACAAAAGTAGAAGGGTTATTCAGTCATTTCAGTTGTGTCTAAGTCTTTGTGACCCCATTTGGGGTTTTCTTGGCAAAGATACTGGAGTGGTTTGCCATTTCCTTTCCCAGCTCATTTTACAGATGAGGAAACTAAGGCAAATAGGATTAAATGACTTGCTCAGGGTCACACAACTAGTAACTACAATAGGTGGTGCAATGGATGGAGTTCTGGGCATAGGGTCACTTAACCCTATTTGCCTCAGTTTCTTCATTTGAAAAATGATACGGAGAAGGAAAGGGCGAACCACTCTAATATCCTTACCAAGAAAATTCCAGATGGGGTCATGAACAATCAAACATGACTGAAATGACTAAGTAACAATAACCTTCAAAAAACTAAGAATTTTAGAATTGGAATAGATCTCAAATGTTGACAAATCTAGCCAATAACAAGAATAAACAAGGATGTCCTTAGCAGCAAGAATAAGAAGAAGCTATCCAATTTTTGCTTGAAGACTTCTACTGAGGAGAAACCAACTATAACCCAAGTCAAACCATTCCACTTTTTAAAACAGCTCTAATGAAAGGAAATCTTTCCTTATAGCAAGCTTAAATTTGTCTCTTTGTGTCTTCCTCTTATTGCCCCTTGCTCTGCCCTGTGAGGATAAGGTATAAGGTACATTCGTCCTTCGTTGCCAAAGAAGACCATGCCATCAGAGAAATAATGACATGACTTCCACTTGACTTTGTTCTGAGTGAGGGAGGGCTGTGCAAGTCATCAGTCTCACTTCTCCTCCAGAGCCATCTGAATCCAGTGATATTCATCAGGATGACTGGAGATGACCCAGGATGAGGCAGTTGGGGTTAAGTGACTTGCTCAAGGTCACACAGCTAGTGAGTGTCAAGTGTCTGAGGTGAGATTTAAACTCAGGTCCTCCTGACTCCTGCACTGGTGCTCTATCCACTGTACCATAAGGATAAGCAGAATTAGTCTAATCCCTCTTCCACATGCCAATCCTTCAAATACTCGAGAATAGCTACAGTGAACTCTTCTAAGGCATCTTCTTTTGGCTCTGTATGCCCATTTCTTTCAACCAATACTCATTTGGCATGAACTTGAAGCTTCTCATTATCCTACTTGCCTTTTTTAGGCACTTTCCAGCTTATCAATGTCTCCTAAAATGCAATGTTTGGGGGAAGATAAATTCTCACTGAGGGCAATCAAGAAAATTTTAATTGCTCATCTTTGGAGCTGGGGAATGAAACCTCTAGATACATGGTGATGCCGTGGACCATAGACTGATATGAATTTCTTCTAGGAGATTCTTATTGCTGTTGTTCATCTTCTTCCTTCCTTCTTGAAGAAGACCAATCACTTCACAGGTGGCATCTTGACTTGTGAGAGAATTGGGTTTAAGTGAGACACAGCTGAGCATGGTCATCAGCCTCACCCTCTCCTCCAGAATCATCCAAGTCCAGTGGCAAGACAAAAGTTGAGATGACTAGCAATGGCCAAGGATGCAAGGGATGACCTTGGTCTTTCTAAATTAAAGTCTTCCCAGGCCTCAGTTTGTCTAAGGCAACACCCATTCAATGACTAAGGACTAGATAAGAATTGAAACAAACGATAAACTTCAAGGGCTTAGCCTTCTTGGGGTCTTCAAAGTCCTTTTCATTGAAATCTTCCTCATCAACAATTATGTACCTATATGGGATTGGGACCTCTATTCTCTCAAGGATGACTCCGATATACTAGGACTATATTGATTACAAATTCTTAATTATCAGAAAAATGGCAAATGGTAAGAAAATCAGTATCTCTCATTTATCAGATTATACTCATTTTTCTGCTTTTGAAGTATAGCCCTCTTCAGATTTCTCTTTCTACTGGATGACAGTTAAATCAGGATGTCAGAGAGTTATCATTCATCAGATTCAGACAGGTCCCCCATTAGATTGGACACTTGATTGAGACAGCTAGGTTACACAGAAGGTAGAACGCTGGACTGAGAGCCAGGACAACTTGTGTTCAAATCCAGCCTCAGGAACTTCCTAGCTGTTTGACCCTGGCCAAGTCATTAATTTACCTCAGTAAAATGGGGATAAACAGGGTTGTTGTGAGGATAAAACAAGATAATATTTGTAAAGCCTTTAAGCTCTTGTACTTTTCCTCAGTTTATGTTAACATATCCCAAACTGGTCAATGTCAGATCTTAGGCAAGTTAAGTCTTTGCTAATCTCTGCTGACACTGGTGAAATTTGAGGGCCCTGAACTTTCTTATTCAGTCTTGTGTACTTGATTTTTGTCTCTGATAGGAAGACAGAGTATGAACATTACAAATCAGAGAAATAGTGGTAGGTCATAGATTGGATTAAAATATTTTATGGCCCCCTCTGATCATTTCTCCTGTTAATTGTCATTGTAAATTTTTTTGTCATATAAATGGGCTCATAGTTGGATAAGGAATTCTGAACATGCATTAATAAATAGTACTATTCACTGTTTTTCTCCTCTTGGCCAATTCCTACTAGTATATTCAGGTGTGAGCAACTGGTATTTTATTCGCAGATAGGTTAACAGTCCAACCTTCCTAATAATTACCTCACTTGCATCTACTTTGGTACCATTGCAGAATGTATTTGGAGAACTTTCCTGAAAACAAGACAATTTAAATTATATAGGCACATAGAAAATACTTGAAATTTCGCATTTATTAGATTCTGTCATCTCTAAATAATATAGCATAACACCACAATTTCCCAGAACTGCAACTAGTATGTGGTGAATAGTGATTTACACCAAGGTGTTAATATATGCAGGTGTGGTGTTTCTTTCATGAGTCAGACCTCTGACCATTTCCTTTTCTTTTCTTGGCACCAGGTCTTCACCCCTACAGTACCATTACCATGGGGCAGGTAGGTGGTACAGTTGATAGAGCACCAGTGCAGGAGTCAGGAGGACCTGAATTCAAATCTCACCTCAGACATTTGATACTCACTAGCTGTGTGACCTTGGACAAGTCACTTAACCCCAATTGCCTCATCCTGGGTCATCTCCAGTCATCCTGTTGAATATCTGGTCACTGGAGTCAGATGGTTCTAGAGGAGAAGTGAGGCTGGTGACCTGCACAGCCCTCTCTCACTCAAAACAAAGTCAAGTTCAAGTCAGACCATTATTTCTCTGATGGCATGGTCTTCTTTGGGAGGATGAACACACAACCATTACCATGGCACCCCTCTTACAAGGCCTACCTTCCCTCTCTCCAAAGTCATAGAAGAAATTTGTAGGACTAGAATTGAAATACAGGCTTTCTGACTATACAAATAAGTTACTCTCTCAGGGAGCTAGGTGGAGGGGAGATAACACTGGGTTTACAGTCAGAAAGACCTGAGTTTATCCAGTCTCAGGCATTTACTAGATGTGTGACCCTAAGCAAGTCACTTAACTGTTGTTTGCCTCAGTTTCCTCAATTGTAAAGTAGGGATAATAATACTTACCTTATAGGGTTGTTGTGGGGGTAGAACAAGATATTGTTAAAGTGTTTAGCACAGTGCCTGGAATACAGTCCGTGCTATATAAATGCTTATTGTTTTCTCCTTCCCTCTCCCTTACACTGTCCTGTCTCCAAAAAAAGACTAGTGCTTATGGAGAGCATACTTCTTTGAGTATTGCAGCATTTATCTGCTGGTTTTTCCTGCAGTTGTATTCTGTGGCATCAGAATACCTGCCAGTAAATTTCAAAACTGTCTCTTAAGTAGAATCGAATGCACCATAAGAAATGTTAGGGACCACAATCTCTTTTCTTACAGAGCATTTCTCCCTGGATAATAGACTTTGTTGTTCAAAGGGCATAATGTGCTTCATCAGCAGGCAAACCAAAATACTTTTGCAATAAGACAAAACCTGATCCTGACCAGAAGCCATGGATGATCCAAATGGAGGCAACTCTACTAAAACTTCAATTCAATAAGCATTGATTAAGAAACTCCTATATGCAAGGTACTGTGAATTAGAGACTATACCTGTGATTTCCTTAGTGTGGGGAACTCCTGGGTGAAGAAAATTCCTCCACAAATGCACATGGGCACCTTCTCTGCAACTTATAGTCCTAAAGAGATGCCTAGATCACTGAAAGTTTGAGCAGCTTGCTCAGGATCATACAATATGTGACAAAGGTGCTACATGGACCCACGTCTTCCTGGCTTTGAGTCCAGCTCTGTACCCACTGGGCCCCATTGACTCTTACCACTGGAGTCAGCAAAAGACAAAAATTAAAAGTCCACAGATTTGTGATTCAATATGTCAGCAGTGACTTTGGAGTACTTATATTAATGAAATCACTATCTGGTATTGAAACAGGTCAGACATTTTCAAAACATTCCCTCCGTAACTAATATTTAAAATATATATATATATATGCTTTACTTTCTCATTGTGAATATTTTATGTATGTACCTTTACCCAGTTCAAGATCCACACTCCTTATCCTTTAACCTGAGTCAGAGAAAAAGAAAGAAGCATCTCTGAAGACCCATGTAAGACCTTCTGGTGATAGAGGGTGTCCCCAAAAGTCTTATTCCAGTTTATGCTTCAATAGCTTAAATGAGATATTTTTTCAGTGCTTAACATAGTGCCTGGCACATAGTAGAGGCTACACAAATGCCTTGTCCCCTTTATTGTTTCTCAAACAGGTTCTTGTGGAGAATATACTTCTTTTTAGTATTATAACATATATCTGTTGATTTTTTCTTTGGTTTTTCAGCTTAAATAAGGAGGAGCTAAGTGGTACAGGTGAGAAGGTGCCTGGAATAGGGTCAGAAAGAATCATTTTCCTGAATTCAAATCTGGCCTCACATGCTTACTAGCTCTGGGCAATTCACTTAACCCTGTTTGCCTCAGTTTCCTCATCTGTAAAATGAACTGGAGAAGGAAAGGGCAAGTATATTTGTCAAGAAAATGGTCACAAAAAGTCAGACAAAACTGAAAAAAATAACTGAACGACAACAAAATATCTTTAATTACTTAAAACTAGACTAAAACTTTTAAAACACTATTGGAGTAGGGAAGACATTTTAATATTGGAGTAGGAAAGTCATTTTAAAACAGCTGGTGGAATGATGAAGTGAAGACCTTCAGATTAGCTCATTTGACCCAAGTTCTTTCTACCTCATTCTTGAATTATTTAAAAATTTTTCTACCCTATGGCTAATATATTGTTGTAGATGCCATACCTACAGTTTTAACATGAACCTTAAATATAAAGTGATTATCAAATACGTTCTGAAGATCCCTGTAGTCAAATTCAGTAAAGAAGACTATCCTTTTTCAATAAGGTGCATTGATGATTTATTTCTATGGTGCTGGTTATCATGGATTGTTTCATTTGCTGTCTTCCTGGGGAAATCCTTCCTAATGACATTGATTAATAAGACTGAGGCTCTTCTTGTTCAAATACTCTGAAATAAGTACTGTTGTCTTTGATGGATGTTATTAAGAAAAGAAAAGAGAATATTCAAGTCAAAGGCAAGTCATTTCTGTCAGGTCACTGATCCTCTGCCTGGGCACTGAACATTTGTGTTTGTGCTACAGCTTTTGGTGTTGCAATTATTGTAGCTGTCATCATTTACTTTAGCATTCAAATAACCCTTCATCTTGTAGTTGCAAAGTGGTTCAAATCCTTTATTATTGTTGGCTTATAGACCTTTTATATAAAGCCAGTGAACCCTAATGACTAATGAGATACTTCTGAAGCTCTCTCTCATTCCTTCAGCACCTCATTTGTATGAAGAAGAAAGGGTTTGCATTTATATAGACTGTAGGAAAGAAAATCCTAAGATAGAAGTGAAGTATTCATAGCTTCAACTCACAGTGGCAAATGGCCTCAGGACATGGTAACTAGAGACTGGTAAGCCAGGGTATTCACTGACTTGTCTATTCTGGGGTCAGAAGGAATCATGGATAAAATGTCTTCTAAAGATGGAGTATGCAATATATAGCTTGTTTCTTTGGAATGTAAGTCTCAGAAGGAAAAGCAAAGTATAATGCCAGCTAATATCTAGCTTAGAGTGATGGATGGGGTACCATGTCCTTTGTCTCTCAAAAAGATGATCATGTCAATTCCCTTGAATTATTACTTTTCATCCTATTTTTAGATTTGTATTCTTCCTCTTATATCAAGTCAATATAAGTTGTATGAAGAAACCAGGCATTCAGGGTGGCAAAGAAGTAACATAGTAGTGAGGGTTTGGAGATATAGCCAATCATTATGTACTTTGTTTCTGACTTTGACAGTACAATTTCCCACCCATTTAGTAATAAGTTCATTGCGTAATCTTTTTTGGGGTCACCGAATATTGAAAAGCAGATAAAACTCCTATGAAAATGCGGTCATGAGATATTTTGATAAATTACGACTTTATAGAAATTTTCACATGCAAGTGAGAGATTGGGGGGCATTTCATCACTGCCTAATCAACCAACATTCTGACAGTTTATCTTTCCAACATTCATTTTTCCTTCCATGTACTCTTGTCCTCTTAAGTTCTCCTAAGGACATTTTTAGCATTAATGAATGTAGAAAGTGTAGTGGAAGTATAAAAGCCTGAAGAAAAGGAAAATGAATCAGGGATTAAAAACCTAGATTTGGGAGATCATCTGGTGCATCCTCCCCATCCATCTTTCCATTTTATAGAAGGAGAAAATTAAGACACATAAAATTGAAGTCATTTGTCCATGACAACATAGGTAATAAGAGGAGCATTGGAATGGAGACCTATATCTTGAATCCATTTTAGTATTTTTTCCCCCTAATATTCCAGGTTTCTCCTTTAGGGTTGCTATTTTCTCATGACCAGGATTACATTGGAGCTACCTCATTTGGGTTTCAGAGAACCAGTTGCTAAATTTTCAATGGGAGCATTTATACCTTAGAATTTGGCAAACTCCACAATTCAGGATTTTCTCTATTGTTTTGTTGATGATTAGATGTGAGAAAGTGATGGAGAAAATGTTAATAATACGGAGTAAATTAATAAATGTGTCATGTGTACATTTTATTTGGAAAGCCAGTTGTTAAATATTTACCAAACTCTTAAACATACAAGAACTTTAGGGAGAGGGAAAGTCAAGTTTGCTAGGAAAAAAGAAACATCTTAAAATCTTAGATCTGTGGGAAGAATGGAAGTGTCTACAGATATGTTTGGGTCTGAGTCCAAATCAATAAATTCAAACAAATCAGATGAAGTCTCAGACAGTGAGAATAGAACTTGAGTTTGCATGGCAGCTGTGGCTAAGCTTCTTACACTGATTTACTTTGTCAACCAATTCTGATGCAAAGGGATGAGGTTGGGTCATTGGAAAGACCTGACTGACAGATTCTTCCTTTTTCCAAGCCACACTCCCACTAATGCTAATGGCAAGAATTTTGCAAAAGGTTTGTTTTGTTTCTTTGTTTTTTACTAATCTTGTATAAAGGTGGGATAGATACCATTGCAATTGTGTGTGAGATTGACAAATTCAATGAAGATAGTGATTATGAGCTTAGACTTTTTGAAGACTAAGCCACTCGTTTCCAAAGCTTTTTTAAATTTTGTCCCCAAGGTATAAATTAAAGTGATGAGAAATGTTTATTGCTATTTCTTTATTCAACTGGTCCTACAACTTCTGGTATGACTGTTATTATATACCTACTAAATTGCAGGTAGTGTTTTCAATAGTTTTGCAATATCTCAGAGTTGTAAAGGATCTGGGAAGCCTTTCTTGCTTTCTTTGTGATTTTGATAGTGTAGGAAACTTCCCAGTATGGAAACTACCTTACAGTTGTAGAGAAATGAAAATTTCTCTAAAAAAGAAGTTCTAGAGAAATGAAAATGAAATAAAAAGTTAAGTGATTTGTCTGCTGTCACACAATTAATCTGTGCTAAAGGTAGGATTTGAAGCCAGGTCCTTTCTGCCTAAGGCTAGCCTTCTCTTTCCATTATACTGATGGGGTGTTTGGGTGCATGTGCTTGGGCTCCAATTCTAAAATCACATCTCTCTTTAAAAATTACATTTCTCCCTGACCTCAAAACACTATCCCAGGCAGTTTCTTCCCAGTCTAAGGACACATCCTACCACAGTAAAAACTGCTATCTCCCTTCCTGATACAGCAGCCAGCTGCACCTATAGAACTTATTAGTCTGAACTAGCTGTGTAATGACTGAACTAGCTGTGCACTGGGTCATTACGACATTTACTATTCACTGATCAATCATGTGTATTCTAGACTTAGACATACATACATTCCCTTACATTAATCTTGTCTGACAAGATATTGATGAGAGCAACCTGGGTATTTCTCAGTCAGCCCTGACTGTTGGGTGACTTAGTGACTTTCCGGCCTAAAACCACGCTTCCATGTAGCCCCACCTTGATCTATTTTCCGATGAACTCTGGGTAAAATATCTGTGTGGTAGATAGCAAAAGTGCAAGTTCCTTTAAGAACTGATCACTCCTAAACCACTCCCTAATCCTACCTCAAAACACTTAGCATATTTGGCACATGTTTCCTATAGAATATCCTATATAAACTTTACCTATACCCCTCTAAGGCTGCAGGTTCCCTAAAAACTCTTGCCTGCTGGAAAGCATAATAAATCTTGACCTTGACCTCAACAATGGTTGAGTCCACAAATTCCTTCCAGGTGACCTACCTCTGGTGCCCCAGGCTTTGTGGGCCTTCCAGTCTTCAGCAATACCACCTGGAGTACAACCCAGTATCTGAGTCGGCTTCATTTCTTCAGCTCAAAGACATTCAGTGTTGGGAACTAGTGACTTTTTGAAGCACATTTAGAGAGATTTTTAATTGTTAGGAAATAAGAACTACTAGTATCACTAATCATAAAGCTGTAACAGTAACACCATCACAATTATATAAATTCTTGAGGATAAAAAAGGATTTTATTCATAGCCACCAAACTTTAATCTTTTGATAAAGGTAGGAGATTAGATTGTCTTTTGTGATTGTAAGAAAAACTGATTATTTATGTAGATGACTATATTTACCTGAAATGAGCTTTTTTTTTTTTTTTTTGTATAGAAAAAAATGCCAAGACTTTTGAAGCTGGAAATTCAGTTGTATTTCATGACAAAAAACATTGTTTGGCATTAGTTAATAAGATTACTTGGAAAGCCTTAAATTCAGAGACCTTCTGTATTTTCACTATGAACCTTGAAAAATCCTTGCTTCAGTGGTTGAAGACTTTACCTTGTATTTATCACAGTTCCTTTTATGTGTGTTACCAAAGTTTTTAGGATAGTGTTTCCAGATTGGACATTTAAGCATTGGAGTCTTTCTCATTTGGAACTGATCTTTTTCACATAAAAAAGCAAGACTTTTGAAGGAGAAAATTCAGTTATATTTTATGATAACATCTTTGTTGTCTGTCACCAATCAGTCAGGTTACTTAGAGAGTCTTAAATCTGGAGTATTTCTGTGTTTTCACTCTTGGAAACCAGTTTTTATGGTTAAGATTATTTTTTGTAGGATATTTATCACAATTTCTTTTATGTGAGTTATAGTAGCAAAGTGATTGGGTTTGTATATTTGACACTTAAGAGGTGGCATCTTTCAGGTGCAGAGGCTGCCTAAAAGGTAGTTTACTTTCTCCTTCCCCATCCATCAGTTCCATTCTGCTAGAGCTTTTAACTGGTTAATATGTAGGTTTTCACTACAAACCACTTCTGTGGAAAAATGATTAATGTTAAATATCAGCTGAAATGGGGAAGGCGATGATTTTACTTAGTGTAAATGTTACAAGCTTTGCCTACTGCTAATTCAGAAGTCTTTCAAGGTCTAGTACTGTTCCCTCCCCCTTCACAGAGGCAGCTGGTGACACGATAGATAGAATGTTGCGCCTGGAGTTAGGAATACCTGAATTTAAGTGTGGTCTCAGATACTTATTAGCTGTGTGAATTACAAACCTGGGTAAATCACTTAACCTCTGTTTGCCTCAGTTTCCTCAACTGTATTAAGGTAATAACACCTACCTCACAGGGTTGTTGTGAGGATTAAATGAGATAATATTTGAAAAAATTGCTTAGCGCACTGCCTGGCACATGGTAGACACTGCATAAAAACTATTCTCTTTCCTTCCCCTGCTTTCCCTCCTTTACAGGGTCTTGCCCCACAACTGCAGCTCACCGTGATCATGGTAACAACTCAACTTCAATATCATTTACTGTTTTGACCACCCATTTTGGCCTTATCCAGGGCTTCTTAAACTTTTTCTGTTCTAGACTTCTTTTCAAATTTCAGCAGCATTGACTGCCATTGCATAGCCTGAAAGCATGCACAGGGCAATGTGCCCATGCTCTGTGTTTAGAACCAAGGCTGCAGTGAAGCTATGTAACACACCATGGGCATGTACTGCCAGAAACATCTTGGATTCATTGCCAGTTTGATTTTTAATTATTTTTTGCTCAGTTGCATGTTTGGAAACCTTTTATTGTTGCTAAATTTTTTGCAACCCCGTATGGGGTCACCTTAAGAAACGTTGTAGACTGGCCACTTTACTTGACTAGGCACATGTCTAATCTTCTCCTTTGGGAATAGATTTCAAAGACTTTATGGGGCCTAGATTTCTATGATCTGTTGATTTTACTCTCCTGCTCTGGATAAAAGATAAATTCCATAGGCATAGAGAAGTACAGAGATCAACTTGTACCAAATATTGGGTTGCTAAGTCAGAAAAGTTGGTTGATCAGAAGAAATTAGTCAATCTATCAGTCTGTCTTTCTGGAGGGAAAGGGTAGAAAGGCACCAAGAAGAAAAAAAAAAGAATAATGATAATTTAAAATGATGATGACAACTCACATTTGTATAGAAATTTAGGGTTTATAAAATATTTTCCTTCTTATAGCAACTGTCTTTGTGGTAGCAAAGAACTGAAAGTTTCAGGGATGCTTATCAATGGGGAATGCCTAAACAAGTTGTGGTATATGATTGTGATGGAATACTACAGTGCTATAATAAATGGGGAGCTTGATGATCTTAGAAAAATGGGGATAAACTTGCATGAAATAATGAAGACTGAAAGGGCAGAACCAAGAGAAGAGTATGTATCATAAAAGCAATATTATTTTAAGAACAACTTTAAGGGACTAAGTAATTTTGACTATTTTAAATTCCCAAATTAACTACAAAGGACATAAGAAGACACTCTTTGGTCTCAGAGAAATAATTGATTAATAGAAGTATATGTAGAGTGATGATTATGTATATATATGCATATATATACATACATACATATACATATTTGTGTCTAATGGTAGCCATCTCTAGGGTGGGGGAGAGGGAAAGAAAGGAAAAAATAAATGTACATAATTTTATTATATATTTAACAGGAATAGCAAGTTGTGCATATTAGATTGTTTTATGTGCAATGATCTTTTTTTGTTATACCATGTTATATAAATTCTTGTCTTATTTAAGTGAAAATTTTGAATAATTATTTAATTGTACTTAAACTAAATATTTTTAATTGAAATTAAAAAATTAAAATTAAATATTTACTATTAAATTAAAAATTAAATAATAAAAAATAAAATTAATAATAAATTAAAAATAAATTAAACAATAAATTAAAAATAAAATAAATAAAACTTTAAAAAGCAATAAAGGTCATGATTTCTATATTGTAATTGGGAAGAATGAATATGAAAAAAGTAACTTGTCTACAGTGACACATTTAGGAAGGGCAGAGCTGAAACTAATAAAAATTTCCAGACTTTAAACTCTTATGATCTGATACTCCACAGATATGTGGAAGAGATAACTGAGATAACAGAACATCTGGTTTTCCTGTATTTATTTATTTTCAACTTTAAAATGTTTCAGATCTTAGACTAGTTCCTTTGACTTCTGGAATATCCTATTCCATGCCCTCTGATCCCTTAATGTAGAAGCTGCTAGATCTTGTGTTATCCTGATTGTATTTCCAATACTGGAATTGTTTCTTTCTAGCTGCTTGCAATATTTTCTCCTTGACCTAGGAACTCTGGAATTTGGCCACAGTGTTCCTAGGAGTTTCTCTTTTTGGATCTTTTGCAGGCAGTGATCGATGGATTCCTTGAATACTTATTTTGCCCTCTGGTTCTAGAATCTCAGGGCAGTTTTCCTTGATAATTTCATGAAAGATGATGTCTAGGCTCTTTTTTTGATCATGGCTTTCAGGTAGTCCCATGATTTTTAAATTGTCTCTCCTGGATCTATTTCCAGGTCAGTTGTTTTTCCCATGAGATATTTCACATTCTCTTCCATTTTTTCATTCTTTTGGTTTTGTTTGGTGATTTCTTGGTTTCTCAGAAAGTCATTAGCCTCCATCTGTTCCATTCTAATTTTGAGAGAACTATTTTCTTCAGTGAGCTTTTGAACCTCCTTTTCCATTTGGCTAATTCTGCTTTTGAAAGCCTTCTTCTCCTCATTGGCTTTTTGAACCTCTTTTGCCAATTGAGTTAGCCTATTTTTCAAGGTATTATTTTCTTCAGCATTTTTTTGGGTCTCCTTTAGCAAGGTGTTGACCTGCTTTTCATGCTTTTCTTGCATCTCTCTCATTTTCCTTCCCAGTTTTTCCTCCACCTCTCTAATGTGATTTTCAAAATCCTTTTTGAGCTTTTCCATGGCCTGAGACCATTGAATATCTATTTTGGATGTTTGGGATACAGAAGCCTTGACTTCTATGTCTTTCCCTGATGGTAAGCATTGTTCTTCCTTATCAGAAAGGAAGGGAGGAGATATCTGTTCACCAAGAAAGTAACCTTCTCTAGTTTTATTTTTTTTCCCTTTTCTAGGCATTTTCCCAGCCAGTTACTTGACTTCTGAGATTCCTTTCCACACCCACCTCACCTCCAGATCTGCCCAGCTAGCATTTGGGATCTGAGACTCATTTGCTGCTTCCCAGCCTCAGGGCTTTTGGTGGGGGCAGGGCTGCTATTCAGTGTGAGATTATGTTCAGGTGCTCAGGTGGGGGCAGGGCCACCACATAGGACTCACTTCCCTCAGGGGGTTTATGTGGAGACCTTCAAAAATGGATCTGAGCTTCTGCCTGCTTTGGAAGCTCCTGTCCTCTGCTGCCTCTTCTGCTGCCTCCTGAGGGGGCCTGAGTTATGGAGACACCCTTCTCCCCTCTTGGCCCATCAAACAGTCTCTCTCACTGACCTGTGTGCCTGTGGGTGTAGGGAGCTTTGCAGCCGCTGGAGATTCTGTCCCTGAAGACTGCTCAGATCTGCTGCTCTCAAGGCCATGCAGCCAGGGCAGGGCTGGGCTCTGCTCCAGTCCCATGCACGATGGACCTTTGGTGTTGGTTTTTCAGGTCTCTCTGGAACAGAAATCTCCTCCACTCCGTTGTTCTGTGGCTTCCACTGCTCCAGAATTTGTTAGTTCTTCTTTACAGATATTTTATAGACTGTGGGTTTGGACCTAGCGTATGTGTGTCTTTCTACTCGGCCATCTTGGCTCCTCCCTCCAGATCTTAGACTAGTAAAGTTTTTTTTTTTTTAAATTTTAATGTATCATGAGTAATAGATTTGGGGTCAGCAACAGAGGTCCTTTTCCTTTACTTCAATAAGAAGTTTGTGACAAGACCTTTGGCTGGAGACTCCATATCCTCTAGAGAACATGTTCTAGGTACCTCAGATCATAAAAGTTTCTGGCTAACACCTGGGGTATGTCTCCTAAACTCTCCACCTAGTGTAAACTCTTGAAAGCTTGGGGCCATGTTTATCTTTGCATTACCATTTGGCTCACATAGTATATGGATATATTCAGGCTCTGACACTTGTCAGTTTATAGCCTTTACTACATGGAACCTATACATTCTTTAATATAAGTAAGGCCAAGAGTGAAGACTGAAGACCAAAGAATGCAGAGGTTAAATGATGTGTCTAGTATTTGCACTCAGGTCTTCTTGACTCTAAGCCTAGAACTCTATATACGTCAGAATGGATAGAGAAATTAATGAATAAAAATATTGGATGAACACCCATTTTGTTTCAAGATTGTGGAATGAGTCTTAAACTTCAATTAAAATTCAAGAATTATGTATATATACGCGCACACGCTCATATGTTGTACTTGCTGTATGTAGTGAACTGTGTTAGATGTGTAGGAGAAGAGAAAAAATTTAGGTAAAATATTGTCCTTGACATCATGGGAGTTGGCCGTCTACTGGAGAAATAAAACCACTCAATAATAACTTGTAAGTGAATCAAAACTTGCAAAACCATGTCATTTGAAGCTCAAAGAGAAAGGCCATTACCTTGTTTTAATTTTATATATAATTTATCAAGCTGTTATTTCTGACCGAATGAAAGCTTTTTCGGGTAGGAAACTGTTTTACTTTCCTATTTCTATCTTCAGCACCTAGCGCAGTGTCTGGTACAAAGTAGGCACTGCATAAGTCCCTGTTGAGTACTGACTGCAATGATTACTGATAGGGGAATTGGAAGAGGTTTCATTTAGGAGATGATATTTAAATATGACTTCAAAGGATGTGTGTGAATCCTTTATACATTGATCAGGAGAGGAAAATGCTGCAGAGATCATGGAAGATGAAGACTGAGAAAAGGTCAGTGAGTTTGTGATTAAGAGGTCATTGATAACCTTTGAGGTAGTATTTTCTTTTAGGTGACTGTGATGGGTGGGAGTGGGAGAGTGGAAGACAGATGACAAGGAGTTAAGAAGAGGGGGTGGTAGTAAACTTTCTGTGTATACTGACAACTGCCTTTTCCTCCAGAGAACAGATGGCTTGATTGCTTAATGAGCATCTACACCTGGAATTGGGGACTGAGAAGCTATTGGTTCTTTGAGTTTGGGAGAATTTAGGTAGGCTTCATATCTCTTTTATACATTCATAATGTTTGCCTGCCTTCTTAGCACAGAATGTGATGTGCAATTTAGCAACTGGGAACATTCATCCTAACTGTGTGACCTTAGGTAAGACACATCTCTGCCTCAGTTTCCTCATGAATAAAATGAGGATAATAGCATCTTTTGGGGGGGAATGTTGTGAGGATTGAATAATATTTGTAAAGTACTTTGCAAATCATAAAGTTCTGGTATTATTATTTATTATTATTCCCACAAATACATCAGAATTTATAAAAATGATAAAGGACGTTCTCAACCTTCAGTAGAGAAAGTGCTAAATTCTTCATCTTATTAAGATCCATATAATTAACCAATTTCATAACACCTCAAATGAATTATAAGTTTTCCCAGACAGAAACAAGATAACAGTCATTAAATATGCATGTTGATTCATTATAAGCAATGCCATCAGCAAGGCCCTACCTAACACTTGAGAAGCCTGGTACTCTTTGCTAATCTTTCCTGATAAAACAAAGATCATCTGAATCTTTCAAGAATATCAGATAAAGACATGAATGTACCAGAAAGAAGTGGAAGCTATAACGTAGCTTCTTCTTGGTCTTCTCATCAAGGTGATTTTGATAGAGAGTTTTTATTCTCTTGATGGAAACTGTATATATAATGTCTCACTTTTCTAGGCAAACCTGGTCTTTACTAGGAATTTATCTTTCAGCCTTCTTGATCTTACTGTCTTGTATATATATATATTTATACATACATATGAATATATATATGTATATGAAATTTGTCATAGTCACAGAATTATAGAGCTGGGAGCAACATTTAACAGAAAAGGAAACTGAGACCCATGGAGGTTTAATGAATTAAGACCATGTAGCTTCAAACTCTTGCCTCCTGATTCTTTTTACCATATCATAGCTTATCTTTATGCCCTCCTCTTTGGACCAACTGTGGACACTTTTTCAGTTCTCAGCTGTCTTCATTTATTCATTAATACAACAAATATTTATAAAGAACATAATTGCATGCAGAATGTTACTTCCTCCTATCTACTCTGTCCCCCAAATCTGGTAGTCATCCTTAGACAGCTTGCTAAAGAGGTGGAGATACCTGTGAAATTAACATCTGTATGGACCTGGCTCCTCACCCACACTCACATCCTGGCTTTTGTGATCTGCCTCATGTTTTCAGCGGGGTAAATCCTATTATTCCTATACTTGACTATGGCCTGAAATGATAGCTGAAAATTTCTTGACTCTTTAGTTTTCTAGAAGGGAGACATGGGGTCCAGTGTGACTTTTGTTCAGATCAATATTTATGGACAAAACAGTTACAATTATTGATATTGTTGCTAAACTTTATTTTTATAATTTTCTATTTCCTTTCTATGTCTAGGACCTGTGATTTTGACAGCACGAGTGAACTACACATGTAGAAATTCCTTCTGTTTATAATGATTGCAACCCATCTATGACTTGGTAGGTAAATTTAGGGACTTTATTTTGAAGTACATATAGGTCAAGAGTCCATCAAGACTCCAACAAGTGTCAGAGGTGCGATTTGAGGACAGTTCATCCTGACACAATGTACAGTACTCTATCAATTAAATAATCATTGTATTATATATAACATATACAAACTAATATAATGTATGGTATATATATAATATGATAATATGAAATATATATTATTATCATTTGCGCCCTTCAAATTTTGAAATTGTAGGAAACAATTTATTTTGGGCCAGATGATTTCTTTCTCAGTGGAGAATCTCCTTCTACCAATGTCAATCAATTTTGTACAACTTAATAGTCTTCAAGGGTTGACTTGGCGTACTGAGAAGTTGTGAGGTGCCCAGGGTCACCCAGAAATGGTAGGTCATAGGTGGGACTTGAATGCAAGTCTTCCTGACTCTGAGGCTGACTTTCTACCCATTATGGCACATTGCCTCTCAAGAAACAATATCCTCCACCTATTATAATGCTTCCTCATGTCATAGAGTTGATTATAGATTCAAAATCACAATTCCCTTCCCAAAGGTCATTTCAGAAGAGTATAAGAACGTGGCATATCAAGTCAGAATGCCTTCAAGGATGGTTCTAACAATGACCACATCTGTTGTTCATGAACCAGCCTATCAAAATACAGAGAATGTCATTACCAGAAGGCTGGTAACTCTATGATGGCTGGGGTGATTTATGAAGTGAAAATACAAAAACCACTTTCAGTCTTGTTCTGCTTTCCACAGATTTCTCCATTCTGGTGGTCTCCATTCTAATTTAATTCCTTATCGTTGCTCGCTTAGACTTGCAGTAGGTTTCAAACAAGTCTTCTTGCCTCTCCTTTATTCTTAATCTGCTTAAATAATCACATCACTTTTTTTCATTTCTTGAATACAATCTACATACTTTAAACTGGCATTCAAGGCCCTCTACCATCTGGCTCAAACTTCTAGTCCTACTTCCCACTACTCTTCTTTAAGAACTCTATGGTTTCAACTACACTGGATAACTATTTCTTAATATGACTCTCCCTTTTACAACTACCTGCGTGTGCTCACATTGCCCCTGCTACCTGGAGTGCCCTTTTCTACTGCTTAAATACTTGGGCCACATAATGAGAAGACAGAACTCATTGGAAAATATTGACATTGGGAAAGACTGAAAGTAAAAGTAAAAGAGGATGAGATGGATAGAAAGTGTCATGGAAACAATCAGTATGAACTTGGATAGACTTTGAGAAATGGTAGAGGATAGAAGGGCCTTGCATGCCGTGGTCCATGGGCTCACAAGGGATCAGATAAGACTGAACAATTGCTTTGCCTATTAAAATCCTACTTCTCCTTGAAGGACCATCTTAAGAGTCACTTTTTTCATCAAATCTTCCATAAACTGCTGTATTTCTTCCCCAAGCTCCACAATCGCTGGAAATTATTTCTCTGTCTTCTGAAGTCACATAGAATTCTGTGACTCTCGGTGCACTTAAAACATTCCAGTTTGTATTAAAATTATTTCATATTTTTTTCTCCTTTAGACTATAAATTCCTAGAGAGCAGACGCACCTCCCATGATTCTTTCATCTTAATATCTTCTATAAGGTCCAGCACAATGACTGACTCATACTAAGTGCTCAAGAAATGTTGGTTGGATTAATGGATTTATGATCTAGAGATGCCTGATGTCTGTTATTACTGGCCTCCCTTAAAATTCTATTATAACTGATTGGGTTGACTTACTTCTTCTCATTTTCATTAGATTATTGGTGCTGACTCTTTGGGATAAGATAGCAAGCACAGTATTTCCTGCATTGATAGCTTTGGGAAGTTAAGAAATGGAGTTTTATGTAAGATGACAGCTATTATTCTTACCTAATTCAGAAATTAATTAATTCACTTTTAAACATAGAAAAACCTTGTGATAATAAATAAAGCAAAGAACCAAAAGTATATTATATTACTTAACTCTATTGTGACGAGTTTGTTTTGACCTTCTCTCCCTCAATTTATTATGAGTTGTTTAGGGAATTAAGAAATCTCACTGTTTAAATTCTGTAACAACATTACTTGAGTACTTACAAAGGAATACAGTATCTCAACCCACTGTCCTGAATTCACCAAATCTGTTTTGTTTTCTTAATTTCCTGAATGTTGAATGATGTTCCTCCTCCCCTACACAAACCTGCAGGAGCAGGGGAACCTTCTCCTATCCCTCCAACCTTTTGGATAATGCTCCTTTCCCCTTTCCTGTCTGGAAATTGATCCCTATTCTTCTTCCATCCCCATTGTGTCATCCTCAACTTCAGACCCACTCCCCTCTTCTCAATAGTAATATGCTGGGGCCCTCCAGATCCCCTCCTGCCTTCTCCTGATGGATACAATTATAATCATTAGGATAAAAGAGAGGAGTATGCGATTTACCATCTGCCCTGCCACCGTGCCCTAAGTTCAAGCACACCTTTTAATCTGACCTGCCACTATACCTCCAGTCCGCTAGACATTACCATCTGACTGCAGCTAATCCACCAGACCCTTTAAGACTACCATCGGACATATTGATGTACCCTCAGATTTGTTAGAACTCGTTTGCTTTGCTACCATATCCTTAGGACTACTGGGTCTTTTCTTGTAACTTGCAGCTGAACCACCCAATCCAATCCATATTTATTAAGTGCCTATTATGTACCAGGCACTATGCTAAGTTCCAGGGATACCATTAATAAAAAGACAAAGTTCCTGTTTGCCTGCCCTCAAAGAGTTCACAGTCTAATGGAGTGAGGGGAGAAGACATCATAGACTTCCTTAGGGATGGATGAATTCTCTGTTAGCAGGTGGCCACCTGTAGGAATGCTCTAAATTGCATTCAAGATTTGAGTAGAAGTTGGATGCTCTCTGAAGACCTTTCCAGGTCAAAGAGTCCAAGATTACATGTTTCTGTGACTGTCAATTATTTCATTTTGTATGTACTTCCCTTATTTTCCCAATAAACAATGGGACAATTATCATTTCTAAAAGAACAGTGCCTTTCATGTGTAATTGTTCCTCTCACAACAAAATAGCAGGTATTACTGAGATTAGGTCATTGTCTAAGTGTAATCACTTGGATTGTTTTTTTCTCCGGAGAACTGGTTAGAGGTTTACTTTCTATAGGTCTGTATGCTTAAAAACAGTCTTTTTTATTGCTGGGAGGAGACAGCACTTGTTTCTCTACATAGGGCTTCAAACTAAGGAGAAGAAAATTCTTACAGACGTCCACCAAGGCATACATCATAGAGAGTAAAAGATATAACATAGGTAGGAGCCTATCAGTGAGGAGATCTAGTAATTCAAAGAAGAGACTGTCTAAGCAATGAGGTGGCACAGTGGATAGAGCCCTAGATTTAGAGTTAGGAAGACTTAATTCAAATGTGTCCTCAGTTGTGTGAGCCTGGGCAAGTCATTTAACCTGTTTCTTCATGTATGAAATGAAGATGAGTAGCACTTACTTTCCAGGTTATGTTGAGAAGAAATGATATTTATAAAACACTTTTCTAAACCGAAAGTATGCTATAAATGTTAGTTTTTATTATTATGGGGCAGCTAGGTGGTGCAGTAGATAGAGGGCTTGGGCTGAAATTAGGAGAACTCCTCTTCTGAGTTCAAATCCAGCCTTAGACAACTACTAATTGTGTGACCCTGGACAAGTTATTTAACCCTCTTTGCCTCAGTTTCCTCATCCATAAAATGAACTGGAGAAGTAAAAGGTAAAGCATTTCAGTTATCCCTACCAAGAAAGCCCAG
>JAJHZJ010000323.1:1613326-1870202 GCA_023548195.1 Bettongia penicillata ogilbyi
CTCTGGGTTCTATTCATTTCACTCTTCATTATTTTGTGCAAATCTTTCCAAGTTTTTTTCTAAAATCAATCTGCTCATTATTTCTTATAGCATAATACTATTCCATCACAATCATATACCACAACTTGATGAACCATTCCTCACTTGATGGGCATCCCTGCAATTTCCAGTTCTTTGCCACCATAAAGAGAGCTCTTATAAATATTTTAGGAGTTATAGGTACTTTTCCTTTTTCTCTGGTCCCCTTGAGAAATAGACCTAATATTTCTGGGTCAAAAGGTACACAGTTTTATAACTCTTTGGGCATAAATCCAGATTGTTTTCCAAAATGGGTGGATCAGTTCCCAGTTCCACCAACAGTGTATTAGTGTCCCAATTTTTCTACATCCCCTCCAACATTCATTATTTCCCCCTTCTATCATTTTAGTCAATATGATAGGTATAAGATGAGATTTCAAAATTGCTTTAATTTTCATTTTTCTGATCAATAATGATTTATAGAATTTTTAAAGTGACTATATATCTCCAATTTCTTCATCCAAAAAACTGCCTGTTCATATTTTTTGACTATTTATCAATTGGGGAATGACTCATATTCTTACAAATTTGACTAAGTTCTCTATATATTTGAGATACAACACCTTTATCCAAGAAACTGTCTATAAAATTTTCCCCAGTTTTCTGCTTTCCTTCTAATCTTGGCTATATTGGTTTTATTACACAAAACTTTTAAAATTTAATGTAATCAAAATTAACCATTTTATGTCTCACAATGCTCTCTATCTCTTATTTATTCATAAGTTCTCCTCCTATTCATAAGTCTGATAGGTAATATGTTCTATATTCTTCTAATTTACCTATGATATCTCCATTTATATCTAGGTCATGTATCAATTTGGAAAAAAAATGAAGGTTCAAAAAACATGATTCCTAGAGAATTGCAGCTTAAAACCTTTAACTTTACTATCTGGAGAATGAGGGAGCCAGCTTTAATAGGTGATATAATTGTGTAGGCCCAGCTATCAGAAGGCTCCCTGGCTTATGAGTTTGCATAGCTACTAAAAGAAAGTGACTTTGTGAATTCCACCCTAGACCAGATTAGTGCCTCATCAGTGAAATCTTAAGTGACTAGATAAATTCTAGTGGCACAGTGACTGGCACACAGTAGGTATTTAATACATGTTTATTGGTGGATCAGTCAGTCTCTTAGTTTGAATTGAACTAGAGAGAGGGGCCTTCTAGACAGGCACTACTTTTATCTGTACTATCTGTGTTGCTCCTAGAGTTGACTAAATTCCTTTGGAGGTAGTTAGGATGAGCAGAGAGAGTATTCGACCTACAATCAAAATAGATTGTTTGAGGACCTTCTGGACCACTTGCCAGCTAGTGTGACTTTGAAGGAGACACTTAACTACCCTACAAAATGGGCTTATAATACTGACCCTACCTACCTCATAGGGTAGTGGTTAAAGATCATAAGATCATAGATTTAGGGCTGGATGGGACCCCCCAAATACCATATAGTCCAACTCCTTTATTTTACAGTTGAAGTTATGGAGGCACAGAGAGATTAAGTAACTTACCCAAGGTCACAGAACCAGGATTATTCTACAATATCATGGGACCCCTTGAAAAGACCCACTTAGAAATGCTGGATAATGAACCCAGGGTCTCATTCATGTAAAGCATAGGCTCTGTCCTTAAGCTCTATCTCTTATCAAATTAGATATGGATGTCAACTACTATAGGAACGTTAGCAGTTATTACTGGAGGAAACTATCAAGGTCAATGATGGCAAGACGTAAGTAGCTGGGAATGGGGGTGGGGTAGAAGCAGGTCCTGAAAACAACCCCGAAGGCAGTTGCACTGGAAAGCAGGGCTCTGACCCAATCTGAGACCCAACACAACCCTCCTGCAGTAGTCCTACAGACTCCTAATGCTGCCCTGCACTCTGGAGGTGTGAGTCACCAATCTCCAGCAGCCTTTTTTCTGAATACCAGGCACCCTGCCAAGCTAACCCTGGGGCTTACTATTTACCCAATTAGCTGTGTAGTGAGGGAGGGATCTGATCCCCCGGGAGGTCTCTGTTATCTTCATTGCCTTGCTGTCAATGGAAATCAGGTAATTGCCTGAAGAAGACTCACAGTTATGCTTTATTCCCCCTATCTCATGTATGGTTATTACTCTACTTACTTTTGTTTCAATATAACTGCATGGGATCAAACCATAACTGATGGAGGAGGGGAGTAAAATACAAAATATTCATGTATTTTCTAAACTGATGCTGGTTTGGAAGAGTGTTTGAATGTGTATGTTTTACAAGCCACAGAACCGTCTTATCTTTCCAATGATAAAAACTCCAATTTCAGGAGCCAAAAATCTTCTAATGGCTTCTTGAAATTGTTCCCTTTTGCAATTTAATATCATGGTACTTTAAAGTATGAGGGAATGCTTCCAAATACAATAACTGATAATAGCAATGATGTCAGTGCTTAGGAGCAAAACAGCTTCTTTGGGGATCAGGAGGAAGTTTAGAAAAAGAAAGTATACCCAATAGAAATTCATCTCTCTAGAGCTGGAAGGGACCCTGGAGGTGCTCAACTTTGACTCCCTCACTTTATAGATAAGGAAATTACAATCCAGGAAAATATCAGCTCATCTGCTCATCTATTTAGAGTTAGAAGGGACCTTAGTCCAGAGTTCACCTCCCTCAATTTCCATATGAGAAAACTTAGCCTGAGAGAGGTTAACTGACTTGCCCCATAGAAAATAAACATTAGATCCTGAATTTGAAGTCAGGTTTTGTGACTGCAGAGATTACACTCTGTCCACTGCAAATTCCCAACCTCTTTTAATCTGAACCAACCAGTATTTGTTAGGTGCCAACTAATGCATGTGTCAAGCACTGAGGATTTAAGGCTAGATCAGGGGTTGGGGACCTGTAGCCTTGAGATTAAAAGACAAAAGCTAGAGCCATAGTGTGATTCTGGTATTCTCCAAATATTTGAAGAGATAAAAAAGCCTTTGATGCAAAATAAGGATGGTGTCTAAAACTCTGATTTTTGTCAGTATCAGCAAAACTCTATTGACCAGTTCAGGTTGCATCTCTGCAAATTATAGCCTTTGAGAATTGCCTACAGATGAGGTGTCAAATACATGAAGTAGAACTCATGTAGCCCATAACATTCTGCAGGGCTGCAGAATCAGATTAAAAAATGTAACTGGGAAATTTTTAACAAAGTAAATAAAAGTAAAATGAAACAGATAATACTAACATGTAGTGTTCTAAGTCAACATATGGCTAAAGAGCTCCTTATGAACAATTTAAGGGCCCATGTCTAGTGGGGCCTATAGCTTTGAGAGGTTGAGTGAAATGCCCAGGGTCACACAGCTAGCATATATCAGAGGCAAGACTTAAACCCAGGTTTTCCTGTCTCCTTCTCAATATACTAATCCAAGCTACACAATGCATAGTAACATGGATAAAGTTATGCAGACAGAGAACCCACTGAGGGCTTGCTTTCTGCACTGATGTAGGAAAAATTCACACCAAGAAATCTCAGCTCCTTGGATTATTTAAGGAAGATTTACAATTACGGTAAGCACTTTGAGGTTTGCAAAGTATCTTACATACATTTGATTTAATATCATGGTACTTTAAAGTATGAGGGAATGCTTCCAAATACAATAACTGATAATAGTGATGATCTCAGTGCTTAGGAGCAAAACAGCTTCTTTGGGGATCAGGAGGAAGTTTAGTGAAAAAGGAAGTATACCCAATAGAAATTCATCTCTCTAGAGCTAGAAGGGACCCTGGAGGTGCTCAACTTTGACTCCCTCACTTTATAGATAAGAAAATTACAATCCAGAAAAATATCAATACCATACATTACAGTTGATACTCACAAAGGCCTTATCAGGTAATAGGGATTATTATCCCTATTTCACAAATGAGGAGAGGGAAAGTTCAAAGTTAATTGATTTGGTCAAGGCTACACAGCTATTGAAAGGAAAAGGCAGGACTAAATTCTGCATTGAAATTTTCCACAAAAAGCTACTTGCTCCTATGACAAAGGTCTGATGGCTTCACTTCCAGCAAATACAGAAATGAGACCAGTATGAGGAAGCTTTGAAGAGGTAGATTTGGGTTCCATTAGAAGAAAAACTTTCTAATGCTTAGAGCTATCTAAAAGTACATATGGTTGCTTTAGGAAGTGGTGACTTCCTTCTCAACAGAAGTCTTCAAGACAAGGCTAGACGGTGATTTTCAGGTGTGCTGTCTTGTTTAGATAAGGAGTCCAAATGGAGTCACAAAAAGTCAGACAGGACTGAAAATGACTGAATAAAATTTATTAACATGAACTTAAATGCTGGGCTCCTTCACATTTATCTGGGAAATATATAGATTCTTTAACCCCTTAAAATAGACATTGGGGGCAGAGTGGAGAGGGGGTTAGTTTAGGGGTGGGCAAAGAAGAGAGAGCAGGACTCCTCTTTCCCTACAGGAAACTCTCAGTTTAGGAAGCTCTCTCAACTGATACAGGTCAGCACTTGCTCACCAACTCAGAGTATTGTAGAATTGCTTAGACTACAGAGAAGTAAGGACCAGGATAGAGCTTGTTAGAAGTAAAACTGAGCCCAGTTCTTCTTGTTTCTTGGGCTAACTCTTTTTTTTCCTTCTTTTCTTCCTTCCTCCCTCCCTCCCTCCTTCCTTCTTTCCTTCCTTCCTTCCTTCGTTCCTTCCTTCCTTCCTTCCTTCCTTCCTTCCTTCCTTCCTTCCTTCCTTCCTTCCTTCCTTCTTTCTTTTCTTTCCCATCCATTAACAGGCCTATGTGACCTGCCTGGGGGTCACATAGAAATCTGAGTTACTTGAGTCTGTGCTGGGAGGACCTTGCTGAATGGGTGGATGAGGAAGGGGTAAAGCAGGAAATGAGTGAGAGTAGTCAGAACTGGGAAAGACAGAGCAGGCAGCAACTACCATGAGTGGGAGAGCTTATCTGTGATTTGTTTAAGGCAACTGGTTTGTGGGAAGGTTTGGGGATGGTGGTACCCCCTGCATTGTTATTGTGTATAGTTTTCTTTGTTGCTATGATGGATTTGGTTTTCTGATGTTTGAATAAATATTTTGGTTCTATCTTCCATGTGGAGAGTCTGTTATATTTTTGTGATTCAGAACTGTGATGGTATATTCATAACTGCCATAGGCACTGTGAACATCACATTGGTGCTACAATACCTCAGTTTTTTCTGGCAGCCTGGTGGTCCTTTACTCCTGGGGGTTCAATATTGTAGTGCCAGACTCATGCCTGATGGGCCATAATCCCACTGCATCTCAAAGCCACTGAGCTCAAATGATTCACCAGCCTAACCCAATAGGAGAGATTATGATGTGTGCCAACATGCCATGCTTTTTCATACTTTTCTTAATCAAGAATATGCCTTTCTAAAACCTGTTTCTCCCCAATGACCTCTCCATAGTCCATAGCCTGAAGAAAATGTAGATACCAAAATAGGTAGAATCCCCACAGAATGACAAAGACTGGTAAATACTCTCAATTCTGCCAAAGGATATTGAAAGATTAATCCCCTATCCACCACCCAAACTTTAATTGTTCTACAAATATTTATTAAGCATTTATTTTTGTGCTAGGGGGAGCTCAGCAGATGCTTCCTTCTATCCCTTAAGAAGCTGAACTGCCTAATAGAAGAGATGACATGTACACAGATAACTCTCATCCACATTTTTAAATTCTAAGGGTTGATTAGTACATAGTCAATAAGTTCAGATAAGGGAGTTTAAGAAAAGCTACCTAGAGAAAGTAGCATTTGAGATGGGCCTTAAAGAATAGGGAAGATTTAAATTGGGAGAAGGGAAAGAGAGATTACTCCAGGCAAAAGAAATGGCCTAAACCAAGGCCCAGAGATAGAATAACGTATATCAGAGAGAATATATTGCACGTTGGCTTTTATGGTTAAAGAAGCAGCAATGACTATGTTGGCAAAACTATTTATAAGAGAATTACCCTCAAATGGAGGTTGAGAAAAGGAATTAAGACAGTGTTTTAAGGGTCAGCCTTAGAATGTTTTACATAATAGCCATTGCAAGATGAATGGGATAGACCTGTTGAACTGGATAGCCTAAAACATCCCAGTAAATACAACAGATATCCTGTCTTCTGGTTAAAGTAGAACATGAAGTAAAATATAGAGACATAGCTATCCTACTTAGCAGAAACATTGCAAAAACCTCCCTAAGCAAAACAAAACAAAATCCATCCAACAAGCAGAAATGTGAGAGGTAAGGAAAAGTCTAAACAACTGGAGAAGTAACTGAGTGTCATATTCTATCGTCGATATATACATATATATATATATATATATATAGTATTACATAATATCAACATATTTTATCTTTTCATAACATAATAATTCAGACTTCTCAGTTATGAAGGAAAGATAAAAAAAAAATTTTACATGGATTTTCCAGATCTTGGGGATATCATGTCCCTAACCCCCATGATGTAGAAGGGATAACTGCAAAGTATATGAAAGGGCTTTATAAACTATAAAGCTTATAGAATAACCCTGGGCTTCCATTTTCTCATGTATGAAATGAAGGAGTCAGATTAGCTCAATTCAGTTCAATTTTTCATTTATTAAAGACCTATGTAAGGGACTTAGAGTAAATGTCTTAGGTAGGCACCAGGGCATATTGAAAAACAACCACTTCCTTCTCTCATAAAGTTTATATTCTTCTGGGAGATACAACATGTAAAACTAGTTAAGTAAGTACAAGATAATTTGAGGGAGGAGAGAACACTCCTAATTAAAGGGATCAGGAAAGGAGGTCTTAACCTCAATTAAACCTCTAGGGAAGCTAAGGGTTCTAAGAGGTGAAGGTCAAGTTAAGGCATTTGTTAAGCATCTATAGTACATAGGTTCCCAAAGTGGGGGATACCGCCCTCCGGCCAAATGAAGGTGGCACAGTAATAGCCTCAGGTACAATGGGAGGGTGTGTGGAATAAAAATAAGGGATTAGTACAAGCATAAAGAAAGAAGAAAAGATAAGAAAATTTTGAAAAACCATTTATATATGTTTCATTTGTTGTGTAACAAAGCCATGGTGATTACATTATTTTCCAAAATAAACACACTAAATACAAGTTATGACCCTTCAGGGGTCAGGTTTGCTCATGGGTCTTAAAAAATAAGTATTGGCATGCAAGTGTGGTGTGCACTGTTGGGAAATCTAGCATCAATCAGCAGTAATGACTTGTTTACAATAATATACTACATGGTTATATGACTCAATATTGCACCATCAAAATTTCAATGCAGGAAAAAAACCCTCACAAATTTACAATAAATTATTAAATTCAAGATGTGTCATTTAATATATATGTCATATATATATATATATATATATACTTCATATATTTTGAGATGATTCAATTTTTTAAAAAAACACTAAAAGGTTAAAGAAAACAGATTTCCAGGTATACAGTGAGTAATTTTTTTAAAAGGGGCAGTAGGCCAAATAATTTAGGAATCTCTGATCATAGGCTAGGAACTGTTCTCAGTATCTATTATTCTGTCCTAGAAATAGAGAGACAAGAAAATAGTACCTACCCTCAAGGAGATTGCTTTGCATCAAAGAGAGAAACATGTAGAGATAGAAAAATTTTTTAAAATATATATATGTATATATATATATACATATATATATATATATACAACTTTATGACATCTTATTTTTAGGGAGAAGGGGCTAGCAGTTTAGGGGAAGTAAAGTAACACTCAATGAAGAGAATGGCACTTTGCAGAAAGCTAGGGATTCAGAAAGGTGGAGCTAAGGAGAAGAATATATTCAAGGCTAGCCTGTACACTAGCATGGAAACAGAATATTGTGTATAGAGAATAGTAAGTTAGATCAGTGCACTATAGTGGAGAGTCATGAAAGGTAATGAACAGTAAGTCTATAAAAACAGGTGGGAACCAGATTGCAGAGTTTTGAATGCTAAACAGAGGAGTCAGAGTTGGCATTTGATCCAAGAGGAAACCTCTACAGATTTATGACTACAGATCTGTACTTCAGAAAATACATTTTGTTTTAAGAAGCTTATTTCTTTACTAAAATTAACCTTAATTGTTCTGAGCATGTCCAAAACACAGCTGAAATACCTTTTAAATCTTTAGCTTAACTATCACATTTCTAGATATGGTTTCCCCAGGCTTTCTCTTTGTTTTCTAGAACTGTCTCTTTCCACATCACTCAGACTTGTTAGAAAGGGTCTGAGAGCACCACACAAGAGTAGCCAACAGTCATTTTGTCCATCACTGGTGCACCAGTTCTGTAATAGAACATGCAACTGTTGAAAAGAACAGAACAGAACAGAGCTGCCTCTCTCTTCCTCTAAAATAAAAACCAAGAAATTGACTCAGGTATTAATACTGGAAACGTAATGGAAACTTTAAGCACCAATAGATTTTTACATCATCTCCAATCGCATTTCCTCTTCTACCCTTTACTTTTAATTTGCCCAGCATTTTTTTCTTCGCTCACTTACGTACCAACCGTACTCTTTTCAGACATCATTTGTTGACTAGTGGAGAGAAGGAGTAGGGAAGATTACCATTTTCCAAAGTGTCCATTAGGGTTATGTTGTTCAGTTGGAAAGTCTTTTCTGGAATTTGTTTCCATTGAAGGATCATAGGCTCTCAAAGTAAGGACATATTTCAACTATGGTTAGTTTGAGAAAAGCAATTCCTATTTTAAAATAATAAAAGCTAGCCTTGGGCAAGTCACTTAACCCTGTTTGTATCAGTTCCCTCATCTGTAAGTTGACCTGGAAAAGGAAATGCAAGCCATTTCAGTATCTTTTCCAAGATAACCTCATATGGGGTCACAAAGAGTCACACTTGGCTGAAAATGACTGAACAATAACACATTCCTAGTATTTCATCAACATTTGTTCCTAAGGGCTAGAGGACCTCTGATTTGTGGCATTAGTAGAGGCAGTGACCATTTCCAATGAAATCAGAGATCTTTAAAGCAATGAAGTCACTATTATTAGGATGAAGTAATATATAGTAGGTACAAGTGGAAAATTACAATTAATTTAATAAGGCTCTGTACCTTACAACATTTTTTTTAATAAAAGATAAGTACTAAAAGATCAAGGAAAAGTCAGTGAATTGAAGAAATTATGGAAATTGAGTGAACCACACTGGCTCCACTTTATAACTCAATTCTGCATCTATCTCAGTTCCCTTTCTATTCAATTAGGGATCTAGTCCAATTTATGTCTTGTGAGAAAATTTTATTCAACTATGAAAATTATGAGAAAACTTTATTGTATTATTTGAACCTAGCCCTCCATGTCTGGGAAGTTAGACCACCTCTAAGCTGTTTCTTAGGGACCCTAAGGACCTAGGTTATGCTGACAAGAATCCCAGTCAGATTCAAAGACTAATGGAAGAAGTTTTCCCACAAGTATACATCTCAAGGAATTGATATGTCTTTTCTGAAAACTGGACCCATATTCTTGTTCCTTTTGGTTGAATATAGGCACTTGGGATGAGAGGGAGTAAAACACCTCTTTTTCTAATTTCAGGGAATTGAACCAGTTTGCTCTCTCCCTCCAACTTGGAAAGTCCCTAATCTTTCCTCCAATTACAAATCAGATTACTTAATCTTGTGAGGCAGCTAGGTGTCTGTAAAAGCAAGCACTCAGACATATATATCTGCTATCACAGGTTCTTAGATATGCTTTTCTAAAAGAAAAGGCAACTTTTGAGGGAGTCAACAATCACTTCAATCAAGCACATATGTCATTCACTTAGTACACGGGGGAAAGTCAGCACCCTGAACTTCAGAGAAAATATAGAGAAATAAAATCAACAGACAGGGTTTCCAACTGTCTGACCATAAGTAATACATACATCACAGATCAACAGACAGATTCATCTCTCTGAACATACTTATATAGTTACCAGAGAGAGAAGCACAAACATCTGGATTTTCAAAGCTGGGGGGCTCCTTAGTGGCTTCCCAGAGCCACTTCACCTGGCACACAAACCAGAAACTTCCAAAAACAAAGCCTCAAAGTAAAACCTCACCTAAGTACTTATACATTTTTCAGAGCCAGAGGGTATAACAACCCTTGAGAACCAGTGCCTCATTAAAAAATTAACAAAAGGTGTGAGACTCCCCTAATAAGGCTTCTCTTATTGGGAGTAGGGGAGGGGAGGAGAGAGAAGATCTTTAATCTTATTAGCATTACAGTATCACAATGGATAGAGTTCTAGGCCTGGAATTCAAATCTAGCCTCAGTACCTTACTAGTTATGTGACCTTGGGCAAGTCCTTAGTTTCCTCATCTACAAAATTAGGGAGAGAAGGAAACAGCAAACCCTTCTGGTATCTCTACCAGGAAACTCTAAATCTGGTCACAGAGTCAAACACAACTGAAAACAACTGAAAAACAACTGTCTCCTATCCTGGTTTATGTCCTGTTAATTATTTTCTTTTAATGCATAAAAATCTGTCTCTCCCTATATTCTGGGTCCAGCTCCAACCTGAGGAGGCCTGGTCCTGATTTGTTGTACAATTCACATGCATTGCTCAATAAATTGATATGCTTAGAAATTCAAACCTTTGTTTTCCCAGTCATTTCATATTTCACCCATCACAGAATTGAGGGTCAGTTATAAGATGAGTAGCCAAGAACTGCTTTTACAACACACCTTTGTATTCAAGGTATCTCAGAGTACTTTCAAAGGCAATCAGATATTGGTAAGCCATAGCATGGATTTCAAATATTCAGTCATCACTTTTTTCATACAGCTTTTAAAACTATTCAGAATATTACCAGGACATCTCTGGCTTGCATCTTGTTTATGTGGAACAGTAGTCTCAGCCCCAAGAGCATTTTTCTGATGAAATCCCAGGGGAAAAAAATTTTTCCTTGGCCCTGTTTCAAAGAAACCAGTAGTGACTGGCATTCACAGTAGCCTGCTGTGTTTGTAGAGGACAGCCCAGAAGAATGACTATCACAGATGGTTAGTTCAGAATTTATTTGTGTTGCTTGCCATAAATGTTGGAAGAAAAGCATGAATGTGGATCTGTATCTGCCCTGGGACTGTATATTTGTATATTGAATTTGTATATTCACATTCACAAGGGCCCTGAAATAGGAAGAAAATTCCAGCTGTAAATATACAGCTGGAATATGTGTGGAAAAGGCACTGCTGCCTGATAATATGGAGGTACTAGAAAGCCAAAGGAAGCCATTTACTTGTGGGCTTTAACTGGTCCCTCTAACCCTAATCAGCCCTGATGCAATTTGCAGACATTCTTGCCTCTAACCAGAATTACAGACTTATCAACTTGTGGAATGGAATTTAAATGGTTGTGATGGGTGGAAATGACAAACATTAAAATGATGGAGTCTGCAAAAATAGAGATATTTTCCATTGTTTATCTAGCAGACATTGTTTATTCCTTTTAATGCATTTGTTAAAAAGTGTATTTTAGGGGGGAGGAGCCAAGATGGCAGAGTAGAAAGACTCACATATGCTAGCTCCGAACCCACAGCCCATAAATTTTCTGTAAAAAGAACTCCCCACAAATTCTGGAGCAGTGCAAGCCACGCAGAAATGCAGGGGAGGAGATTTCCAGAGAGCCCTGAAAAACCGGCTGCAAAGGTCCATCGCACATCGGACATGGAGCGGAGCCCCTGCCCTGGCTGCATGGCCCCTAGAGGAGCAGATCGGAGCAAGCTTCAGGGATGGAATTTCTGGCCACTGCGAAGGTCCCTCCACCCACAGGCACTACAGGTCAGCGAGAGAGACTTCTGGGCTGGCCGAGAGGGGAGTGGGGTGTCTCCATAACTCAGGCCCCCTTGGGAGGCAGCAGCAGAGGCAGCTGCGGCCAGGGGCTCCCATAGCATGTAGGAGCTCCACTCCATTACTGAAAATCTCTGGATAAACCCCCTGAGGGAACTGAGCCTGGGGGGCAGCCCTGCCCCCACCCCAACACCAGAACTTAAGCTCACATTGAATAGCAGCCCCGCCCACCACTGAAAGCCCTGAGGCAGGGGAGCAGCATTTGAATCTCAGACCCCAAGCACTAACTGGGTGCATCTAGGCGGGGGTGGACAGGAATCTCAGAAATCAAGTAACTGGCTGGGAAAATGCCCAGAAAAGTGAAGAACAATAAGACCATAGAAGGCTACTTTCTTGGGGGACAGATGTTTCCTCCTTTCATTTCTGATGAGGATCAATGCTTACCATCAGGGAAAGACATAGAAGTCAAAGCCTCTGTATCCCAAACATCAGACATAGATATCCAGTGGGCTCAGGCCATGGAAGAGCTCAAAAAGGATTTTGAAAATCAAGTTAGAAAGGTGGAGGAAAAACTGGGAAGAGAAATGAGAGAGATGCAAGAAAAGCATGAAAAGCAGGTCAACACCTTGGTAAAGGAGACCCAAAAAATGCTGAAGAAAATAACACCTTGAAAAATAGCCTCACTCAATTGGAAAAAGAGGTTCAAAAGCTCACTGAAGAAAATAGTTCTCTCAAAATTAGAATGGAACAGATGGAGGCTAATGACTTTATGAGAAACAAAGAAATCACCAAACAAAACCAAAAGAATGAAAAAATGGAAGAGAATGTGAAATATCTCATTGGAAAAACAACTGACCTGGAAAATAGATCCAGGAGAGACAATTTAAAAATTATGGGACTACCTGAAAGCCATGATCAAAAAAAGAGCCTAGACATCATCTTTCATCAACTTGTCAAGGAAAACTGCCCTGATATTCTAGAACCAGAGGGCAAAATAAGTATAGAAGGAATCCATTGATCACCACCTGAAAGAGATCCAAAAAGAGAAACTCCTAGGAACATTGTGGCCAAATTCCAGAATTCCCATGTCAAGGAGAAAATATTGCAAGCAGCTAGAAAGAAAATTCCAGTATTGTGGAAATACAATCAGGATAACTCAAGATCTAGCAGCTTCTACATTAAGGGATCGAAGGGCATGGAATAGGATATTCCAGAAGTCAAAGGAACTAGGACTCAAACCAAGAATCACCTACCCAGCAAAACTGAGTATAATACGTCAGGGGAAAATATGGTCTTTCAATGAAACAGAGGACTTTCAAGCCTTCTTGATGAAAAGACCAGAGCTGAAAAGAAAATGTGACTTTCAAACACAAGAATGAGAAGAAGCATGAAAAAGTAAGCAGCAAAGAGAAGTCAGAAAGGACTTACCAAAGGTGAACTGTTTACATTCCTACATGGAAAGACAATATTTGTAACTCTTAAAACTTTTCAGTATCTGGGTAGTTGGTGGGACCACACACACACACATACACATACACACATGCACGCACATACAGAAACAGAGAGCACAGAGGGAATTGAATAAGGATGGGACCGTATCTTAAAAGAAATTAAGGTAAACAGTGAAAGAGAAATGTAGTGGGAGGAGAGAGGGTGAAGTGGAATGGGGCAAATTATCTCTCATTCAAGAGGCAAGCAGGAGACTTTTTAGTGGAGGGAAAAAGAGGAGAGATGAGAAAAAACATGAAGTTTACCCTCATTACATTCGACTAAAGGAAGAAATAAAATGCACTCTCATTTTGGTATGAAAACCTATCTTACAATACAGGAAAGGGGGGGAGAAGGAGATAAGCAGGGTGGGGGGGATAATGGTAGGGAGGGCAATGGGAGGAGGGAGCAATTTGAAGTCAACACTCTTGGGGAGGGACAGGATCAAAAGACAGAATAGAAACAATGGGGGGCAGGATAGGATGGAGGGAAATACAGTTAGTCTTACACAACACGACTTATTGAAATCATTTGCAAAACTACACAGATATGGCCTATATTGAATTGCCTGCCTCCCCAAAGGGAATGGGTGGGGAGGGAGGGATGGGGAGAATTTGGAACTCAAAGTTTTAGGAACAACTGTTGAGTATTGTTCTTGCTACTAGGAAATAAGAAATACAGTTAATGGGGAATAGAAAGTCATCTGGTCCTACAGGACAAAAGAGAAGATGGGGATAAGAGAAGGGAGGGATGATAGAAGAGAGGGCAGATTGGTGATAGGGAAAATTAGAATGCTTGCTGTATTGGGGTGGGGGGAGGGGATAAATGGGGAGAAAATTTGGAACCCAAAATTTTGTGAAAATGAATGTAAAAAGTTAAATAAATAAATTTATATTAGAATCACAAAAAAATATAAAAAAATAAAATAAAGTAAAATCTTACCCACTCAAAAAAAAAGTGCATTTTAGGAAAATTCTATTATGGAAGATATAAAAGCATTCTATCTGAATAAATATGAACTAAGTGTGATGCTTTGCAGGGAGATAACAGAATGATTGTATTTTCCAGGAAATAGTTCTGCCTAGGGAAAAAAAAGTTTTTCTATTAGAAAGGCTTCATTTTAAAAACTTTTTAGGACCATGGTTCAAAAATTTGACATCTAGTTTCCCCCCCCCCAAAAAAGCTATATGGAAACAAAAACTTAGTTTACTTTAAAAATATAAAAACTGAATTAAAAACAAATAAAAATCACTTCCATACGCATCCAACACTGTCATTCAATGAGCTAGAGTAGGCATTTCTTTTATTCCCTTTACTATGTATTACATTAACTTTTAAAAAAAAAAAACCTTCCCCCTCTATAAGGAGAGGTCAGATAAACTATATTCCATTTGGCTTTAAAAATATCAGTCAGCTCTCTATTATCCATTCACAGGTAAGGAACCACAAGAACAACAAGTGATTGAAAGCTATAAATAATAAGTTCAGTTGAAAAGGCATCCTGTTTCATATCCTAACTTGGGGAGGAGTTTCTGAGGAGGAGGATTGGATTATAATCTGGTTATATGAATTGGGAACTTTTCTCTGCAGTCCTCCCTGTTTAAGGAAGGAAACTGAGGCTGAATAGAGTCCATAAGACTTGATCCACAGTTGGGTTGGTTAAAGATTATCCCCAATACCACTTTATTTCTCTGTGTTTTGGTTCAAGTCACTTCCATCTATAAAATGGAATCAATAATACTTGCATTACCTACCCCACAGGTTTGTTGCACATAGACAATTAGAATTGTAGAATCAGAGATTTAGATTTGGATGAAACATTAGAGATTACCCAGTCCAATCCCACCATTTTTAGCGTAAGGAAACTGAAGCCCAGAGAGGTTTAGTGTACTAACTGTGCTTGAGGTCACCTTGCTAGTAAATGACAAAGCTGAAACTGAAGTCTAGGTCCTCTGTTTCCAGATTCTGCAATAGGGATTGGGACTGTACATGCGATTTCATTGGTTTATGGCTCCCCCAGTGAGAAACTTCTCTACCAACGCAAGCAGCACCTTCTGTGGGATGGTTGTAGAGAGTTGCCTAGAGCTCTGAGAAATTAAGTGACTTTCCCCAAATCACACAACTAGCATATGTCAGGAAGCAGGACTCAACTCAAGTACTCCTGGACAACTTTCCATCTACTTCACCACACTACCCTTTCCATGAATGTTACATGTTATTATTAGGATATATATATATATATATATATATATATATATATATATATATATATATATATATATATATTAAGAAATTCCCAACTGATTATGGGAACTTGAATCTCAACTACTCAAATGAATTTGTGATGTACTCAATGAGAATATTCCTTTCAGTAATGCAGAAAGCAATCTATTATCACCTTCTTATCCCATGTAACTCTTCTCCATATCCTCCCATACATAGTAAGTGCTATGTAAATGTTAACTATTATTATCAATATCAAATAAGTAAAAGAAACCATGGATAAATACGAGAAACTTAAAAGGCAAAATAATTGGCAGTAAAATCAAGGGATCCAAGATGAAAGTGCACTAGTTAAAAGGAAAATGATTCACACTTTTTATCCCAGTATGATGCAGTGGAAGGGGGAATATTTGTAAAAATCAAAGGGAAGAGAGCAAAGGAGGAAAAGAGGAAGATAAAGAAAGAAAGAAGGGAAAACAGAAGGAGAAAGATCCTTGAGGAGCAAAATGTGAGAAAATAGGCATACAGAGGAGGGATATGTTTTAATGAGGAAGTTTTTAACAAGGAAATAAGATACCCAAGGCAATGAGATGTCATGGAAAAAGGTCCGGAGTAGGAGGTGGCATGGTATAACTGAAGGTAGTGTCAAATCTTGCCTGTTTCAACATCCTCCAACTGGAAGTCCATAAAAATCAGCCCTTAGTACATTGAGAAGTATGTCAGGAAGTTAGTAAATCTTTATAGGTTTGCAAAAATCTTTACTACATAAAATTCTCACCTCTTAAAGCTTTTAAAAATGGACTCCTTCTTTCTGCATTCTATTCCTTCCCTGATCTGACTTTCTTCTTTTCCCTGAATCTTGTCCCTGACACTGAACCTCCACCATGCATAGAGTCCTTGAGTGGAGGCTTCTGAGGACCGAGAAATCTTCAATACATGCTTTACCTTTGTCTCAATAGTCTCCAAAATGGAGAGTGTAACTTTTGGGAGAGGGAGTTCAGAATGACACCAATGAGTATGTAATCAGCCAGAAGGTGGGAATATTGGTCACATTTTACCCTTCTCTTAATAGCCAAAGACATAGTTTGTCTCTAACCCAAGCATGCCTAACCTTCTCTCATTATCCCTACTCTACCTTCCACTGTACTATGTAAATTCCCAGTCTCCTCAGGCAGGCTTCAACCCTTCAGGGCATCTGGGCACTGACTAACTGGGACCTGGGTATCCCCAGCAGCTATTTGGAAGTGCTATTTGGAAGAACCTTACCCCTTAGCATGTTCACACCTTAAGCCTCATGTCACCTTGTGGGTCCCTCAGTGACCTCCAAACTGGTTTCTCTGTTTCTAGTCTTTGCCACTCAAATTTATACAGCACAAAAGTTACAATCATTTTCTGAAAGCTGATCTTACCATGTGACCCTGTCTCCTTATATTCAATTTCTTTTGTTGTTGCTATTCAGTTGGTGATCCCATTTTGAGGTTTTCCTGGCAAAAATTCTAGAGTGACTTGCCATTGCCTTCTCCAGCTCATTTTATAGATGAGGAAACTGAGAGGCAAAGAGGGTTAAGTGACTTGCCTGGGGTCACACAGTAAGTGCCTGAGGTTGGATTTGAACTCAGAAAGATGTCTTCCTGACTTCATGTCAGGCACTCTACTCACTGCTCCACCTAGCTGCCTATAATTCAGTAAGCTCCAGTCATTCTAGAATCAAATATAAACTCTACTTGTCACTTAAATTCCTTTGTAACCCAGACCCTCTGGGCTATAATCAACTTTTCTAGTTTTATATGGATATCTTTTCTTCTTGAACTCCACAGTCTAGCCTAATAAGCTTCCTTGTTATTCATCAGGCTGGTAAAAACACACTTCAGATATCTATATATGAACAGGAATTTAAGGTAAGATAACCATCAGAACTTTGTAAATAAAGACTTTCTGTTGAACTGAAATTAGATACAATTTGTTTTGGTAACTCTTTTTACATTGTATGTGCTGAACATCTAATCCCAAGGAAAGCCATATATTGTGTATCTTTTGATTAAAAAAAAAAAAGAAAACCACATACTTGGCTAGTAACATTGTTCAAATTAACTTAATAATTAATCACTTATAATGATTAATATGTCTACCATAAACCCCATAAAACAGAGATTTTTGAAAAATAATAAAGCATATTCAATTACATTGTTTTCATCAAAAATATTGCTCATAATATTTTAGTGAAAGCAAAAAGGTTTTGTACTTCAAATAGTTTTAAATATTTTTCATCTTTGCCATCCTTTTTAATGTCTGTTCTGTTCATTTTACAAGTATATAATGGTATAATAGCACATGTTTATAATTTATAAATACACATATATGAAGGATGCTCAAAAAATGTTTTATTGATAGGAGCATGCAATCAACAAAATTTAGAGACCACTATTCTACCTAATCAGTCAGCAATCCTACTCTGATTGGAAAATACTGTATTAGCTGAGCTTTAAGGTCTTTCAAACGCTTGCATTTTATGATCTAAAGGAAAATGCCTATCTTTCAAGTTATTGACTTTGGGGGAACAGGTTGAGGAGGATGTCAGGAAGTTAGAAATAGGGGACAAGGGTGGAAGGGGGTATTGATTTAGAAAAAATATCCCTGTGGCAATTGTCTTCTATTCACTCTTTTTCTGAAATGATATACAGAGAGAAATAATGCGCTTGGAGACACATTCTGTATTTGATGAATACTTTGGGATCTAATCAGGTGAAATACTTAGTTCTCTTTTGAATGTTAAATGCTTTGTTATAGCAGCAGGATCAATTTTTATGCTGAAAATGAAACTGGCATCATCAGCCTTAGCACTCATCCTGACCCAAGAAACAAAACATCTTCTGGTTTCAGCCATCACAACTACCACCAATGGCAAAGAAAGCTGCCATGGCAGGATCATTTTTCCTGGGACCACTTCTTAAAGTGCAATGCTAACATCAGTCATTCAAGAATTATTTCTGCTCAAATTTTGATAATAGACATTGTTTGAAGAAGAAATTATGGACTAGCAATATACAGTTTGGCACTAAGAGAAACCTGGAATCACTTTAGTGGACCTATCCTGCTCTCCCACCACCTCTATGCGATCCCTGCCTCCCACCTATCAAAGCTATCAAACTATTATATTATCACTGATTTTCAAGAAATCTATTCTTAAAGTTGGACCCTATGTATCAAATTTACTATAGACTATATGCCCACTGGCCTTAACACCCAACATACAAAATGGACCCGATTTTACTTTCTAACAATGTTAGCCTACAACTTCTAAAGTAATTAACGAGAGAAAACAACTTTCAAAAATTTAACTTGTTCCCAGTGATACCACTCCTAGGCTTATACTTCAGAGAAATAAAAGATAAATGGAAGGGACCTATAGGTGCAAAACTATTTGTAGCAGCACTTTTTTCTCGTAACAACAAAAGAGAAATATTTGAAGAATGTCTGAACAAATTATGGTATATGAATATAATAGTATATTATTGTACTGTAATCAATGGAAAAAGAGATGGTTTCACAGAAAACTAGGAAGATTGTCATGAACTGATGAATCCTAATTACTTGCAGAATCAAATAAATAGAACTGGAAGAACAATTTATGCGACTACAATATTATAAAGAAAACAGCTGCGAAAGGCCTAAGAACTATGATGATCAACACAAAAATCAATTACTGCTCCCAAAGACTGACCAGAAGGGTCTCAGATATGTGGCTGCACCCGGTGTTAGTTCTTTTTCCATTTAATCTTCATTGGAAGGTTGGTCCCTCTGTACTCAACTCACTTACTTCCTTGAAAGGTTTTGATCAAAATGGCAAAAGTTCAAAGTTCCAAAACGGCAAAGAAATTTCAATATATGAATATGCTGCTTTATACAGAAATATATTAATGCATTCATCAACAAATACTTATTGAGCATCTATTTATATATAAGACACTAGGCTACGTGTCCTATGTTCAGCATAGAATCCTATTTATAGACTAGTAAATAAATACATATAGGTACACATCTATTTTAAAAAAATTATAGAGGAACATCAAGATTTATAAATATAGACAAATTCAAAAGCAAAGGTTATTTACTTTAGAGTAAAATTGGTTGTTTTACCAAAAACAGTACTTTATTTGATTTCATGAAAGCATAGTAGAAAGCTGGGAGTATTCTAATATTCAAAGGTGATGGTTATTTACTTTAGAGGAAGATTGGTTGTTTTATCAAAAACAGTACTTTATTTGATTTCATGAAAGAATAGTAGAAAACTTGGAGTATTCTAATAAAAGTATTTTAGGTTTAAGGATTTCAAAATATTAAGGATAGGTGGGGTCCCCCAGACTAAAATTCTATAGGGTAAATCATCTCAGAGATAGGAAAAATCTCAAGAAATGTATAAGGATTTGAGGGGGGTTGGTAAGATGGTCAATTATCCCATATCTACCTAAAATAATGATAAGACCTATTCTCTGATACTTTAACCAGGTAAAAACACATCTAAATAAATCAAAGAACTTCAGATGTTGATTGGCTACCAGAGGATATTGTGAACTTTGGAGGATTGGAGGATTCGGACTTTTAAAATTAGCATTCTATCAATGTTCCTTAGACAGTAAAGGCTAAATTAGGAACCAAGGATAGAGATATTTAAGGAACTATAAGAAGCTTTAAAAAAAAAGCCACATCTACCTTATGTGAACATATAGAGTACTCTAGCAAAACATCTTGGAGCTGAGTTACTTCTTTACCTAATTTGCTTTCTAAGTTAGAGCCTATCTTTCTGTGGACTGTGTATGGACTAGTGGAAGAGTGAGTCACAGACTTTTGAAAAAGAATGAGGAAGAAAATGTTTATCAGCTACGCAGACATAATAAAATACCCCTTTCTAATTTTGAAGTTTGGCTGATGAATTGATCTAAACTGATTACCATGGGGGAAGCATGCTGATTGAAACTCACAAGCTGCATCATTGGAAAGACAATTCCCAATTCCTCAGGGCTACCTTTAGAGCCCCAAGAATCGTAGCAGTCTTACTCTTACTTTGGGAACCCAATATGCTGGTATAAACAGGGGTTGGAAGAGTAAGTCCAGAGACTACATATAGTCCAGAAGAAAGTCTGAAGAAGCAAAAAGGAACAAATGTGAAGAGGAGAACATCAAGAGTTGTCTAAAGAGACAATGAGGTGGGATAGTGGATAGAGTGCTGGGCCTGAAGTTGGGATGACTCATCTTTTAATAAAAGATAACCTAGCTACCTTTAACAAGTCCAAAGGAGAAGGCATGAATGGTATTCCAGAGTACTGAAAGAAACCAGTGGATACTACTGATGATCCATCATCAATGAACCTGTAACTTATTACTTGGGTGACCTTGAGCAAGTCCGTTCTCTTCAGGGGGGCTATAGTTTCCTCATCTCTTGTTCATACTTTGTTTTTTAAAGGACCAATGACATCATGGGGTGCTGTCTTGACATTCGAGTGAATTGGATTTAAGTGAGGCAGAATTGTGTCTTCCTGACTCATTGAAGTCCAGTGACAAGACAAAAGTTGGGACTGTAGGAGTAGCCTGGGATACAGTGGATGACCTTGGCATCTTTTATGTCTTACCAAGCTCTAAGCACTCCACAGCACCTGCTTTAGTCACCTTCATGTATGTTGGAAGAAACTGTTCCCATTTACCCATTCATATGCTTGAGGTAGACATCTCCCTAACTCACTAAAGCGTCTGAGGCCTGTCAGTTACTCTCACCTGCTTTAGCCCATCTCCCTAGGTAGTTTTTACCAGGTCGTGGCTGCTGTGCATGCTACAACTTCTTGGAGCCACAGATGAAAGTTATTTGGAGGTGGATACGAAAGGTGGATGAGTAGCCCTGAAAAGGGCTCAGAAAGCCCTCACACCAGAAGCTTCCCTGAACACCCCCATATACCCCTTTCCTCATCTGCGGTTGGATCTAATGTGAGGTTGCTTCCAACTCTAAACCTATGATTGTTCAAACTGGAAGCTCCTCTAGGGCACTCAAAGTGATTCCTATATCAAAAATTTGATTTAGATACAACATTATAGGATGATATCTGCTACCTAAAATGAAGCTTGCCTGTTGAGTTCAGTTAAGCACATTTTTCATTAGTGAATTTTTCCATCTTTCATCTTGCAGGGGAAATCTTTGTTTCTTCATGTTCCCACCTAGAACATTATTATTCGATAGTTATTTTCATTCAGTATATTTGTCATTTGATATTAAAGCATTGATTGTGTTCATTTAAGTGAATGAACACATTCTAGTTTTTCTGTGCTCCAAATTCTCCATCCCATTAATGAGGTGCCACTTAGCATTTTGCCTTGCAAGCTGCCTCAAAATTGTGCTCTGGGGAAATAACATCTGGGAAGTCCTTTGGGGAAAAATGACCACATGAAAGACGACCAAATGCTGAAAGAGAACTCTTTCAGTTTCACTGCAGTGGGAGTGGTTCTGGGTTCTTAAAGGCTAAGCCCATGAGGTACAAGTCATACCAAGGTAGAAAGGCTTCAGATTCAAAACCAGTGACATACTGTGCCTATCATCTAAGGATGATGGACTATAGTGCAATGGCAAAAACATTGAACTCTGAGGCACAGAATCTGAGTTCAAATCTCAGCTATCATCTAGCACCTATATGTTTTTTAGCATGTCCCTTTATTTCCCTCAGTCCCATTTTCTTTATCTACAAGATGAGATTACTAATCTAGAAAACCTCCATGGTTGTTTTTAGCTCTAGATCTCTCATCCTAGAAATGATCACGCTAAGTGAAGACGATCCATTACCAGAGGGTTGGCTATCAGATGATGAATATTTTTTTGGCCACAGTTAACTCATAAGGACCAAAACAAGGAGTAGTTGTAATCTGGAAGGAATATCTACACCAATGAAATCATGGATCCTTGAAATACTTATTTATCAAACAGATAGCTCATAAATCTGCATTGTTCTTATGACCATTTTTTGTTAGTTGCTCTAATCAGGTTTCTTAGACTTGTTCTTTATTATTATTCCGGTCTACAGATAAGGGAAAGGAATGTGGAAAACTTCTGAGCTTGCTCAGGGTCCAATATTACATTACTGTGAGAAGCAGGAATTAAAGCAGCTTTGGGCCTTCTCAGCTGCTCTCTCTCGGAGGCCACATTTTTTTCTGTATTAAATGGTAAAGAAGGCTTTATTACAGTTAGGTCACCTTCATTTTTAACCCTTATCCTGACACTTGCTCTTAGCAATCTCTGCCTTTGTCTCATTTTATGGATTTTGATTTTTGTGGGCTTTGATTCCTTCTCCTGTGAGTCCTTCTACATCCCCCCCACCTCTGAATTGATTTCCAATACTCTTCCTCTTCATTCTTATTTCTCTTTGTGCATTGATTTTCATTCCTCTTGAGTTCTCCTCCCCCTTTTCTGCTGTGCTTTATCTTTTCCCATTCCTTTCTGTGTCCCTTTTCTTCCTTTTACATGTTTTCTTCCCCACACAGGACATGCAAGCCTCCACAGCAGGAAGTTTATTCAGGATCCAGCAACTGTGAGAGAGCAATTCTCACTTTTCACCAGTCATTTCAGGAAGGTGGAAGAAACGATTCTCTGTTGGTGCAGACACCACTAATCCAGGAAAGACAATATTGCAAAGCTAAACCACTGAAATTTGGAAAGACTGAAGTTTGCCTCCAAATTTAATATTTGCTACCACTTATTATAATCAAAATTGGCAGAAAAAGATATTCAGTTTTCTTCTTTTACAAAGAAATTTCAGGAGTATCCACAGAATTAGACAATTTGCTCTCTCTCTCTTTCTCTCTCTCTCTCTCTCTTCATACACACACACACACACACACACACACGTCATGTGGATATATACATAGATATATCTATGTCTCTATGTCTATCTCTATCAAATGAGCTATATATCATCTATCTTCCCATGAAATACAATGGTACTTTGGAATAAAGGTGGGGGAGGGAGGAAGAAGTACATGTGTGTTAGAATTTTTTTTTTAATCTTGGAAACTTTCGAAGTTGTTTGATCAAGAAATCTTAGATTTTTCACTATAATATTGGCTAATATTTATGAATCTAACCTGGGTCTCCAACTAAGCTTCAAATGTTTTGTATACTGTGTAAATTGAAGAAGACCGACTCAGAATTGGTGTAAAAAATGCTAAGGTCCAGGTTAATACTGACAACAGTGGGTTGAGATGATTCCAAAACTTCTTGGAGGGGAGAGACTTGTGGTGCTACACACTCTTCAAGAAAGATGTATAAAAAGAATTTGGAAGCTTTAGGCATATAAGGGAAGTTAGATCTTTAATAAGTCCCTGATTTTCAACTTGCCTGCCTAAAAATCGCAAAGTTTTCCCTTTGAGTGAGGCCAAGGCCTTTCTCTTGGTGTAAGCTAATATCTTATTTTGCTCTCAGCTAAGAGCTCATTCATTCTGGTGTGTTTTCTGCTACAATCTAATTTGTAGAACTTTTCTAAATTCTATTTGCTCTTTTGCATGGATAAATGATTTTCTTCACTGTCTGCTATTAGTTATGGACTTTCGGATAACTTGTATTTGCTGGAAACCTGGCAAGTGTATGCTACCCTTTTCCTAAAGAATTACAAGAGAAGTGTCTTTTCTTTGGAACCCTTACAGATTATACACCTAGATGAGTGATATTTAAGGGGAAAGATAAATATAGTTTAGTCCAACACCCCTCTCAGAGAAAGAAGGCGCAAGTACCTAGTCACAGTCCTTCTCTTGCTCCCTTCAAAGAAAAATTAAAGTCTCCCTTGGATGGAAATGGGCCAGATTCTGGGTGTTCCTGACTTCGAGTTCAACATTTTATCTCCTGCCTCTTAAGGATGCCAGAACAGTGTCAGCCCTGTGTGTGGAGACAATCACGGAGGAATGTGGATTTTTGACACATCCAACTTTCCACAGTCTTCAAGATGTATAGGAAGGTATGGGTCCAGAGGAGGGTCTAGCAATAAAGAAGCTGAGAGTAATCATCTTCTTGCAGTTTTTCTCTATCAGCCTTGGCTCCTTGAGTGGTTACCTTATGCCATTAAATCAGTGATTTTCAAACTTTTTAATCTGAGGATCTTGTTACAATCTTAAAAATTTATGGAGGATCCCCTCCCCCCATCAAGAGTTTTTATGTAGGTGGTAACTCTCAATATTTACTATTGAAGGTTTGGCTGCTTTGTCTCAAGTTCTCTCAGAAATTTCTTCCCCATTAGACTGTTAGCTAGCGCTTTGAGATCAGAGGCTGTCTTTTGCTTTATTTCTATCCCCAGTGCTTAGCACATAGTGCTTAATAAATGCTTAATAAATGATAGTTGATTATGTATCTTCTCAAGTTAACCAACAACAAACATTTGTTAAACAAAAGAAATAAAACAAAATAAAGCACTTTGTATCTTTTATCTGAAGGGTTACTTTTCTCTTAGGTCCTTTCAGAATAGTGAATTTCTCCTCTAGGTTCTTTTTCTCTGCATTTCTCACACAAATATCCTATTACTGATATTTTAGTTTAAAAATGTCAACATAAGGGAATGCATCCTTCAGATTTATTGAGGGAACATTAGAGTTTCCTTCAAGTATTTGAAGGATTCTTAAGGTAGGCACAGATTTTGGCTTCACATAAGGAAAAAATTTCCCAACAGAGCAATTCAGAAGTAGAAGGAACCTCAGGAGGTAGAGGGCTTCCCACCTATGAACCACTAGGCATCATCAAGTAGAGGATGGCTGACCATCTGCTGGGAAGGAGACAGTGGAGATTCCTTAGCAGATTGGGCTAGATGTCCTTTGAGAGTTCTTTCAACTCTGAGATCTTTCTGGTTCTATATGTGGGAAAGATTATTCTATTGACAAAATTAAGGAAATATTGGAAAGGAAGGAGAATTAAGACTGGAAGGCCTGTTAGAAAGTCTCTATAATTACCAAGGAGAAAGTAATTGTGAATGTCTGTCCTCGGATAGTAGTAGCAGAAATAGAGAGGAGAGTACTTTATAGCACAGAGGGAGAAATAATCTAAAAGCAAGGCAACCAGCCTGAGGAGAGGACAGGAGACCTTGCCATTCAAGGAACTAAATATATCCAGCCTGAAGCAGAGAAAACTCAGGCAGCTCATGATAGCTATCTTCATGCTGTCCTGCAAAACAAAGGTTGGACTTGTTCTTCTTGGCCTCAAGGGTGGCCCTTTGATTGAATCCAAACTTCACAGAATCAACCCCCTAATAAAAGGATTTGTTCTGGAAAACTTGGACTCAGTCAAAAGGCTGCACCCAAGGACTTAGAAGGGCACATGTCACCTCAGGTTCTCCACTGCTGATGTAGAAGGACAATGTGTGGGAATAATGTAGAGGAAGATTGGATCTCAATATAAGGATAAATTTCCTAATACCCAAAGCTATTCAAAAATGGCATGTCCTGAATTAGAGAGCATCCACCTGGTGGTATCTTCTCATCCACCTGGTCCTGCCTGGAAGGTTAATCCTCATAAGAACAGACTTTCTATTTTTCGGGAGGACTCCTGGTATGACTGGCAGAAAAAGGCCCAAATGGACAGGTGCTTATAACCATGCTGCTCCAGGGCCCCACCTGTCTCTAATTTGCTCCAGACTTTTGGTAAGCCCTTATGTTTGAATGCTAAATCTTGTGCTGGTTTCTCAAAAAAGCCTTCTCATTCATCCTTTTTTTATTAAAGAAAAGTTATTTGTATGACCTATCACGGGAATTTAAAATGTGAAAATTCCTGAATGATATATTTGATATTCTGTTTTCTGGAAGAAAAAAAAATTTACATTTTACAGAGCATAGTTTGACAGGAAGACTAAAATTGAGTGTCATTTTAAAGAATAGCATTTGATGCTTGTAAACAACAGACTGAAAGACAGGAGAATGTATGACATCGTTAACACTGTAATCTTGGTAGAGTACATTTCACAATGAATACTAGTATTATATATGATTACTCATAAAGTCCAACCATAAAGAAAGGTATGGATGTAATTCATTTCTAAAAAAACCCAAAATAAAACAAATCAGGTCAATTTTCATCAATCTATCACTCCATCCCAGAGTACCATTTAGAAATGAAAAGTTCCTCAGCTGCTTTTATACTCTAAAGCCACATTGTATTAAAGAAGTCTATGTTTGCAGATATATACGAATGGGTCCAGCGTGAACATAGCACCGTAAGAGTGTAGTTAGCAGGAATCTTAGTGGTGATCTAATCTATTGCCTTCAATCTACTAATGAAGAAACTGACTAGTCAACAGGTGACAAATCAGAAGTAGAATATTTAAAGCTCCTCTTACTTCAGAACCAGGTCTTTCCACCGTACCTAGACTTTCTATCTCTCTATCAACTGTTTCTCAACCCCTTTGCTCCAATCTTTGAGAGGTGGTTCTTTTCTCTTTGCCAAAGGCAACTCTCTGCCTATATCTTTGATCCCATACCTTTCTGTCTTCCTCCTCAGTATTCTCTCTCTCTCTCTCTCTCTCTCTCTCTCTCTCTCTCTCTCTCTCTCTCTCTCTCACACACACACACACACACACACACACACACACACACACACACATACACACTCATTTAAAATACTTGCTAAATCTATTTGGAAATTGACTAGAGGGTAGTATAGAAAATTAAGTTTTTAGCATTCTGCCTTATGGTTTCCATTTTGTCATCTTTGACAATTCTGATTATTTTAAATTGCCCCCAAGAAGATTTCCAATTGACTTTTTTCTCACAGCAACTAGTTATTCATGTACTGATCAGCATTCTCCATTTTGATTAACTTTGAGGGAAGCTGTCATATGTCAGTATTAGACGACTAGATTGGAATAAAGGGCCTTTCTGATTGTAATTGCTCAGTGCTAAAATGTTACCCTATTTTTCACAGGATTTGTAGAGACCTTATTACACTTTCAAATCTTCACCTACATTTCAGATATGTATGATGTACATAATAAAGAATATTTTGTTCTTCAGCGCACCCTCTCACTCCTCTTTGAAATACCTAACAAAAATTACTTCCTCTGTAAATTCACACTATGGGAACAGCTCCAATGTAATTTCATAACATAAAGAGCTAGTTCTGATTATTTTTAATGTGGTTTAAAAAAAGCAAGTTTTTTTAGTTATGAAAAATAACAAAGGAAATAAGAGCAAAATCTAAAAAACGCAGTTCCCCAGAGCTCAGAGGCACCCAATATCATTATAATAATTGCTAATGGAAACATAATTCTGTCTCCAACATAGCACACCTTTCACCAAAGCCTGAGAACATTGTGTAGAGAACATCCTAATTTGACTTTTCATTACATTAATTATCTTCATCATATCTTTCTGAATTAATAGATCAGTCAATAACATTTGTCAAATGTCTTCTGTGAAGAGAATACACTTATGGGAACTGTGGGAGGTTAATGAGGGGCTGAAGGCACAGTCTGCTACCAGGGATTTTATACCTTTCTGGGAAAAGAGATAGGAAACATTAAAATACACACAATAGAAGCATGTAAACATATATAATGCAGTCATCATCATCATCAAAGCTAGTTTTATATGGTGCTAAGGTTTGCAAAACATTTTGCAAATCTTATCTCATTTTATTCTCATGAAAACCCTAGGAGGTAGATGCCACTATTATTCCTATTTTACAAATGAAGGAGCTGAGGCAGTCAGAGATTGAATGACTTGCCCAGGGTGACACAGCTAGTAAGTGTCTGGGGCAATATTTGAACTCAGATCCTCTGAACTCCAGAATCAGTTCTCTATCTAGTGTGCCACCCAGCTCTCATATTCCATAAAGGAAAGGTATGGTTAAAAAAGGACTATTATGTGGATGTCATAAACACACAAATTAAAAATAAAGGACATAAGAAGAAAGATGCTATCTGTATCCAGAGACAGGATTAACAAATAAAGGCATATATAAAATGATTTTACATATATGTACATGTATATATGTGCATATATACACATATTTTGTGTATGTGTACACATTCGTGTAATGGTGGCCATCTCTAGGGTAGAGGAGGAAGAAAAAAGAAATTTGCATAATTAATTTTATTATATATTTAAAAGGAATACCAAGTAGTATACATAATTATTTGTAGTTTCATATGCAACCATATTTTTATTATGCTATGTTATGAAAATGCTTGTTTACTTCATAAATTATTTTTTAAAAGAAAAGGTCAGGAGTTATCACATAATGAAAATAAGGGTTCCCTGGTATCTATGAAATATTAAAAAACCCTGAGGAAAGTATCCCTTGCACTTGGAAACTTCTCTGTGGAGAATTTATAGAACGACTTGAACCAAAATCCCATAAAATGGAAAGGCATATGGGTTTCAAGCTGCCCTGGTGGAGAGGAGGTTCAACTATATCGGTGAGACAATGGGTCCATTGATATATGAAAGTTATTTACACTTGCAAGAGGAATTCTGGGTGATTGCATGACTAGAGAAAAGTGAGATGAATCAGAGAAAAGTTCAAGGACATTGTAAAGGATGGAAATGAAAGGGAATCTAAACAGGAAGAATGATTCATATAGCAGATCATAGGCACTAGCCAGAATGTTATGTGGAAGAACAGAGAAGAGTTTTCCTATGGCTAGTGCACTGTGAGATTAAACTGAAAAATATAGAACTGACATATAGATAATGAAAAGCTGGTCCCCTAAGCGAGTTATAATGCTTTTCCTTTGTGCTGTCCTTTTTTTCACATATGAAAAGCTCATCTTCCTCATTGGATTATAAACTCCTTGAGGCCAGGCGTCATGCTTTACCCTTCTTCTGTATCTCCATTAGTACTTTATGCCTTTCAGGGAACATAGCAAGTCTCACTAAAATACCTGTTGATATAATGCCTAAGTGAAGTAAGCATGGTTGACCTTAAAAGAAGAACAATGATCTTAAGTCTTCCATTTGAACCACAGCTCTAAGCTTACATGCTGTGTGATCTTAGGCAAGTTTCTTCATCTCTGAGTTTGATTTTGTCATCTCTAAAATGATGATAACAATACTTGTACTACTACCTCTCAGAGTTGTGAGAAAAGCCACTTCATATACCTTAAAAACAAGAGTGTGCTGGTAAATGTTCAACAGGCTCCCTCCACCCCCCAGAAAATATTCCTGGCATACTTTTCAGCGTGATCTGAATTATCTATGTTTCCCCATCACTGTCTAAAATCTTGGAAATCCACAAGGAAGAAATCAATCTGTGATTTGTAGCCTTTTCCTATTTCCTATGTGGTCATGCTCACCCTGGAAGACTCAAGCTGGCTCTAGCACATTTCAGCTTAAAACTTTTTTAAAATGTAAATCCTTGTTATTAACACAAGCAGTGTTAAGATGAGTCTTATGGTCTTAAATAATGTTGAATACTGAGTAAGGTTAGGAATTTAGGGGAAGTTCTAATACAAGTACAAGGCTTTCTAAGCATAGTTTACAGAGGCATCTGTATCTAAAATACAGATGACAAAACTAATAGGCAGAATTGGTCCCAATTACTTAAGATCTGGTTCATAAGTAAAATTAGGAATAGAAGCCAGCTGATTTTTTTTGTTCATTGTCCTACCCAGCTAGGTCTTGCAGTGGATAAACCTCCAGGTTGGATTCAAAAAGACCTGAATTCAAATCTGGCCTCAGATACTTACTTAGCTATGTGACCCTGGTCAAGTCACTTAAATCCTGTTTGCCTTGGTTCCTCATCTGTAAAATGAATTGAAGGAAGAAGGGGCAAACCACTCCAGTATTTTTGCCAAGAAGACCCTAAAAGAGGTCATGAAGAGTCAGACATGACAGAAAAGTGACTAAATATAAACCTGCCCACTACAGAACTGCTTAGAGTTAGAACTACTGAACATAAGTGCTGAAATAACACTACATTACAATGGCAATTAGAATACTAATTTTGCCAAAAAATCTAAAATAAACATGCATATGCTCAACACGCTTAATGTATTTATCTTGAACTTGAAATACCAGGATTTCAAATCAGTCTATGTATTTTGAGATGAAACTTTGTACAATAAATAGAAGTGCTCCTTTTTTAAACTGGAGGAAAAATAAAAAAAAAAAACAGCACTTCTGACACATTATAGCTGGCTTCTATTTTTTCCTTGTTTTGTACATTTCATTAAATGTTTGCATTTACATGCAAATATATGCATACAGTTACATAGAATCAGATACCCTCATGTTGGAAGAGACCTTGGTCACCCTCTAATTCAAATCACACCCAACTGAAAATTTCCTCTCCAACATACCCTATGAGGGCTGATCTGATTTTTGTGTAATAACCTTGAATGAATGAGAAACTGCTGTCTTCTAAGGCATTCCATTCTACTTTTGGACAGTTCTAGTCTAGAAGGTTCTCCTTAATTAATCATAGATCACAGATTTAGAGCTGAAAGACACCTTGGAGGTCAACTACTCAAAATCCCTCATTTTATGGATAAGAAAACTGAGGCCAAAATAGGTTAAGGATGTTCCCAACATCACACAGAATTGTAGGTTCCAGAAACTGGATTTGAATCCACACCCTCCAATTCCAAATCCAACATTCTTTCCTTTATATTAACTAGACTCTTACATAAGGCCAAGATTTGTCCTTTTGCAACTTTCACTGACTACTTCTGATTGTAAGTACTGGACAAAGACTAATCAATCTTTCCTTCATATGTTGTTATTGAGTTGTTTCAGTCACGCCTGACTCTTCAAGACCCCATTTGGGGTTTTCTCAGCAAAGATGCTGGAGTAGTTTACCATTTCCTTCTCCAGCTCACTTTACTCAACAAACAGGGTTAAGTGGCTTGCCCAGGGTCACACAGCTAGTAAGTGTCTAAGGCTAGATTTGAGCTCAGGTCCTCCTGATTCCGGGGCTGGTGCTTCATCCTCTTCATCCCTTGGTTGCCCTTCCTTCATATGACAACTCTACAAATGGAAAACCATGATTATTGCCCCTCTCAAGTCCACACTGCTCCAAGTCTTCTTTTCTTCTATCACAACAGCCCGTTTCTTTTCCTATCATTATGTGCTTTCTTTCTGATTCATCTATTTAAAAATACTTTTAGAGACAAACTAAATGTTGTGTTTAGAAAATCAGATGGAAAGGTCTTAAACTAAGCCAAGGTCTGTTTCTTCATCTATGGAATGAAGAGCTTGATCTAGGTGACTTCTTATATCCTTTCTAGACCTAAAGAGTTTTTTTTTTCCCTAAATAGAACTAGAGTTCACTTTGCTTATGAAGTTCAGGGACCAATGCTAATTGGGAAGCAATGGCCACTGTGCCTCTATAAAGAAAATGCTTGCACTAGATTCTTCTAGAAACCTGGGTACAATGTCACTTTTCTGCTCCTCACTTCAATCTCGGAAATTTTCTGCAAAGACTGCATAGTCAAAGGGAAAGCTTCATCTGTCATTGAGATTGATATTTTCAGATATGGCCAATATGTTGCCATGTTTTGCTTGAGTAGACTTATATGTATTTTTCCAAAGGATGTGTTCTGCTTGGAGATAATAGGTATACAAATGTGTGTGGGGGAGTTAAGGGAAGTGATGAAAGCAAAAGAAGGAAAGAGGGGAGAAGAAAGGGAAAGAGAGGAAGAAAGGAAGGGGGGAAGGAGGAAGGGAGAAAAGAAGGGAGGAAGGAGGAAATAAGGAAGGAAAGAAGAAAGGAAGGATGGAAGGAAAGAAAGAAGAAAGGAGAGAGGAAGGAATGATAGAGAAAAAGAGAGGAAGAGGGGGAGAGAGAGCATTCACATACAATCCTTTTTTTTTGCTTCTTTCCATAATGAAAATGTTTGTGTTTGTTAATGATTCTTAAGTTCATAATAAAAACTTAAAGAAATAAAAAAGAATAATTCTGTTGGAGGGAAGTTAGGTGACACGGTGGATAGAGTACTGAGTCTGGAGTTAGATTCCTCTTCCTGAATTCAAATCTGACCTCAGACACTTACTAGGTGTGTGATCCTAGACAAGTCATTTAACCCTGTTTGCCTTAGTTTCCTCATCTGTAAAATGAGCTGGAGAATGAAATGGAAAACCACTCCAGTATCTTTGCCAAGAAAACCCCAAATGGAGTCATGAAAAGTCAGACATCACTGAAATGACTGAACTACAACAAATTCTGTCATATCCTCAGGCAGCTTCCTTTCTGCATCCCAGGAATCAATGAATAAAGAACAAATAGTTATAAATGCCTCTGGTGTCCCAGGCAGGCCCCACGCTAGATTCTGGGGCTTACAACATCATTGTTTCAATCCATGTATCCTGTCCCAGTGTGGCCTCTCTTGATTGCTTGATGACAAGTACATGTTAGAAAGGAATCTTAAGAAGAGGACAGTAAATATTTGCCCACCACTGTCAAATTAAATCAAAGAAGCACAGAATAGAAGAGATCATCTAATCAAAACTTCTCATTTTATAGAAGGAGAAACTAAGGTCCAATGAAGGGAAGTGACACCCAGTAAATTTGGAAGAGCTAGAATAAAAATCTAGTTCTTCTGTGTTCCAGTACTCTTAAAACTACACCAAAATGATTCCTTGGACACTCCTGCTCATGACAATACTGTGCTCGAGTTTTAGCCAGAAGATTGGTTTACTAGGTGGTGCAGTGGATAAAGCACCAGGCCTGGAGTCAGGAAGATGAGTTCAAATCTGGCCTCAGATACTCACTAGCTGTGTGACCCTGGGCAAGTCACTTAACCCTGTTTGCCTCAGTTTTTTCATCTGTAAAATGAACTGGAAAAGGAAATGGGAACAATCTCAATATCTTTGCCAAGATAACCCCAAATGGAGTCACAAAGAGTCCAGCATGACTAAAATTACTGAAATGGGTTGCTAAAACTGTAACCAGTAGAAAGTACCCACCAGGAACAAATTTACCTGAAACAGGAGAGAGAACACTGTGCAGAGGATAGGGTGGAGGTTGGCATCACAACGCAAGACAGTCCCATTGATAGGATGACATGGACTGCTCCCTCAGAGAGTCCCATGAAGAGATATTTCCCAGCATCTCCAAAAGACTGTGAGGTAAGATGCACAGACTGTGGTCACATCTTGGAGAAAGCATGGATGTTCATTTAACTCCTAGCGTGTTAGTGCCTGGAGCTAATCCCCATTGGACAAGGGCTAGTTAACATTCTTTGGATTTCCCAACACAACAGTAATATCTCATTGACCTAGAAATGTCTACCATTCAGAAAGAAGATGGTGTGAAGACAGACTGGGGGTGGAATGGAACCTAAACCAGCACAGGAGTAGAAAGGGCCTCTAAGCAATGTTCCCTCTGAAGATTTTAAAAGTTGTGAGCAAAGGAATATACAGCATTACCTGACATCCATGCTTCTTGAGGAACCAATCATAAAGACAAGGCATACATGTTCCTCAAGTTTGCTGCTGTAATCAAAATTTAAAAGGAAGTAAAACTGACATACAGCCAGTGATAGAAATAATCATTATTATGCCACATGGTAACCAGGCGTAAATAGCATGGGATTCGCATAAATGACTGTACTGTAATTAGTTATACTTTTACACAGTCAAACCAAATTCTTAGTTTTCTCCTCTCACTTTTTAGTGTTTGAACATCTATAATCACTGTCAATGTGGACAAAGTTCCTTGATACCAAGTACACTTTAATCATCATCATTATTAAAAGCATGAACATACACTGACATTCACACATGTTCAAAGACAAAGGTCCTGGGTCTCACTCCCTAACATCTGGGGTTCCCTGGCCCCTGATCCACCCACAGCCCTGTCGCAGGGCTCAAGTTCCTGTGTTCTGTACACATACACTCACAGCAGTCCTCTCCTATGTCTCCCCCAACTCCCTGTCCCACTGTACCTGAAGCAAAATCTCCTCCCTTACTTCTCTTTGGCTCCTGGTCCTAGAGGGCTTTAAACAAGAGATACTCTGAATCATGAGACTCAAATAAGTCAATGCATGAAAAGTGGTTTGCCAGTTTAAAAGCACTCTTTTGATTGCCCTGTTATGGGGACAGAAGTAAAACCTGATTTATCCTTCTCTGAACTATAGAGAGAGGAGAAACAGACCCAGGGACCCTGACAAAGAGGACCAGAGATGACAAATTAAGACTGACTTTGAATTCAATGTATTTGGGAATCTTGGGAAAGAAGAATGACAGGAGAAAATTTTGTTGTGGTTCAACCATTTTCAGTCATGTCCAACTCTTCATGACCCCATTTTGAAATTTTCTTGGCAAAGATCCCGGAGGGGTTTGCCATTTCCTTATACAGCTCATTTTACAGATGAGAAAACTGAGGCAAACAGGGCTAAATGACTTGTCCAGGGTCACACAGCTACTAAGTGTCTGAGGACAGATTTGAACTCAGAAAGATGAGAGTCTTCTTGACTCTAAGACTGGTGCTCAATCCACTGTACCACCTAGCTGCCCTGAATAAAAAATGTCTATATTTAGTTTAAAGAATAGGAAAGGGAGGTGACTGAGGCAACTTAAGTGACTGAATAAAACAGCATGTTTACTTTTAAACCACCTCACTATAGCATGATTTTGAGAAATCAGCAAAGGTCCCTAGGCCCTATCTACCTCACTTCCTACCCTAATTTTATCACATAGTGCTCTTGCTTCAATTCAACAGTGTATAAGGAATAGAATATTTCAGATAACATTGAATTAATTTCTACAAATAGATTTTTTAAAAGCAAATAACTAGGGAAATGATACACTGGTGAGTTTGGGTCAAAGTGCAAAACTGATCCTTTGTTGTTTTGTGAAAATGGGATTAGAAAGAAGGAAAATCTTGGACAGTTGAAAAGGGTAGAGATGCCACTGAGGGGAACAGAGCATGAAGGGAGCCTGGAAAGATATACTTTAACAACTTTACAGTTTCACAGTTGGTTGTACTGAGCTCCCTTCCATTCCTAGTAATCTAAGATTTAAAAAATTTCAATGCTGGCTTGGTCCTACTTATTTGCACGTGGACAATTATAGATGATATGCCAGAGTTCTGAGTGATCTCTCTCACCTTAGCAGGAGCTGTAGTTTTGAGCTGTCAAATTAGCTCTAAGTCTAAGACCTAAAATCTATTTGAATTACTCATGGAAAGTAGAATTTACAACATTTGATTCTTATTGATTATTTTCAGATGCAATTATAACAAGCTGGTGAGGACTGGTAGAGGCTGGCTTACCAATAATAGCAAGAAGTGGTAGCTTGGTAACTAGTAACCTTATAAAAAGTTTAAAAATGGGCACAAACCTTAAAAAAAAACATAGTGGTTTGGGATGATTTAGTTCAGGGACAAATAGCCCTTACCTACCTGATTCCCATTGATGTTCACAATAATGAATATCATCACAAAATGTTTAGAATATGTTTAAGAAAGAAGAAAATATGCCAGACATATTTGGACAAATAGATCATCAGATCATAGACTTAAAGTTGGAAGGGACCTTAGAGGGGATCAAGTGCAACATTCTCATTTTACAAAAGAAAATGCTGAGGCTCAGAGGGGTTAATATTCCTCCAGGGTCACACAGCTAGTAAATCACTATTGAAAAGGAATTTGAGTTCTGATCTTCCTGAATCTGAATCCAGAGCTTTTTACCCTGTGATAGTACTCTGCCTCAACTATTATGTTTTAGCAAGAGTTCTACCCAACAGAGTTTAAACTAACAATAAGAAGAAGAAGAGGAGGAGGAGGAAGAAGAGGAGGAAGAGGAGGCAGAGGAGGAAGAGGAGGAGGAGGAAGAGGAGGAGGAAGAGGAGGAGGAAGAGGAGGAGGAAGAGGAGGAGGAGGAGGAGGAAGAAGAAGAAGAAGAAAAAGAAGAAGAAGAAGAAGAAGAAGAAGAAGAAGAAGAAGAAGAAGAAGAAGAAGAAGAAGAAGAAATTATTATTCCTGGAACTTTAGTTGTAGTTATAAGGAAAATTCACATATTGAGAATACTCCATGCCCCCAACAATGTTAAATAAATGAGATATGAGGGTTGCTTTTTTTTTTTTTAGCAATTCCACTGATCAAATGTCAATCTGAAATATTCTACATTTAATTATGTGACATAAAATATAAAATTCAATGTCTCACCTCACACAATAGAGTAATTAATGATCAGTGACCCATGAGAAGCTATACACACCTAATGAGCTACAGGCATCAAAGTACAAGTCAGAAGCCAAAGAAGGAAAAATAGACATCCTGCAATCAAACTTTGAATTTAAGGAGATGCTAGACCTCCTAGCAACACTGAAAAAAATGAAGATTCTTCATAGCAAATCTAACCTTCTTCCTCCATAGTGCCCAGAGTCATAGTTACCTATGACATAGTTACCTCATAGAATCTTTAAGATAAAAAGTACCTAGGGGTCATCTAGTCCAACTAGTATCTGAATAGGAAATGTCACAAAGAAGTGTCCAACCAGTTTCTCCATTAATACCTCCAGTGAAAGGGAACAGACAGCTCTCTATAAAAAATTGAAATCTACGTTTTTCAACAAGAATTTATTAAGCACTGAATGATGCTGTTGTCCAGAAAAACCTGACCAGTTTCTAAAAACTGAAAATTAAAAGTCATAGGCTTTTCAAATTATATTATTTCCTCTTGTTGCCTCTGGTAGATATATGAAAAAGTCAGTGTTTAGGGTAAATCTGAATGGGCCAGTACCTCTCCCAGATGCTGAATGCTGGTCACTTACCATAGTAGTTATCATTTGGGATTCCAAAGAAATATGACATATCATTGACCCTCCCTGAATTTACTACCTTATGACTAATGACATAAAACTGAGAGTAAGAAAAAACTGAATTATGGAATACACTTCTATTTATCAATTCTTTCTCTAGATGTAGGTAGAGTCTTTCCCTTATGTCCTCTATTTTTAATTTAATTTATCATAATCCAAAAGACTTAATCACTCAAAGTCATTCTTAAAACAACATTGCTATTACTGTATACAATGTTTTCTTGCTTCTTCTCACTTAGCTCTTTATCATTTTGTGCAAGTCTTTCCATGCTTTGCTAAGATCACTGAGTTCATTATTTCTTATAACATTGTAGTATTCAGTCTCAACAATACACTACAACTTGTTTAGCCACTCCTCAATTGATGGAAATTCCTACAATTTGCAATTCTTTGTCATCACAAAGAGAGAATAATTTTACATATGTATGTATGTGTATGTGTATGTGTATATGTATAGGTACCTATGTGACAAGGAGGGAAGAAAAAAAGGGGGAAAATTACATGATAACCTGTATATTTTGGGGGCAATAGTAATATATACATGGTAGATTTACAGTTTCATGTGCTATCATCTTTTTTTTATTATACCAAGTTATGGAAATACTTATTTTGTTCTGTGAATTGAAAATAAAATAAATTAAAAATAAATGAAATAAAATATGTTACTCTTACAGAGTTCAGAGTAAAGTGACATTAAAGTGAGCCAGTATATTTGGGAAAGGATTCCTGGTAGAGACTGAACTGAACCTTGAAAGATGGGATAGAGTTTGAAAAGGTAGAGAATGAAAGAAGAGGACATCTGGGAGGCAGTATAATGTTGTGGAAGCCACATTGGTCCTGGAAGTAAAGAAAACTCTAAGCCACTAACTTGAGCAAATCATGCACCTCTTTGAGCTTTGGTTTTCTGATCTGTAAATTGTTCAGAAAGGGATTAAATAATCTCCAGGGTCTGTTTTAGTTTTATGGAGAAAAGGAAATAATAATATAAGCAAAGGCTAAAGGATAGTAATTCATTTAAGCAAATATTTATTAAGTACCTTCTGTGTGCAAAAAACTAAAGGAAAAAATAGATGAGGAATGAAGGGTACAATTAGGAGTCTGGGCAGACTGAGTATTCCAGGTGTAGCATGGGATCAGATATAGAGGGCTTCTGATACTTAGATGATGAGTTTGAGCCTGATTCAAATACGAGGCATGTTAGATTCCTGAGCTTGTGAATTACAACACATAACATGCATCCACAGAGTAGGATATACCTATCCCAACAGAATATTTGAACAGCAATCCAATAAGAGGGATAGGCAATGCTTCCCCAAAGAGAGACAGAACTGGAGCAGGAAACTAGAGCTTTGGGAGGCAGAAGATGCAACTGAATTTGAGAAAACTATTGAGAGGTAGAGGCAGGGGAGGAGAGAAATGTGTGGTGATGAAGGGAGAAGCAATGTAAGAAGCTGAAGAAGAAAGTATGGGAAAAAACAGCATATCACTTTAAAACCTTCACAACAGAATTTACTGGCTTTTTATTTTCCTGTCTGATGTTGCTGTTGGTAGAATCATAGCAATAACTTCTACTGCTTTCAAGTATACTCAAATAAACGGTTTCCGAGCCTGATTTACAGCCTTAGCCAAGTGGTGGCATTTAATCACTCTCAGCAGCTGTTTAAAGTTCCATATATCATTGAACAAGAGTGATTATCTCCAAAACATATTTAAAGGGAAGAAAAGCTGTTGAGTCTTTACAGAATAGAAGGGCATGGTACTGGAGTTCAGGTTGGAATCAGGCCATTTGTTGGATCTGTGATTTGTTTCTCTAATGTGATTGGTCCCTGATTAAAATGGGTCAGATACAAAGCTTACCCCCATCATTGCTGACAGAATGAATGTCCCAGAAGCACTTTAAAATTTCACAGTAAAAAGGCCTCCAGACATGCCACGTGTTCCTTATTCACTATGTAAGCTATACCCATTATAGGCATGAGTTGAACATGACTTACGGCAAGTGCATCATTAAGAAGGATTGTTCTATTTGTACATATTTTTCAGTCACTGGCTTCCTAACTAGAGAAAATCTTGTTCTCAGATTACAACAGGACCCTGAAAAATTTAAAGCCAAGCTAACTGAGAGCCTGGTCAACTTTCACTACTATATTTAGGACTCTTGTCCTGAGACGAAGTTATTCTTGATGCCATGAATCTCTCTTAATCAAAGAAGTTCTTATCTCTCAAGGTATTGAATGTTCTGTATTTAAACCTCTTGGGATTCTAAGTGTGAGTTTATGAGTAGTAGCTGGCATGAAAATTGACATGATAAACAAAGGCAAGTCTTCTTTGCTGCCTTTTCCATGATGTTTATAGATATCATATGACATCTGACTTCTTCCTGAGCTACAGACAAAAAGATAGCAGTTAGGCTGGAATTCACCGCTGACATCTTTCAGGGAATCTCCCCAGTCTCCTAAGACCTTCACAGTTTTCTGTTACTATTCAAACTCAATGGGAATTAGCTTGCAAAAGGGAAGCTTTTAAAAGGTCTAAGCTCAACTTGACGAAGTTGCTGACAGTGGAGAAAGCACAGCTTAGGACTAAGTTGATTCCAAGTATTAGTGGTAAAGTGTTTCCTGGGAAGGGAGTTTGGGAGGAAAAATGCATCAAACTTTGGGGCTAACATGGGTAAAGGTTTTGCTTGTTTTGAATAAATATATTATAGAACTCAAAGTTATTTAGAAAATCTTCCTAGCATAGGATTATTGACCTGGACTCTGTTTCTGTTTTTCAAATATTTTGATAATTGCATTTCAATATAACTGTTTTTTATATTTTATTTCATGTATTTAAAAACATTCTGGGAAGGTGTTCATAGGTAATAAATCATTTTTTTTGGAATTTCAGACTAAGTAGAAGGTAAAGAATGACTTGTTATTCCTTTTATGCAACACCCTATCTCCTATTTCTTTGCATGTCTGAGAAATACTCTCTCCTCAGATTCGCCTTTTAGAAGCATTAGCTTCCTCCAAAGCTCAACCCAAGTGCCACATGCCATGCAAGCTCTTTCTTGATTTTTAGTCAGTAGACATTTTCTCTGATGAAATTACTTTGTGTTAATTTCAAAAATATTTCATATTTTCCTGTGTACATATTTTCTTTCTCTATATAGAAAGTAAAGTCCTTGAGCGCATAAGCTATTTTTTTTTGTCTTTGTAACCACAGAGCCTAGAATGGCACCTGGCATAAAATAGATACTTAATAAGTGCTATTTAGATGAATGAGGATGAGAGTAGCAAAATAACGTCATTGTGCTTAAAATTAAGAAGGAAGGATAGCAAACAACATTAGATGAGATCATTTTTTACATCCTTTTCAACTCTGGGATTCTCTGATTCTAAGTCCTAGCTGGTTATATCCTTAAAACCTCTGTGAAAACAATTATCAAACTCAATCAAATATTATAACTGTTCAACTAAACAAATTCTGATATTGCCATAGGATTTTATTAGTCAAATATTTCTAGAAATTCCTAAGACCAGTAGCCTGGATGTGATTTGCAATCTTTGGACATAGTGATATTTGTGGTCATGGGACTGGACCTATCGGTTCATACCATTTTCTAAGTTCCCAGGAGGGTCAACATAGGTCAGCCAACAATGATTTGTTAAGGACTTATTCTGTGCCAGGCACTGTACTACTGGATGCAAAAAGGGAAGCAAAAACTGTCCCTGCCCTAATGGAGCTTACATTCTAATAGGGGATATGACATATAAATAAGTAATTACAAATATGATACATGCAGAATTGATGGATGGTAACCATGGGGAGGAAGGTTCTAGCTGTATAGAAGATCAGTAGAGGATGGATTATTGATACCTGTCTCAGAAGCCAATTCATATGCACTTAATACCTCAATAATATAAAAAACTGTTCTCTGATATGCTCTATTGCAGCCTTTCTAACTGTTATACTTCATGACAAATTTTGTAACAAGCAGAGCCTGATGACAGATTCTTTGCTGTGGGGTACCAACAATGTCTCACTTCAGAGGAACGGTAGTTAGTAAAAAGTAATTCTCTGGACCTCTCCCTACAAACTCATTTGAGGGGCTTCTCTGTCCCTATCCCTACTTCCTACCTGAGTAAAAGTTGCCTGCTTTCCACCCTGTACCCTCCATCGATTCATCAGAAATTTGTCCATTTTTATGTCATGGAGTCTTGTATGGAAAATAACAGAGTCCATAATGAAGCCCAGGTCCATTTGTGATCAATAAAGCTTCTGTTCATTGTCTACGCTTTTCTAAAAGCCAACAAAACAAAACAAGATGAAACTAAAACAATCCTCTCTAAATCTTAGCAAACTAAAACTTAGCAAACTTACATGAAAGCTAGATGCAATTGAGGCAGATGTCCTGCAGCATAAAGTTTTAACCAGAATAAATCATCTTTTATTCCCATTTTCCATCACCAGATTATCCTTCAGTATCATTGATACTACTGTAACAGTACCTTTGTAAAGGGAGCCACACATCAGTAGCTAGGATGGGAATTTGAGAGCAGAGCTATCTTTAATCCATCAATTGATTACCATGTAACATAGTGTGACCAGAACCATTTGAAGGCTTCACAAAATGTTCCCTCCTGGGTAGGGGGATAATTTGCTTATTTCAAAGGAGTAAAAATACTCATCTGATTTAAGGTTGTATTATATTGTTTTTTAAAATAATGTGACAATGTTTACAATGATAGCAGTAATTTACAATGATAACTATAATTTGCAGTTATGTAGAACTTTGAGTAAAAGGAACTTGAATTCCATATTTAAATGTCCATCTCTCTGTTCCATTTTGAAGGCAACAGGGGAATAAAGTTGAGATGTCATTTATCTTTTTTTTCCTCCAAGGGAAATTGAAATTACCTCACCACATTTTAGCAGACTTTCCTGACAGGTTTCTGGCTATTGATGAACCATCCTGCTTTCTTATTTCTCCTACTGAAATCATCCCCTGAACATTGCTTTCTTATTCCTCCCACTGAAACGATCTGACACTTTCTCCTTCCTTTTCCTCTCTCTTTTAGATAAAGTCTAGATAAACCCACAGATTTGCCTGAGCCATCCTCCACGGAGCATCTTAATTCTTGATGTTCTCTTCAGGGCAGTTGAAATCACACTAAAAATGCAATGAGGAATTGATATATGCCTCACAATGATGCAACAACACAAAGCTGAGATGCATCAAAGCCACAGTTTTAGAACATGGACAGGAGAACATTCTGGAATTTCCAAGATCTCAGGACCAATCCCTGCAGTTGTTTGAGTCAGGGCCCAGATAAGTTTGGAAAATTCTTAGATGGGCTTCTCTGAGATCAATATTAAACCAATATTTCTTAGACTCTGGTTTAGGAACATATTTTAAAACATATTTCCATAACTATGTTTCAATATATTCCAATTCTTTTGCAATCATATATATTTTATTTATTTAGAAGCATTATTCTGAAAAGGAGTACATAGATCTCACCAGACTTCCAAAGGTGTACATGACACACAAAAAGATTAAGAAACCCTTTTCTATGTAATCATTAGAGGTTTGTAATGACTTCAGTAGGATACTAATTCATGAGATCATCACAGAAACTCCTTAGACAAATGAAATTGCCTTGCTTCCTAAGGCGCTCTGAACCTGAAAGAGCAGATCAATCTCACCAAAGACCCCTTGAATTAGGATAGACCTAAAAACACCACAATTAGTGCAATTTCTTTGGACTGATCACTACATCTCAGAATTGGAATAGCCCGCATGTTGACTATATTGTTACTGTAGTTAAATGCTTGTTGGATTGGATTGAAATAACATTTTAGAGCTGAGGAGGAGTATAGACAGTGCCTACTCCTAAAGTGTGTAGTTTTTCTTTTCTTTGAAACAAAAAAAATCTAGTTAAAAATTTGCCATGTTGGACCATGTAGAATAGCTTATTTCCTATTCCAGTGTTTTGCTGTATTGCTACCTATTATTTTCCTAAAGTAACATAAAAGGAGAACAAAAGACATGAAATAGAGATTAGGTAATTAAAATTGTTTTCACTATTCGCCAGGACCTGAAAATTGACAGTTCATATTTATGTGTGCCTTTGATGTTAGTAAATCATTGCTAGTTTTTTTGATGTGCAAAATAATAAGACTGTTACAGAATATTCTTGTTGGCTACACAGATTCAACTGTTCAAAATGCTAAGTGAGAGAACTAAGATTTAATACCATAGAATTATAGACATGGAATGTGTGAAATCTTTAAGGTCCTTGTATTAAATTGACTCAATTTTGAGCTATAAAGGACCTCAGAGTTCATCTAATCCAGCCTTCTCATTTTATAAATGGGGAAACTGAGACACAAAGAGGTTAAGAGACTTGCTTACTATTTTTATAGCTGGTTTGTGGCAAAGCCTATTCCATGCTTTTCCTGTTTCTACTTCCTTCCATGCTACTATTTCTCTTTGACCCCAGAGAGCAGGACTTGGAACAATGGGGTAGAAGTTGCAAAGAGACAAATTTAAACCTGACATTAGGAAATACTTCCTAACAATTAGAACTTTACACAAGTGGAATGAGCTTCTTGGGGTGGTGGTGGGCTCTCTTTCATTGGAGGTCTCTAAGCAAAGACTAGATGACCACTTGTCAGTTATATTTCAGATAGGCTTTCAGAAAGCATAGGTTGGTGCATATGGTCACCAAGGTCCCTTCTAGTTCTAAAATTTTGTGATTTTGATAACAGAATGGGGACATAATTTGTAGATACCAGCACTCTTGAGGATTCATACTTTTCGGTTCTTGATTGGCCTGAGGCCATTGTTCAGAATGTCATACCAATTGAGTTTGAATATCAATATAAAACTATTTCTTCCAGTTCTATCTTCTTTGGAGACAGAGAACACTGGATCAGTTCCCTTCTTATAATAACTCTTTACATACTTGAAGGTGGTAATTAAGTTGTTCATTTGCCTTTTTTATACTAAATTACCCTTACTCTCTTTTCTTTCCTTTAAAGACCTTATTTTATTTAAAGATCTTATTTTCCAACCTGTTCATTATTTCCACTACTTTTTGCTGGTCCTTTTCCAGTATCTCCATATCCCTTTTCAAATAGAAATATAAAATTGTTCCCAATACTGTCATGGAAGCCTGGTCAGTGAAAAGCTGAAAGCTATATATTGTGATTACCATTTTTCAAAAGATTCATTTTCAGTATCAAGGGACACTGACATAATGTGTGTCTACGAGATATATTAAACATGTTGATACTTTATTTTCCACAATTTCTTGATTACCACAAAGAACTTTTTCAGTCCTCCTATAGTAACCCAATTATATTGTGGTTTACAAGTAAAGAAACTAAGACCAGTTGATTTTCCAGTGTCTCCTAACCAGGATTGGGCTAACTCAGAAAGTAATTACAGCCTTTCTATATTACCTGTCAGATAGACTGAATTTTTCCCCCATTTTTCTGGGTCATTTGTGGGGTAGTGGCAAGAATCTGATGCCTCTAGAAACAATACCCTTCAGAAAGCACAATCCTTCTAGACTGACATATATAGTGTGATTCTGTCATGGTCCATCACTGGCCATGTTAGAAACAATAGATCCATGATTCTTTATTTGTTGTTGAGAGTCCCTACTTCAACCAAAAGATCTTGGGTCCTGGGGACAAAGCAATAACAAATAGAGGATATTTGAATAAGGGAGCTCTACATTTGAATATCACCTGTAAAGATGAACTCATAAATAAACAGTAACCAATGTGCTCTCATAAATATGTTACAAAGATGAAAAGGGCTGATAGTAAAGTCTTATTATCATTGTAAAAGTGTGTTTTTTTCATGTGTGGCTTCACCTGACCAGGATCAAAGAATTCCCTAAGCATCCTATTATTTATTAAATGCTAGAGCTAAGGGATGGAAATATAAACTCTTTGCCATTTCCAAAATTGCCAGTTTCATTTTGTGAGTAACTCTGTATGTCACTAGCTAAACAAATCATTTTGATGAACCACTGGGCTGACTTTGGAATTCTGACATGGCTAATGCAAAGAAAAAGTAGATAGGAAGATGTCTATTTTGTGGAGAAGATTAGTTTCCTCTTCAGTCACAATGCAAAGGCTGCTGTTTGTTTCTCCAATTTCAAAACTATTGCAATATTCACTAATCCATAGAGAAAGTCAGAGGCAGGGAGCCCTCCCTTGGAGGCTAAGTGATCTCATCACTCATCTGTCTACATTTTCCCTTTGAGACATCTAGGCCTACATGAATAAGATTTACATAGTTTAATACATATTAATAACCATTTTAATACTCAATAAACCTTTCATATACTACTTTCCCATCACTTCAGTCTTTAGCCTAGTGAGAACAAAATGAACTCATCACTTGGCAGGCCTTTGGAATCCCACTGAGGCTCTGTCTTTAGCAATAAACAAGAATTTTGGCAGAGAACAAAAAGATATGTACAACTGGAAATAACAATATACAGAGCTAGATTTATTCTTTGTTTCATTTTTATTAGTGCTTTTGTTTTGATAGCTTTCAGAAAAGTGTTCTATATCTGACCTAAGCGCTGATGGGTTTGTCAACAGATTAGGTTCCATTTATGCTCTTTCACTTCTTCCTTACCTTCCTTCTTTCCTCCCTCCCTGCTTTTCTCTGTCTCTGTCTGCTTCTGTCTCTGCCTCCTCTGCCTCTGTCTCTATCTCTTTCTATATGTGAGTATACTCTGACTCTTTGTCTGTCTCTGTCTCTCCCCCCATTCTTTCCACTGAACCCCATCCCCTCTTCATGAAGCAACCTTTGTATCCCATTCTCTTAGATAAAGGGGACAAAAGATTGAGGCCAAATAGGACATTTCAATTTGGAAGAACTTACTTTATGTCAATACAGACTCTTTGTCTAGAAAATGGAAATAACAAGAGCCTAGTGAACTAAGAAGGAAAAAGACCACTTTTTAGATGTGAGTCTCAGATTTTTTAAGGATCATTTTTACTATTTCCCTTGAAATTTATTCATTCTTATATCTATCAATTAGTTTTCAAAATCTTCAATACTAGAAATTAAACATAAAGCCTGTCACAACTAGACACAGTACCACCCTCGGAATTTATAAGTAAATCACCATTTACTGATTAAAACCATCATCTGCCTCAAATGCTGGAAATGCTGGGATACTTTTATAGAGTAGACTTCAATGGAGTCAGGATGATGTCTTTTCACAAGTTTCCATGTTTCCTTGCTTCTCATCATCCCAAATATGAAATTCCACACTCATACCTTGTACAGCACAGAGAATGGCAAATTCTGCCAATTCAACTTTAGTTTTCTATGTAATAGGTTCTTATGACTTGAAAAGACTTAGAAATACTTCCAGGTACTGGAACATCAAAGGCTCCTTAGTAGTGTCTGGATAATTTCTTCTTATTGCTACTTTATAGCATAGAAAAAGTGGAGAGAAAAATATATAGCCTAATCATATCTATATTCCTGACCAACCTTGGGACAAATGAGTTTTTGCCAATAAAATGTTTTCTTAGGGTAAAATTTTGCCTGAAGGCCAAATATGCATTTTCCTTTGGTTTCCAGGATGGGTGAGAATAAGTACCAGCCATTACCTGCTCTTGACGCTGGTTTAGTATTTAAAAATAAAACTTGCCTGGTCTATTTTGTTGAGTCTAATGCAGTCCCTTTACAAAGCCTAGTCTTCTTCCAAAAATAGTATTGAATGAAAGCTAAAACTACAGGAAACATCATACAGATATTTGGAGATGGAACATTGAAATCATCAGAGAAAAAGGAAAGCATTGAGGGCAATTGTTTTGTTTGAAGATACTAGATTTTAGTGACCTACTGAGCCAACTTTCACAGAAAAGAAACACTATGTCTCCTACTTCTAGAAGAATAATCAAATTTCACTAAATTAAATGATCCACTTCATTTAGAATACTGCAGTAAATGAGAGGAGAGATATTAATGACAACGAAGCCCTTTGGACAATGGAGGATTAAATTTCAAGACGTGCTTTGGCTCCACATACGAATGTAGTTCATGGAATTCTCGTTATCTGAGAACAAAATATCCCAAGTGGGGATAATTCTGTGCATGTATATTTTCAAAAAAATAAAAAATAAAAAATAGACACTATCTACATTTACCTACTCTGATCCCAATTGGCTGCAAAGAGCAAAAGAATCTTCCTGCCATAATGATCTCTCTTTTCCAGTACTCCAGGGAATCCATCAATCAGAGCCCGCTTGATTCCTGGGTCATCAGCCTTGAAGTTTTTGAACATGTCCAGGTTTAGCTGGCGGTACTGGAAGTACTGAGCCAATAGTCTAAAGGCATCTGTTTGGTGAAACTTCCTGGCTCGAAGAAATCTCAAGATGAAGGCATCATCTGTACGTAAAAATCCAATGTCAGGTCTGGTGATGATCATGTCCCGGACTTGCTGAATATCCTGATGCAAGATATCTGGATTTTCGTTCAGTTCCAGACGAGCTTTCTCTATAGTCTCTGGACTGAGTCCAGCTTGCAAATGGGTCATCTTTGCTGAATCTCCTTTTCCAGGGCTCAATTTCTGATATTTTAAAAGGAAAGGGACTGATCCCATTCAAGTGACAGTTTTCTAGAAACTTGACCCATTCAAGAGCTGCTTCACTGCCAAGCTTTTGCCAAGAAAAACAACTGGAGGGTCTTTTTTGTATTCTTGGAAAGCAGTAGGACATTCAGGCCATGTATGGTGGTCTCCATCCAAAAGGGAAGCAGAATTTATGCCATCTTTCTCTACAAAACAAATCCATAAAAATTTATGACATAACACCACAGAGAAAATACAAAGAAAGTCTGTATGAGTGAATTTCTGAGCTCAGTTCTGAAAACTTATTCCATTATACTGTGTTTCTGATTAAGTATTCCCAGAATAAGTGCCAAATTATCTTAAAATGAGAGTATTTAGCATAATTTTGTCATTGACATCTTGAATCTATAATATGCAAGTATTTAAATATATTTGATGAATTTATAATTACATGAAACAGCTAGCAATAGACATGTAAGATCAGATTAGCATTAGTGTTCTTTTATTAATTGGTCTAAGAAACAACAAGAGAGGAGAAAAACTAATTTACCATATGTGGGATTGTTCTTAGTCCAAAGATATGACAGGAGAAATGGCAGGTATCTTATAATACACCAGCTTCATTTTACCAAACAGAAATATCTCCCAGAATTCTATTTCCCAAAAAGTAGCAATAAAAAACTTAACATTAAAAAGAGAATTCAGTCTCATGGAACAAACACTTAATTTGGGACCAGAGGACTTGGGGGTGAATGCTTTCTGTATTATTTGGGATTTTTTTAAGCCCTATGGGAAGGGGGTTGCCTCCCTAATTAACAGATTGCTTTCTTCACAAATAGCCGCAGGCTCATTTTTCTTCAGGAGAGGAGTCCAAACTACAGGGTTAACACTATAGGTCTTGTGACTGAATAGGACACTTAAGGTTGGAGTCACTACAGAAGGAGAACAAGTGTATTAATTTTTTATGGCCTATTGTGAATCCTTGGCTTGTTTTCTACTTTTTGCGGGGGTGGATATGAAACAAATGCTGTCTATACCCAGTATGCATTGCACTAAAGTTCTTGCATGAGAGCAAAGTGCTCTTTCAAACATATCTGTGGAGATAGATTCAGACATGAGTTTGTATGATGAGAGTTCTCAAAGGAAACTGTAGGTGAGGATAAAATTAAACCAAAATGATATGATTCTTTGAAGGATCCCCCCCCACCTTCCCCATCCAGGATTAAATCTATTCTGTACAAGCCTGAAGCTCAAGTTACAAGGTCATGAGTTACATAGGAACAAACATTTATTCTCTCCCAGGCATACATCCTGTAAGATCTGAGGAACAGAAGAAACAGTCAGGCTGAACAAACTGGGAGATGTAATTATGTTTCCTAATTAAAGCTTTTCTAGCTTAGTGGCATCAACACCAAGAAGAATTTCCATTCCCAGCCTATCTGTGACTGGCGTTTTCCAACCCTTCCAAAACTATCTCAAGACAGGAAATTCCTATTCCTCAGCTTGGGGCCAACTGTGATTTCTGTAAAGGTAGAAAGTCTACTCCACTATTTCCATGTTATGTTATACTTAGGATGAGAGGGGCTAAGGTGCAATGAAAATAACTAACTTAGTTTCGCTTTTTCAGCTGAAGAAATGGGGGAAAAAAACCTTTATTTAGAGTGATATGACATGTCATGTGCAAACTAACCATTGAATAAAGTCTTGTCTTAAAAACTTTGAAAAAATATATTAAGTTCAGATATCTAGAATAGTGTGGGGTCAGAGCTGCTATAAACTAGGAGGTAGTGGCAGTGTGCATGTGTGTGTGTGTGTATGCGCGTGCGCATGCAGGTAAATGACATCTTCCACCACCACCATGCTTGAACACTTCACACTCTCGAGCTGACATGCCATTTATAGATGGAATAATTCAGACAAGACATTGCTTTCTTATCCCACTTAGGTGATAAATGCCTTTTCTGGTAATAGGATCTTTACCCTTCTGCCTCTGAAAGGCCAAAATAACTTTTAAAACCTTTCCTATTCCCCCATATGTTTCATTTTTGTCTCTTCTCACTTAAATATAGACAACCCACCACGAGTCTATTTCTATTCATTTTAAAACACTCTTGCATGCATTTTTCTTTTATTTAGTGATTGGAGGGGTTATCATCCAGAGAAGAATGGAAAAGGCCCTAATAATATACCCTGATAACATGCCCTCCAGATTCTTAGGGGTTTTTAGTTTTCCTGCCAATGTGACTTAAGTAACTGCTCTTCTCATCTATGCTTATTGCTGCAACTTTAGGATCACTGTACCTTAAACCTTCCTACATGTTTTATCTCCCCCATTTAAAATATGATTTCTTTAAGATCAAGGACTACCTTGATTTTCTTTTTTGTATTCCTATCATTTAGCACAGTCTTTGGAACATAATAAATGTTCAATAAATGGTTTTTCATGAATATGATTTATTTGATAGCACTTATTTAATATCTGTTTCTTCATTTAATAATAATAGTGTTGTCCCTTGAGTATTTTCTCAACCTTTGAGAACAGAGTAGCATAGACAATGAAAAGAGTGCTTAGATGGGCAGAATACAGATTTCTCACTCTGTGGTTTAGAAAACAAGATTTGAGAACTGGAAAAGATCTTACAGTAGTCTAGTCTTAAGTCTTCTAATTTTACAAATCAAGAAGTTAAGGACTAGAGAAATTAAATGATTTGCCCAATGTCACACGGAAAGTTAGTAGCAGAGCTGGGATTCGGATCCCAGATCAATCCTTGTTCCACTATTGTACATATTTACCACTTGTGTGACTTTGGACACATAAGTTAACCTTTCAGAGCCTTGAGTACCTCATCTTAAAAACAAAAAGAAGAATACCTCATCTTCTTGAACACAGGAGCTGGATCAGATAATCTCTTGACGTTTCTTCCATCTTTAAGAATGGTATTTCTACTTTTCAATCACTTCTCAAGGAAGCCTGTTTCATTACACGATGGCTCTCAGATTATGGTTTAACTTAACTTTGGGTTTTCCTTTCTTGGTTTTGAGTTTGTTCCAAGTTTATCACCTCACATTCTGCTAAAAATTCTGTGGATATAGCCTGATTTCTCTTCTTTATATAGGGTTGGAAGGAGAAAAGAGAGGTGACTCTGCAGCATTGTTGATGCTGTCCAACCTTCATTCTCAAAGAGAACCAAGGAAATCACAATGTGATGTCTTAACTTGCACATCTACTGGATTTAAGTGAGGCCAAAGTCTTTGGCCTGAAGTCAGGGGAAAGATACAGACAAAAGCACAATTAGAACCAATGTATGTGCCATCACTCAGTGAGCTTTCCCTCAAGCAAGGAGCCATAAAATACTATCCTTGGCTCGGAATAATGGCTGCAAGTTAAACAGAAGCTGGTACTTGATGTACGGAAAATCTACCTAATGCTTAGAGCTATACAAGAGTAGAATGAGCTGCCTTGGTTTGTGGTTAGATTCCTCCTCTCACTAAAAAGTTTCAAAACAACAGTTAACTTGCCACTTCTGTTGCGTTATCGTGCTCAGGTACAGATTGAATTTGATGGCCACTGAGGGTCCATCCTACCTTTAGATTCTGTGATAGCAGAAGGGCTTGGGATGAAAAATCTTGCATTTAAATACTTATTACTATGTGGCCTTGAACAAACAACCTAACCTTTCTGAGCCTCATCTTCATAATTTAAAAGGGGCATAATAGTCTTTGCAGCACATACCTCATGGCATTATAAGAATTCAATGATGTAACATCTGTAAAAGTTCTTTGTAAGCATTTCATGCACCATATAAATGTGTTCCATTATTGCTATTTTGTCCCCTGACTTCTTGAGCTACTGGGATTTCGAGCTGATCCACGTTGCTATGGCAAGGGTAGAATATAGCCTTTGACGTTAAGATTAACAACAGATGCAGCAGTTCATGAGACCGGACAGATGCGAGAAATTGGAGTTATAGCTAGTGTAAAATCCTAATTTACTGAAAATCAGATTTCTAATTAGACTCCATTACTCACTGTGGGAATAATTGTGAGTTACTAATGTGTATTTTCTGCTTGGACTTTCCTGATCAGGCATGCAGAACTCTCTCACATGGGCATGGTAAACTGCTGTCAGTCCAGCTTGGCACAGGTTTCAATGTAACACACCTGCTCCTCACAAGATCTCAGCTTTTTAGAATCTTGGAACTAAGCCTAATTAACATCTACATTTTTATCTTATTTTTTTATGAATCCTAGTATCAACAGCTCAATCATTAAACATTCAAGTGCCTACTATGTGCCTACCACTTTACTAGATGCTATAGACAAAAATAAAATGAAATTGTCCTTGTCCTACAGGAACTTATATTCTATCCAGAGAGACAGCATGTATATAAAAAAGCATATAAAATAATAATAATAATTACATTTATATAACATTTTAAGTTTTGTGAAAGTACTTTTAAAGTTATTTACAAATATTTTTCTAACAATAACCCTGGGAGGTTTTACTATTATTATCATCACTACAATTTTACACTTGGAGAAAGTGAGGCAGTGGTTGTGTGATTTGCCCAGGGTCACAGTCTAATAAGTGCCATTGATCTGATTGAATTCAGATCTTCTTGATTCTAGATTCAGCACTCTATACACTGCACCACCTAGCTTCCTCTAAACTACATACAAAATAAAAATAAGGAAAATTTTTGGTGGGAGGGCATTAACCTCTGGGGTATCATGAAAAGTTTGATGCCAAAGGTGTTGCTTAAGCAGAAGGTCAACGAAACCAAAGGATTCTAAGACTGAAGGTGAGATGAACATGCATTCCAGGTATAGGGGCAATCAGAGAAGAAATGAAAATATAGAATGACATTATATGAGGCCATTAATAAGGCCAATTTGAATAGGAGAGTGAGGGAAAAGAATTTGATGGATGTGATATATTAGAAAGAAAACTGGACAGCACTGGATTTGTAGTCAGAGGACTTGGGATTGAATCTTGGCTTTGTTGAATTTGGAGTCAGGTGAACTGAATTTGAGTCCTGATTCTACTACTACCTACTTGTGTAGATAAGATTTTGTAGGCAAATTTTTAACCTCTCTAATCCTGTGTTTTCTCAACTGTGAAGCGAAGCAACTGGAATAGACCATGTCTAATGTCCCTTACACCTCTCAATGCTATGTCCCTAGTGACTAAAAGTCAAAATATTTGGGTCCCAGAATTGTAGATTTGGAAGAGATATTGAAGACCATCTAATCAAATCTGTACCTGACCAAGGATCCTCTCTACAACACCAAAAAGTAGTCATCTTGCCTTTGGTTGAAGAGCTTATTTCCTCCCAAGGCAGCCCATTTCACTTTTAGATAGAACTAATTGTTAAGAAACTTAGCCATATATCAGGTCAAAATCTGCCTTTCTGAAACTTTTATCTGTAGTGTAGTTCTGCCTTTTGAGACCAAACCACAACAAATCTAATTCCTTGTCAACTTTTATATAACACAACTTCAAATACTTCATAACAGTTATCATTTATCTTCTAAGTTTTCTTTTTTCCAGGCTAATCACCTCAAGTTGATTCAACTAGTTTTCAAGGTCATTCTAGTTACCTTGTATGAATGCTTTCTAGTTTATCAATGTCCTTCCTAAAATATGGTATCCAGAACTAAATACAATATTCCAGATGCATCTGACAAAGGCAGAGTATGGTGTGGCTATTGCTTCCCTTGCTCTGAACATTATGACTTTCAATGGTTTAGCTGCCATAGCATCCTGTTATCTCATTATAAATTTGCAATCCACTAAAATCCTCACATCTTTTAATGAAAATTTGCAGTGTATCCATACCTTCCCCAATGTGTGCTTAATGAAGTTGATTTTTTAAATTCAAGTATAAAATTTACATTTTCCCTCTTAAATTTTGTTTTCTTGTATGTGACCCAATGTTTTAGCCTGTCTAGAACATTGTGGTTCCTGCTTCTGTCATTCAACATGTGGTTAACACCTCTAATTCTGTGTTACCTAAATATTTCATATGCATGCCATTTATGACTTCAAGTTTTTGATTAAAAAAATTAAGCAATGAAAGGCAAATCACAGATCCCTGGCACATTCCATTAGAAACCTCCCTCCCAAATGACGTTGAATGTTTGAATTACTGTTCAGTCATTTAACCAGTTCTGAATTCATCAAAGTATACTACCTTCTAACATTCGTCTTTCTTCCATAAGAATGGCATGAAAAAGTTTTGTTAGATGTTTGGCTGCAATCTAGGGAAACCATATCTGCAACATTCTTCTGCTATATGCCTAGTACCTGTCAAAAATGACATCAGTATGGCATGATTTGATATTGATGAAGCTATCCTGTCTCTTTGTGATCAATATTTCCTTTTCTAGGTGTTTACTAATGATTCTTTGACTAGTACATTCTAGAATTTTGCTAGGAATTCAAGTCAAACTCACTGTTCTTTAAATGAAATATTCTAACTTCTTTTTGTTTTGAAAACTAGGGCATTTATGCTTCTCCAAATCATATGGAACAAATTCCAGTATCTACAGACTTTCAGAATCAATGGCAATGGCAATAATGCCTCATTTGCCAGCCCTTCCAAGTCCAGGGAAATCATGAGGAAGAGATGAAGAGGAAGAAAATTCTAGGATAGGAGACAGTGAAAATATACAGAATCAATGGATGGAGGGTCATACAAATGAAGGAAGAGAAAAAGGATGGAAGGAAAGAGGGAAGGAAGGAGGGAAGAAAAAGGGAGAAAAGAAGGAAAAGAGATAATAAGCATTTATTAAATGCCTACTATTCCCAGGCCCTTTGCTAAGCACCTTACAAATATTATCTCATTTGATCCCCACAACAACTCTTGTATTATTATTATCCCCATTTTATAGTTGAGGAAATTGAGACAGGGTTAAGTGACTTGCTCAAGGTCATACAACTAGTAAGTTTCTGAGACTGGATTAGAGTTCAGGTTTTTCTGACTCCAGGTTCCACCTAGCTGTCTCTAGTACAGCAAAGAGACAAGTGTCATTGGACCTTAGAGTATGTGAGAGTAAGGTACTAGAAGACTGGAAAGATAGGAGGGGACAAGATTATGAAAAGATATGAATACGAAACAAAAGGCTTTATCTCCCTGGAGGTGATAGGAAGTAAGTGGAATTTTTTGAATGGGGAGTATGTGACATGATGATACCTGTGTTTTTGAAAGACTAATTTGACAGTTGAATGGAGGATGGAGTGGAGAGAAAAGGATATTGAGGCATGGAAACCAACTAGAAGGCTATTGCAATAATCCAAGCATGAGGTAATGAATGCTTGCTACTAGTGTGTTGGGAGTGTTATAGGAAAGAAGGGGGTATATACAAGAGATGTAATGAAGGTAAAAATAACAGAACTTGGCAATAGATTGGATATGGAGGGTGTGAGATAGAGTAAGGAGTCAAGGATGACAGCTAGATTTCTGTCCTAGGCAACTGGGAAAAGAGTGATATCCTTAAAAGTAATAGAGAAGTTAGGAATAAAGAAGCATTGGGTGGGGGAAAGATAATGAGTTAAGTTTTGGACATGCCATTTGAAATACTGTGATATTTGGTTCAAGGCAGCTAATAGGTGGTTGAAGATAAAACATTAGAAGTTAGCAGAGAGGTTTCAACTAGATAAATTGAGCTGAGAATTATGCAGAAGATAATTGAATCCATGGAAGCCGAAGAGACCACCAATTGAAATGGCATAGATAGAGAAGAGGGCCCAGGATAGAACCTGTGGGATACCCATAGTTAGTGAATGCCGTCTGGATGAAGACCTGGTAAAGGAGACTAAGAAGGAGTGGTCAGACAGGAGGAGAACCAGGAAAGAGGAGAAAGTATCCAGAAGAGGGTAATTGTGTCAAAGGCAGAGAGATCAAGAAAGATGGATGGAAACGGGGCCATCAGATTTGGTGATTAAGATGTCACCAGTGACTTTGAATAGAGGGGATTCAGTTGAATGATGAGGTCAGAATGAAGAACAGAAAGGAAGCAGAGGCATTGACTATATGTGGCCTTCTCAAGCAGTTTAATCACAAAAGGAAGGAAAAATTAAGGTCAAGAGCTAGCGGGGATGGATGAGGTATCAAGTGAGACTTGAGGAGGAGGGAGGCAAGGATGTTTCTGTAGACAGCAGAGGAGCAACCCGTAGTCAGGGAGAGATTGAAGATTAGTGAGAAACTAGGGTCTATAAGAGGGGAAATCTCTTGGAGAAGATAGGAGGGAATGGGATTCCTTGTACAAATAAAGATGTATGCTTTCAGTACACTGGGATGTCATTATCCAGGCTTTGTGCCCTGATTATAGAAGAGATCATTCCAACTTGTCAAAAAGTAGCTGTTACCTTTAGGAATCAGTGAAATTCCCTGGTCTCAGATGTCTCTTTTACAATTTAAGGAAAAGTAGATAAAGATAATAATTACATTCCAATTTCATTAGTAAAAAAAATTTTCCCATGAGGAAATTTCCTCTACCAATGCCACTTAGCACTTTTTCCAAAATTTAGAGTGTATCTTGCCTTGGTGCGCATATCCCATATTGATCAGAAACAGGACTTGAACTCATGTTTTCCTAACTCCAATGCCAGCTTTTTAGCCATTATAGCACACCGCTTCTAATTTAAAAAAAAAACTCAACAATACAGTATAGATATAGTATAATACGGTGAAATGAGCCCAGGATTCAGAATAAAAGATGTTTTCTAATCCTCAACTGGCTCCTACTTACTAATCATGTGACCATGGAGAAGTTCCTTAACATGGGCTTTGATTTGGTCTTTTCTAAAGTAGGAATGGGGGAAGAGAACTGGACTAGATGATCAATGTGGTCCTAACCAGTTTGAAATCTCTCAGTCTAGACATAAAAACTGCATGGTACCTTACAGTTTATAAGGCATGGCGATAGGCTTTTCAGATGAAGGAAATCAAGAAAAATAGCTCCAGAGAAAGTAAGTGATTTGCTCAGTCACAAAGGTCAGTAAGGAGATTAGCCAGGATTTGGGATTAGGGTTAGGAGCCAAACTCCAATGCACCCACTTTTAGGCCAGGGGTCTTTTCCTTAAGGGCAGTTAGGTGGTGCAGTGAATAGAGCACTGCACCAGGAGTCAGGAAAAACTGAGTAAAAATCTGGCCTCGGACACTTACTAAATGGGTGACCCAGGGTGAGTCACTTAACTCTGTTTGCCTCAGTTTCCTCATCTGCAAAATGAGCTGGACAAGAAAATAGCAAACCCCTCCAGTATCTCTACCCAGAAAAGTCCAAATTCAGTCACAAAGACTTTCTCAGACGGAAACAATTGCACAACAGGCAACAACCACCACCAGTATCTTTGCCAAGAAAACTCCAAAATGAGGTCAGGAAGAACTGGACATGACTGAACAATTGTCCCCTATACCAAGCTGTGTCTCTCCCTTGAGTTTCACAGTAATCCTCTGAGGTAGGCAGAGGTAGTCGTGGGAGGGCAATAATTTTCTTCTACGGCATTCTTTCATCACAATGTACTTTGTGTTGCTTCATCTGATCTTTGTGACAACTCTGCAAGGTTGGGACTGAAGGTATTACCATCCCCATCTTACAGACAAGGATACTGAAGCACAGATCCTCTTAGGTGATTTGCCCAGTATAACATAGATAAGATGGTTTCTGGGTCCTTTCCATTTCTAACATTCTTTCATCCTTTGACCACATTTCCACAATTCCAATAATCCTTTAACTTCTTACTGAAATTTAAGTGATACATTCATTTGTTCACCGAGGAAATTGATTTCTCTCAGAGGAAGTTTCCTGCTGTATCAAACAGGCACGCTGTTGCTACTTTCCTGACCCTCTTACTTATGCAGTAAAGAAAATTGCCAGCTTTAAAACTGACTGCCTTATTCTTAGGTCATCTTTGACTATTTTTGTTCAACCTTCGATTTCTCAAGTAAAGCAGGAAGTCAGAGCTCTTGATCCTCTTTTTCAAGGACGGCTACTCTGTTCCATCTGGCACCACACCAAGCACACAGCAGGTGTTTGAGATCTACTTGTGGACCTAATGAGATATTTTAGGCAGATTCCCATGATCCTAAAGATATTGATGTTGTATTGCTGCCAAACAACGTAGTGGCTTATCACTGGGGTGGAGGGCATGAGAGGAGAGTGAGTAAAGACCATAAAATCAGAGACTTAGAACTAGAAACAACCTTAGAGGTCATATAGTCCTACTGCCTCAATATACAGATGAGGAAACCGAGGTCTAGAGTCATAAACTGACTAATCCATGGCCAAGAGGCCAATAAGTGCCTGAGACAAGATTCCCAGATTTTCCTGCTTCTATACCCGGCACTATTCTCTTTACATCACACTATACCTCATAGCAGATGTAGGCTGCCATTTATGACAATTCCTGGATTTACATGATTGAATTATAAGCTGGCATGAGGAAAATATATAGGAGGGGAAAGAATAAAAAAAAAGGAGGAGAGAGGAAGGAGGAGGTGAAAGAGAAGAAGCAGGAGGAGCACGTGATGAAGATGATGATGCTATGCATGTTAAAACCTGCCATTTTAGAGGCACCAAATTCATGCTACCTTCCAATTTCCATTTTTTCAACCTATCACCAGTCAATTCAATTTCATCCTACAAAAATCATTAAGTACCTATCATGTGTAAAGTGTTACTAAGTGTGCTTGGAGGAAATTACAAGGAGTAAATAAGACAAGGTCACTTCACTCATGCAGCTTAAAGTAGAGTAAGAGGATATAATATAAAAATAGCTAGCTGTCATACCTCAGAGCTCCTAATAAAGACAGAAAGGAGGTACAAAAGGTTATGTGAAATCCAAAAGGGATGGGATTACTGATTGGGAGGAACCAGACAAGGTTTCATGGAAGAAATGGAATTTGAATGGGACTTTAAAATATGGGCAAGAATTCAATAGGCAAAGACTGAGAGACAGGATGTTTCAGACATAAGAAACACTGTGGAGAGAGAACCATAAAGGTGGAGAAACTGAGGCATTAACAAGTACTTGTGCACAAGCAGTACTTAAATAACTATAGGTTGTTATTAAGCTAGAAAACTAAGGTATCAACTGATTTTGGAGGTCCTCAAATGCCATGCAAAGGAGTTTGAACTTTGCATAAAAGAGAAGGTTATTGAAGAGAAGTTATGTGACCAGAAGAATACATAAAGTTATGGCAGTGGTTTGATGTAAGATTTGGAGACAAGAGAGAATAGATGTGGGAAGATTTATTAGGAGGCTACTGAAACAGTCCAGGTAATAAAATTCTATACTAGAGTGTTAGCAGCAAGAATATGGAAGAGGGGGAAGGTATGAACTGCAAGAATCACAGAATTTGAAAGTTTGAGATCACTTCAATCACCACTTAGGCGAACCTATACCCCAAATCAATTCCCAATTACAAACAAGAGGTCATTCAGTGTCTGCTTGAAGATCTCTAAGAAGGGGAAACCTACCATCCCTCAAAGCAGTCCATTCCATAACTCTGATTGTTGGAAATCTTGTCTAACATTAAGCCTAAATTTGCTTTTTTGCAACTTTTCTCCCATTGCTCTTAATTCTTTCTAATCCTTCCTTCACCGAACAATCCTTCAAATACTTGAACATAGCTGCCCTATTCTCCATGAGTCTTTTTTTCTCCAGGCTAAGTGAAGTCAGTTCATTAACTGGGACTCATATGTCATGTTCTCCTTTACTCTGCTGGTTGCTCTCTTCTGAACACTGTCCAGCTTATTAATGGCTTTCTTAAGTCATGACACCCATAAGGGAGCACTGTTGTCTAGATGAGATTTGAAAACTACAGAGTAGAGAGGAATCACCATTTCCTTATTCCTGAAAGTCACACCTCTCAATATATTCCAATATTGCACTGGCTTTTTTTGGCTTCCATATCACACTGTGGATTCATGTTGAACCTGCAGTCCACTAAAACTTCCATCTAATACATATTCCCCCCATCCTGTACTAGAGAATTTGACTTTTTTTGTGCCCCAATAGAAGACTTTCCATTTACTCTTAGTGAAATTTATCTTATTAGATTCAACTCAATATTCTAACCTGTCAAGATTTTTTTTCAGATCTTGACTCTATCATCCAGTGTGTAGTGGCCCTTTCCACCTTTGTATTATCTGCAAATTTAATGAGCACAGCATCTATGACTTTTTCCAATACATTGCTAAAAATGTTAAAAAGCACAGATTCCTTAAGGTACTCTACTGGAGACTTGCTGTTATTTTAACATTAATTTATTAACAATTACTCTTTGAGTCTGGTCACCCAACCAATTATGAATTCACATAATTGTAGTCCACATATACATATCTTCTCCACAAGAACAGTATGAAATACTTCATAAGGGGGAGTAAGAAATAAGCATGTATAAGCACCTACTACATGCTGGTGTATTTTATACTAAATGCATTATGAATATTATCTCATTTGGTTGCACAACAACCCTGGGAGGCAGCTGCTGTTATTATCCCCATTTTACAGTTAAGGAAACTGAGACAAACAGAAATTGAGAGACTTGTCCGGGACCACACAACTAGTCAATATCTAAGGCTAGATTTGAACTTGTCTTCCTGGTTCCAGACCCGTTATTATTCTACTCAGCGGGCTTTTTTTTTTCAAACCTTTTAAAAATAACTTTGCCAAATCTAGGTAAGCTATTTACACAGCAATTAAGAGTATTTACTAGTTTAGTAAACTGGATAAAAAAGGAAATAAGGTTAGTCTGGTATGACCAATTCTTGATAAAGCCATACTTTCTCTTTTCATCCACCATTTCCATTTTTAAACATTTACCAACCATCCCTTTCATTATCTCAAATTCCACCAGAAACTGAAACTGCAGTTTGCAGATTCTGCTCTCCACTTACCAAAATCAGCACAATATTTCTCCTTCTCTAGTCCTGTGGTAAATTTCTAATTTTCCATAATCTTTCAAATATCACTTTCAGGGGCTCAACAACCAGAGCTACAAGTCTTTTCAGGTTCAGGGATGTAAATTTAATCTGAGTCAGATTACTTGAATTCATCCTCTAATGAGCATTTATCTAATGGTCTTTTCTCAGTCCTTATCCTTCCTGAGGTCTTTGCAGTCTTTGACTCTATCATTCCTCCCTTTTCCTTCGATGCTTTCTTCTCTCTAGGTTTTTAGAATGTGGTTCTGCTGGTTCTCCTCCTACCTATTAGACTGCTCCTTCATAGTCTCCTTTGCTGGATCTTCACCCATATTGTCTGCTAATTGTGGATGTTCCAAAAGGCTTCACCCTGGACCCTTTTCTCTTCTCCTTCTACACTATTTAACTTGGTAATGTTATCAACTCCTATAATCCAACTGTAATCTCTATGTTGATGATTCTCAGATCTTCTTATCTAGTTCTAACCTTTCCACTGACCTTCAGTATTGCATCTTCTACTATTAGACATCAAACTGAATGTACAGTAGATATCTAAAACTCATTATAGCTAAGAATTGAACTCATTATCTTTCCATCCCAAATTCCCCCTTCAAAACTTCTCTTTTATTACCAGGGCACATTCATTCTCCCATTCCAACTCACAACCTTGGTATCATCCTTGACTCCTTATTCTCCTTTAACTTGGTTGCCAACACCTGTTTATTTTGTGAAACATCTCGCAAATATGGTCCCTTTTGTCCTCTGACATTGCCACTACCCTGGTGCAGTTCTCTTCCACCCTCCCCCCATTCAACAAACTCTCTTGGCCTCCTACTTATTCCAGAAGCAAATATAAAATCCTTTATTTGTTTTTTAAAAGCCTTTATAACCTGCACTTTAATTGACTAACTGTGCAAATAATAATCTTGTTGGACTCAGTTTCCTTATCTGTAAACCTATGATAATAATACCTGCAGTAACCATCTTTCAAAATTATTTCTAGGCTTAATGAATTGATTTCCATAAAGCACTTTGAAAAAATTTAAAGCACTATGTAAATGTCAGTTATTATTAGCATCAGTATTCTTACCTTCACATCTTTGCTAATATCATTCCTTATGCCTAGAATGTGTTTCTTTGCCATCTTAATCTATTAAAGTCTTCCTTGTTATTCAAAGCAAACCTAAAATGCCTTCTCCTCTATCTCCCAAGTCACAAGTGATTTCTCTTTCCTATTAACTCAGTCAATTAAAACCTTATTTTTCTTCTCTCTGGTATTGTTGGCTATTGGCCATTGTTACTTGAATTATAGACACTCATAGACAGCCTTACTTACTTTTGAGTCTCTCTCAGTTCTCAACATATGTAGCTTTGTTTCTATAGTAGGAAGTTTGTAAATATCTATAGAACAAATGAAGAAATAAATGTAAGCAGCACTCAGTATAACATTTTATTTAAATTCAGCAAACACTTATTTTGGGGCAGCTAGGTGGTACAGTGCATAGAGTGCAAGGCCTGGAGTCAGGAAGAGTCATCTTCTTATGTTCAAATTTGGCCTCTGACTCCTACTAACTGTGTGACCCTGGGCAAGTCACTTAACTCTGTTTGCCTGAGTTTCCACATCTGTAAAATAAGCTGGAAAAGAAAATGACAAATCACTCCAGTTTCTTTGCCCAGAAAACCACAAATGAGGTCACAAAGAGTTGGACATGACTGAAAAACAACTAAAATATTTATTAAATGCCTTGTTATGTGAAGCACCAAATTAGGTAGTAGGTATAAAAAGATGAGAAAGGAAATAGTCCTTACCTTGAAAGAGATTAGATCCTCTTATAACTATGAGACTCTTGTATTTACATAGTAATTTCTATTTCAACATATGCTTATATAAATTATCCCATTCTATTGCCATTATAGTACTGAGAGATAGGTCATTTCCCAGTCCCATTTACAAATCTACAAACTAAACTCCCTGAATTCTGGTCATCACTAAATGTGTCTCCCACTCTCCATTGGAAACTTGGTTTCTGCCTCTGGAACCATCCTGAACTCTTTTAAATGAACTTTTGCTTTGTCTTGCCTGGTTTCCAAGCAAGTCATCACCTCCCAGCACCATTGCCAAGCCTTGCCTTCACACATGTCCTGTCCCCTCCTTTCCTACCTTCCCTTGATGTGTTGTCCTCCCTCATTATAATGACAGCTTCATGAGGGCAGGAACCATCTCTTTTTATTATTTATATCTCTGACACTTCTCACATTGCCTATCCTTGGCCCTCTTCTCTTCTCTCTCTACAATGTTTCACTTGGTATTCTCAGAAGCTCTCACGGATTCAACATCCTCTCTATGCCGATTATTCTCAGATCTACTTATCTCATTCTATCTAGCCTCTCTCCTAACCTCCAAACTTGCATCGCCAACTATCTGTTGGACATCTGAAATTGGATGTTTTTAGACATCTTAAACATCACATATCCAAACTTGAACCCACTTATACAGAACACACACACATTTAATAAATGTTTTTATTGTTGAGTTGGTTTTTTTAGTCATGTCCAACTCTTCGTGACCTCATTTGTGGTTTTCTGGGCAAAGATACTGGAGTGGTTTGTCATTTCCTTTTCTACCTCACTTGACAGATGAGGAAACTCATCTGCCTTCAAAACTTCCCTATTATTGTTCAAGTGATCCTCCTCGTCACCCAAGCTTGAAACCTAGATGTCATCCTTGACTTTTTACTCTCTCTCATCTCTTATATTCAATCTGTTATCAAAGCCTGTCAATTTTGTAATCTCTCTCACAAAGCCCTGGTCTACACTGACATTGTTGCCACTTGTGCAGGTTCTCGTCACTTCGTGCCTAGATTATTGCAAAAGACTGATGGTTGGTTTGTCTCCTTCAAGCCTCTCTCTAATCTAGTCCATTCTCTGCTGCCAAAGTGATCTTCCTAAAGCACAGGTCAGATTATGTTACCCCCTTCCTACTCAATAAAGTTCAGCAACTCATCATTTCAAGGATCAAATATAAAATCCTTTGTTCAGCATCTAAATTTCTTAATACTCTTCCTTTACAACCCTCTTATATCCCCCCAAATACACTGATCCAAGGACACTTGCCTTCCTTGCTGTTCTTCATACAAGATGTTCCATCTCTGGACAGCAGAAATTGTCAATGGCCATCCCCCACGCTTGGAGTTCTCTTCTTTCTCACATTCAGTTTTTGGAATCCTTAGGCTCCTTCAAGTTCTGGCTAAAATTTTGCCTTTTAAAGGAAACTTTTCACGATCCTTCTTAGTTTGTGCATTCCTTCTGATGATTATTTCCAATTTATCCTGAATATGACTTGTTTGCCCATAGTATTTTTGTTATCTCCCCTATTAGACTGTTTACTCTTTGAGAGCAGGGACTGTCTTTTATCTCTTTGTATTACCAGCACTTAGCACAGTGTCTAGCACTTGTTTATTGTTTATTGAATGGCTGACTAAATTCTCATTGCATACCATGCCATACCATGCCGTACCATACCATATCCATCTAGCCTTTTAGATCTATTTGTTAAATAAATTGTTTATTAATCTATCCATCTAATTTTCTATATATCTATCAAAAGTTAATTCCTAAGATTGTTAAGAGAATCAAATCAGATCATACATGAGAAAACTCTTGCTTCATAAATCATTCTATCTAAATACAAAGTGACATTCTTTTAGTTGTTATTATCAATTATCATCACCTTTTATATAAATGGGAACTGATAAATGATTCACTCAAAGTCAAAAGGAAAACTAATGGTACAGCTGAAAAGAAGCAGCAAAGCGTGAAGTAGGAACATTGTACGTAGAATCTTGGTTTCACCACTTACTAACTTGTATCATTGGGCAATTTATAATTTCTCTAAACCTCAATTTCCTCACCTCTAAGATGAGGATCCAATATTCACATTGTCAGGATTGTTGTGAGAAAAGTGCTTTGTAAATTGCATAACACCATGTATATGTAAGTTTAGTTCCAATGATCTTTGTAAGGGTTTAATAAATACCTCTCCATTCTATTCCAATGCTTTCCCCTTAAGAACCCCCTTCCCCTCAAATGACAATAAAAGGAAAGTTGCATGAAACTGGAACCATTTCCATAAATGGTAAAAATATTACAGAATCAAGAAGTGAAAAGCTTTGAAATCTAAAATTTGTAACAGAAATATGAACATCAAAATCTTGAAAAATAAGCCATATATTTGAAGGGCATTTTAATGTTCTTAGACATGTGACATTTGAAAATGCACACAAGGAAGTCTACTCTTTAACCCCCCAAATCCCACTGTTAGAACTATACCTGAGAGCCTTATGAAAAAACATTAAGTACTTTCTGTTCACAAAGAGATACATAAAAATAACCTGTAAGTAACCTAAATGTCAAACAACAGAGCGGTTAAATTGTAGTGCACTCGTATTAAATTATTATAGTGTGGATATGATTGACAAATATAAAGACCTTTATGAAATGATGAAAAGTGAAAAAATCAAAACCAAAAAGTATAAATCAACTACAGCCATGTAAAAGACAAAGTGGGATGGAATAGACAAAAAGTCCTCTTGGAGACTAACTGTGAGAGACTGTATAGGGAGTCCTAGATGAAGAATTTTCTCTTCCATTGAAGGGAAGCAGTCCCTCAGCAACGTGTAATCTTAAGAAGTGACTGGGATGATGAGAGCTCAGTTAACTAGCCCAAGCTCACAGGATCAGTACTTCTTATTGCAATTTGTTTTTCTTAAATATTCAATAGTTTAAAAGCAAGTTAATGCATCATATGGATCATGGAAGTGAAATTTTTAATACGTTAATAAAAGAAGGAAATTATATATGAAATTGATTATCAACATAAAACCATGAGATTGGTCATATATGTTTATGATGGAATTAAATGACCCAAATGTCCTACAAGCAAATAAAGCTGATTCCCTGGTCTTTCTGTATTGGTAGAATTTGCTTTCCCTAGTCTTATATTTACAATGAATTTGTCTGCTTTGTAAAACTTCATGTCTTGTTTGGAGAATCTGTGTGACAGAATGGGTAGATAAGTCAACAAGACCAATGTTCAAATGCTACTTCAGACACTTTATAGCTGTGTGACCCTGCTTACTTCTTTCCATCTCAGGTTTTTCATCTGTAAAACAGCAATAATAAGAGTACTTACCTTACAGGGTTGCTGTATCAAATGAGATAGGATATGTAAGGTGCTTTAGAGTGACATATAAATGTGATTAAGAGATAGGATAAGCTATTTCCTTCCAAATAAAAACTGGGAGCTTTCTTCTAAAGGAAGTTAAAATGGACTGATATCTCTAGAGTAAAACTGGTGGGGTTGGGGGGAGTCACATGGGAGAACTCTGACCATCTTGTTTAAACACAGCTTTCCCTAAATTCCTCTCTGAAGGATATTGCGCTCTCTCACTCCTCTCTGAGGACACCTCATTCAGAGACTCTTTGGACTTGATCAGAAAAGAATCATTTTCCTATGAAGGCATTGTCATGTCTTCCATCCCTGTCAGTCATGGAGTGGCTCCTGATTCTTAGTTTGCTGTCTTTATAATGGGTGAAAGAGCTAATGCCATCAACCTTGCAGATAAGCTTTATCTCTGATTTGGTGGGGGCACCTTCCATCAGAGCAGTCAGAATCCAACCCCTAGCTCACTGGCACATTCCTCTACTACTCTTGTCACAGACCAGCTCACCATTCCCCTTCCAGAATAAATATTCATGGATATAGGCTTCCTCCACACCATAACCATGCTCTGACTTAGTAACCAAGCACATAGTTACCTGCTTCTACTTGCTTTTGCATTTGCTAAAAGGTAACTGTGAGGTAGACATGAGTAGTGGCACAGAGATCTCTTATTTAAAAAAATACTAAAACTGAATGACAAAAGGCAGGAATAGCTAATTAATGTGAGTTTGCCCAGGAAAAGTGTCGGGTAAAGCTGTGCACAAAGCTTTCTACATGATGAACATAGAAACCGTGCATCAAAATGTTTTCTTTCAATGAAAAGATTAGACTGATTCTAATTGTCCAATTATAATATGTTGATTATTAGAAAAGACTATAGTGAATTAAGAACAGTAATGACTCTTGGCCATAAGATCAGAGTTTTCTTTTTCTTCACTGAGGTAGACACTTGTTATTTAGAATAGAATTCACCTTACACTTCATTGTATGGGGAATTCAGCAACTTGCTTCAAAGTAACTAAATACATGTTTAAGTGCCAATAATAACATATGATATTTTAAAGTTTGAAATGTATTTTATATATTTTGTATAACTTGAGTTTCACATCTCTGGATATCCATGACACTGTGCTAGCCCATCAGGAGACATAAAGATTAATAAGTTGTCTAACCTCAAATCAGTAAGACCCTAGTTCAAATCCTGACCTTGGGAAGGTCACTTGATATATTACCAGTGCCCTAACAGAAAGTATGCATTTAATAAAGGCATGCTGACTGATCGATAGCCTCTCAGTGCCCCACCCCAGGCAGTTCTCTAATACTATAAGATGCAATACAATTACATATCTGATACTGTTGGAGGAAGTTCTCTCACTGGAAGTTCTCTACACTGATTAAATCAAAAACCCAAACCAAAAAAGATGGAAACAATATGATCAGACCCCTGCATTCCTGGAGCTTAATATTAGCAATAAAATAATTCCACAAATAATTATGATATAAAATAGATCACAAAAAGTAAAACAAACTGGGATTACTGATATTGTAGAAAAATGGGCCAACAACTTATTAAATATCCCTAAACAATCTCTAAAACAAAGATGAACAATGAGGAACAATGTCTTAAATATATAACTGTGATTCTTAAGTATTCCAAACTTATCATCATAGAAAAGCCATTTTTTCCTGGTACCTATGGTGAAACTGGTTTGTTTGTCATTAGAGAGAATGAATTTTGTATTGGCTCCATGTATCAGCATTACAGCTGACACTCTCTTTATATAGCACAGGCATGCAGATTTGTAGGGAATCATCCCTAAATACACACATACAAACACACACACACATACATCAATGTGATGAATGAACTATGCATTAGTCAAGGGGAGTGATAACTCTAAAATTTTTTTTATTCTAAAACCCTGTTGAAGGTTTATACACACACACCCATGTTCCTATATTACCTCCCCCCACCAAAAAAAGAAAAAAATTCCCAGTGGAAGGAGGTAGCCTAAAAGATGAGATGATAGCCTATGGACATAGCCTGAAGTTTGCATCATTTTCTCCCCTCCTTTCCTCACACAGAAGGGTTTTTTACAGTTATGCAGCTCCAATTTGCAGATCCCCCTCCTGCTTTCTCCATGATCTCAGTTAATGTGTACCAAGGACAGTGCATTCTTGTACACAGATGAGTAAGGAACATACGAAATGAAAAGATGCCAGAAATGTGAACCAGATCTGAGCTGTTACATCTTTAAGCTCAGTTGTGGTTGAACAGAAAGGTCTTACGAACTTGATGCTATTTTTTTCAGGGTCCATCTAAGGAAGAGGTCTATCTGTGATTTCTCCTCCTCCTTCTTCTCCATTTCCTGCAAAGTGTTAGAAAAGTGAGGACCTAGAGCCCATGCAGAACCATAGAAACAAGGGACTACCAAATAGTTCCTATTCCCCTCAAGGAAGAAGAAAAGCCTGTAAGAGATTTTACCCTCTGCCACTCATCATGTCTGACCTGACATACCAATCATTCTCTCTATCCTGGAAGGAAAGAATTCAATAACAAGGATTACTTGTTTATTGGTGTGTGAGGCATGATCTGATTACTGATGAAGTGTTTGAAGGGATTTTATAAGGAAATTGCTAACCATCTCTTCTCCATACTCAAGATGGATGAAACAAAAAAATGGATCTGAACTAGATAAAATTTGACTGAGTATAAACATGATGATCTCAGGGAAAGGGAGACATAGGATTAGCATCATCCTTGGCATGCTACAATGTGGGTTCAAGCCTTCCCTTGCTCTCTGGTCCCAGAACTTTTATCTAAGTGAAAAATTTGGTAGAACTGAACATTGTCAATTACTTTCAAGGAGAAAAAAAGGTGCAAAATGAGTAGAAAACAATTATTTGAGCAATAGGATTATGAAAGGAGGTAGGACTTTGCCTCAGTGAAGGTAGAAATCTAACTGCATTATGAAGAGTCACAAATTCTTTTAGACCTTACTAGTTAAACCACTCATTTATCCACACCAAGGCTACCTCTCTGCTGAGTAAATGTAATATAGTCCCCACAAAGTGTAAGGCTTAAGATATCCACCTTGTTTTGACATGTCCTAGGAATAGCTCTGAAGACAAGAGAAATTTTCCTAACTCAAGATGATAAAGAAATGGAAGGAGTTACTCATGGAAGTCAAATAATCTTCCCTTTTGAAATCTTTTTAAAATAAGAATATACAATACAGGATGGCTTATATATTCATCTTTCTCAAAGGAAGAAGATAGACTAAATTGTCTTTCTGGGACTTTCTAGCTTTATGATTCTATGATAGCAGAAAGTGTGTGTATACATACATATATATAAATACACATACATACCATATATGTGTGCATATATATTTATATATGCATAAACATGTGTGTGTATACATATATATATATATATATATATATATAGAGAGAGAGAGAGAGAGAGAGAGAGAGAGAGAGAGAGTGAGAGAGAGAGAGCACTTTACAATTTGTGTAGTATTTTCTTCCCAATACCTTGTAAAGTAGATAAAGTGTTATTACCTACTTTTGACAGGGGAAAGGAATAAGCAGTTATATAGTGCCTATCATGTGCCAGGCACTGTCTATTATCTCATTTCATTCTCACAATAACCCTGAGAAATATTACTGTTATTAGTCTCATTTTACAGTTAAGGATACTAAGGCAAAAAGAAATTAAATGACTTGCCCAGGGCCACATGGCTAGTAAGTATCTGAATCCAGATTTGAATTCATGCCTTACTGATTCCAGGCTGAGTGCTCTATTAGTTGCCTCTAGGTAGGTAGGGAAACAAAGGCAGAGGAATAAAGTAACATAACCTGCCCAAAGTAACATAACATTTATCAGACCCAGGATTTGTAGTCAGATTTTCTTATTATTTCTTTACATCATACCTTTCTTTAGTGATTTTAAAATGACTAAACTTTGGTGTGTGCTATAAAAAGGGAAGGGGTACCATGGTGGTAATTTGAACAATATAATTCCTTTCTATTCCTGGAAAATGACATTACCCATTTACTTTTTAAAACTTTATTCAGGTTATGATAAAATCCTGTTGTTTCAGGTGTGGGAAATGGATCATTTCCAGGACAATGAATGAAAAAGGTGGAGAGATACATTCCATAAAAATTAATAAGCTAAGAGCTTTTATTTCTAGCCAGGGGAGGGATTGTCTTATAATATATGACCCTGCAAATCTCACTATAAGCAGTATTATTCTGAAATTTCCTCAATGTCAGGAAATGCTATTAAATACAAAAAGCAAAAACACTTGAAGCATTGGTCTCCTGATCTGCATATCTTCCCGGAAACAGATAGATTGTTCTGTATGAGCAGGTTTAAAATATTGGCAGGGCTGAATCATCCTTTGAAAGCAGATAAATTGAGTTCACTGCATCGTATTGCACAGGGACTTTAAATATGGAGGTATTATTTGCTCTTCATAGACACTGTACAGATCCAAGGACACTTTGGGGAAGATGGAATGATTTCTCTCATATCCTTTTCAGAAAATGTCTTTCTTCTACTGCTCCCAAATAACTAATGTGATGAGTACTCTGCTTTAGTTCTCTTAACTGTTTTCTTCCACCCCAGAAGTGGCTGCATTTCAGAGGCCGTGAAATGATTCATGTATGGATATAATTGGTAACATTAAATTTTAAAAGATGACTTTCAATTTAACATTCCTATTCATCCCCAAACTATTGAATATCTTTAAAAGTCCTGTTTATTTGGGAATAATACATCTTTTTATTTTCTACCCATTTCTAGAATCACCAGGATTAGAACTGGAAGAGACCTCAGATTATTTAATTCAATTTCAAAAACTGAAGTAATAGTTTCATATTAAACTTACTTTGGGCTAAATTATGCTATGGTTTTAACTGACCTTTACTGTGCTTTGTTTTAAATTGAGTACTAACAGCCAAGTGGTACCTGACGTTCTTTTTTTTAAAAAAAAGCATCAACAATTCTAATTTTTAAGTAAGTTCTAATTATATAGGAAAAAAATACACTTAATTGGCGAAAGGGGCTTTTGTCTTCAATGAAAAAAGAAAAAAGTGAAAATGTACAAAATACATATTATACTCCCACAAGGTCTTAAGAGTTCCAATCTCTAAATTGCTTTTATTTGTTTATATTATTCAGCATGTTAATCTTACTCAAAGGTTTCTGGAATTAAAATGACACCAGTAGAATCCTTGAGTTAATGTTAGTTAAAGCTTTTAAGAAAGATGACCCTGGCTAAACCAAATTTGCCCTGTGAACTTGTATTTGGACCCTAAACTACAAATCAGTATGAGACTTTTAAGATGATCAAACTTACTTTCAGGCAAGACAAAAAGAAAACATAGTCTGACAGGATACAGTTACATAAAATACCTTTTCCTTTTTTTGCAGTTTGTTACCCTTTACTATTATAGAAAAATGGTGTTATTGACTGATTCCTGAGAAAGCACACAGAGTCTTTTACTCCCAATTGTGATCCAGGCACTGACTAGTGGGGAACAAAGCCTGGCCATCTGCTCCTGAATATCATTACTACTTGGACTATTTGAGCAAATATTTAAGAACCTCTGATTCAAACAAAGGTTTAAGGTTCTAATGTCTGAAATGAAGCTCAAGTAAGATAAGGAAACCCTTATAACAGAGGCCACTTCCCAGGGAAAACAACCTTCACTTAACTATCATCATCACCATTATTTTTATTTAGATTTGAGAGTTAGCATTTAATGTCTCCATCTCAAAAAAAAAAACCAGCAAAACTTAATTCCCGAGTTTCTGCAGTAAATGCTCAGGAAGGAAAACAGGGGAGTGTGGGTGAAAATGACTCATCAGCCACCCCCACCCTCCTCCCTGATGAATCTTCATTGGAAAACCAGAAACAGTAGAGCTTTTGTGTGTGTGTGCCCTAACATACATACATACATACGTACATAATCATAATACCACTATTCTTCAGGCCAGTATTAATCCCCTGAACTTAAACAGTCCGTAATATGCTGAAAGGCAGCTGGCTATCTGCTGGTCTTTGGCAAGTGCCCCATCTGTCTTTGCCTAGCTGGACGTCTTTCTCGCTTGCCTTCACTCTCCCTTTCTCCCAATCAGGCTTCTCTCTTTGTTTTAGGAGGAGTAATTCATCTGAACTTTCCTTCCATCCCTACAAACTTGAGCTTCTTTTCCTCTGCAAGCCTTGATCCGGGGCTTTGTCTGAATGACATGACATAGTTGTGGTAATTGTTGTTTCGGGGATGATGATGGTGATGGTGATGGTGATAGTGATGGTGATGGTGATGGTGATGATCCGTGGGAGCACAGACTGAGCAAGTGCCAAGAGAAGATAGATGAACAGCTGAGGCAGAGAAGGGACTGAAAGAATGAAGTGCAGAGGGATTGCAGATGAGAGCTGTCCACGAGCAGAAGTGCTGAAACGCCGCAGCCATGGTTTTGCAACGGGGTGGAGGGAAAGGGACTGGGAGGCGCTGCAAATACAGAAAAGAAAATGAAATACCTTCACACGGCTGCACACTTGCTTTGGGGTATGTTTATCTGCAGGTGTCCTCGCTGTTGAGCTGGGTGGGTGAGATCCCCTTTGCTGGCAGGTTCAGGCTCAGATCTCTCTAGAAAGCTGTGAATGAAAGCCCCAGCTCCACGGGGCTGTGATTTTGGTAGGAGGCGTGTGCGCCCGAGTGTCTGTCCTTCCACAGGAAAGCTTGCTTTCCCCTGGGTCCTAAAAACCTCCTAATCATTTTTCAGTACGTCCTGTTAGTAGACTATATCTGTAATGTCTGGGACAGAGAGTACCGGGACTTCTTCAAGCTTTTAAAAAGTACTCTATAATGCTCATTATTGGGATCATTTAAGGATCTAGGATTCTATTAGCATGTAATCAAAGTAAGCCACCACTGGGTGTTAATTTGAATATACTGGGGCAGACAGAAAGGGACGCCTGTTATTACTTAATAATATTCTAGTCTAAATCATGATTTAGTTAGTTGTAAATACTAAGGTTGAAAAAGCAAAGTGTCAGTACATGCAAAAATTTCTAGGGGATAAAGGATAGGGAACAACACGCGATAGGATAGGGGAAACACATAAAGTTTGGGCATACAAAGGTTTAATTAAGTGGAATTTCATATTTTATTCAGATGTAATTTTAAAATGACATTATATATTGCATTTAAACAATTTTAATGGAAATACTTTTTCTACTGTCTGACTTATTCTCATTCCCTCATCCATCCAACGAAGGTTAGCTAGGTGCTTCCCATCAGCAAAGCCCTTGTGTCAATAGATAAAGAGAGACACTAAAATAAATAGGACATAGTCTATGCCCTCAGAGAGCTTGCAATCATGAGGTTTATTCATCTGTCACTGTTGGGTGTTTATGATACCTTTTCTACTTCTCTGCCATTCCATTTGTCACTAACATTAGAAATATCAGGAAAAATCTTTTTTTTTTTTTTTTAAAAAAAGGAAATCTATTACTATCAGAAATTTCACTTGAAGTTTAAAGTGAATTTAAATATTTTTGGTTGGTAGTTTCACTTTCAGTTATTTTTTGTTGCCTGCAGCGCTAAATGGCATCTGCATAAACACATTGTGTGTATGTCTATAAAATTTAAATACAAAGAGCATGTATGTGTACTTGTGTGCACATGCATATCCAAGCACAGAGAAAGAGACAGAGAAAGTAGAGTGGTATATCAGTGCCTTTCAATTAGTGTTCTCAAATCACTTTGTCAGATACTCTCATTGTAGAGAGATACTTAGGAAATAGAATAGTAACTGCTTACTGACATGAATTGAGTTACAATTTGAATGTACTTTATTTCATGCAAACAAAAAGAAGATAAACTTGAGCAGCAAAACCAATAAAACCATATTCCAGCCCCCAGTAGTTTTCCTGAAATATCCACCTTAATCATTCTTTTGAGTTATTGCTATCGTTGTTAGGCTCATGTTGCTATTATATCAATCCTTCAAAGAATTTTAGGATTTTAAAAAGCTGATTAGCAAAGGGCAATGTTATTTACATTATAAATCATTTATTAATCAATTTGCTTAACTTATTAAAAAGTATTGATCTGTTATAAGTAAAATGTTATTAATATTTATATTTAATATATTATGACTGTAGGTCCTACTAATGTTTTATCTGAGGGTATGACTGAAAGGCCTATTTAAGAATAACAATGTCTTGAACAAAGTAGTCACTCAATAAATATACGTAAAATTAAAGTCAAGTTTTTTTTCTCTTGAGTACACTTGTAAGATCTTTTTATAGGCTTGTCTTTTAAGCTTAAAGTATACGATGTCTTTCTTTGAATACAAATGCATCACTTTATTACTGCACTTCAAATTGATCTGGACAGTACCCACTAGTTATGTCACACTGAATGAATTCGTGCTTCTCCCCCATTCCCTTCTTATTCTACAATTCAACTTGTCAAAGGGTAGTTATGTAGGTACCTATAGTCCAGGGTCACTGCAAATATCCATTTCAACCCTACTGGCCTACCTGAAATTTTTACCTTAACCATTCTTTTTTATGTAGTTAAAATGCAAACATGTTATCTGAGAAATGTAACACATTAATCTATTATTGCCCATTAACACCCTAAAAGGGATAGCAGAGTAACTGGAAGAAGTAAAGCACCTTTCCCCACCAATCTTCCTACACACTTCTCTAAACAGAGCTAGAAAATGCACCAGATAATCCTGATGGGGAAATTTATTCATTCAACAAATACTTGTTAAGTGTCTACTATATCTCAGGAACCGGGAATACAAAAAGAAGTAAAAGATATTCTTTACCCTCAGGGAGAATACAACTTAATGGGTGATACAACAAGCAAACAAATATTGACAACCAAGTTATATGCAGGATAAATAGGAAATCCTTGAAACAAAATCACTAGAATTAAGAAGGGTTGAACATTTGTGTGTGATGGTCTTTGTGTGTAACTGAAGTGAAATAGAGTAGCTCAAGTCAGAAGAGTAATTTGGGTAAATGAATTGTTGGGGTATTTGTGGGACAATCATTACGTATATTGAAATTCCCTAGTATGAGGGCAAGAGTTGGGGAAGAGAGAAAAATTGTAAGACAGTTATTGACCTCACTGAGTAAGGAAGGAGTGACCTGGGAATCTATAAACACAAACTACCAGGATTTTCATTAGGAAGTAGACATGAATAGCATGAACCTCAAATGAAGAGAGGTTATTGAGTGAAGGGAGAAGAGGGAGAACCTGGAAGTAGCAATGGAGAGCAAAGAATATTCCAACTCCTTCCCCTTGAACAGTGAGCTGAAAAGAATGAGTGAAGGTGAATCCATTAATGGAAAGAACGAGCAGGGAGATTGTGTCATCAGGGGAAAGAGGTGGTAGATTGAAGGAAAAGGAGAGGAATAGATTTAAGATGAAGGAAAGCTTGTTGCCTATGGAAAATATTTCAGAGGCCACAGTGGAAAGGCTGGATGAATTTTGGATGAAACTTTGCAGTGAGAGTATTGAGAAGGATGAGAATGAGGAATCAGGTAGTAAGAGGTGTTGAGAGCTATTTGGATGATGATTTCTAGGAGTTCAGAGTCCTCTTGATGTGAAGCACAAGAATGCCTGGTCATCTTTGCAAGGAGGGCACCACTCCTCTACCCTCAAAGGTTAGGTGAAACAAGGATTGGAACACTTGAAATCAAAGGGAGGTCTGTTCTTTTTTGTACTGGAGGTTTTCCAAATTCTATTTGGAACATTGGGCTGATACCAAGAGATAGAAGATACCTTGTACTAGTACAGATGGAAGTGGTTGATTTGGAATAGGAGGAAAATCCCTGCATAGACCCCTAGCAGCTTTCCTCATGGGACATGCAGCCCCATCAGGACACAGAATACTCAGGGTACTAGTGCATTTAAGATCTGATGTCTTCTCACCTGAAGAGACTGGTTATGAGGCAATAACTGGAAGTGGTAGATACCCTGCACAAGTGGAACTGCCTGGTCAAGTCCCCAGCAGTCTTTCCTCAGGAGACATGCTGCCCCAGTAGAAGATGGAAGGGTCAGAATGCTAACACACTCATTATCTGAGGAAAATCTAACATAAAGCTTGATAAGTCATATTTCCATCCGATGCTGTTTTAAAGAATGATTCAGAGAAGTCTATGGACCCTGAGTACATAGGAAAACAGTGGGATTATGCTCCATAAGAAGGGGTGGTCCTAAACTCTGACTAAATAACTTATTTAGGATGTAGGAATAGGTGACCAGATCCAATCCCATGTCACAAGAGCAGATTAAGGAGGGGATCTGTACTCAGGTGACAAAGAGAGCCCAGGCAGCTAACCAATCAAGAAGGAAGTTCAGAAGAGCAGTCCTGCGCCTTGGACTCCAGAATCAAGATAGGACCTCAGTTCCAGCTTCCTGCCTAGTCTGAAACCTGCAGATGAACCACCAGCGCAGGAATCTTGGATCAATGGAAAGCTTGCAGTTCTATCACTCTGAACCAGTACAACCTCCCAGTTGGCTGAAAAAAGGTAAGGCAAGTAGTAATATATTCTTGCTCAAATCTAAATCCAAGTCAAAAACTCAGAGTGGTGACCAAGATGGCAGTAATCATACTTTTGCCCTAGCTCAGATCGTTGGGAGCACAGAAAGCTTTCAGATCCCCAGCCTCAGTTCTCCTTGAGATCTTGTAATAATACAAATGTTCCTATCCTCCCATTCCATATGTCTTTATAATTAGCAGCTTAACACAAAAATTACAAAACCTTGTTCAAGCAAAAAACCAAAAACTCCCTAAAAATTAGAAAGCACCAGATAGAAGCCAATGACTCCATGAGACAACAGGAATATTAAAACGAAGTCAAAACACTTTTAAAAATTAATATGTAAAGTATCTCATAGCAAAAAAAAAATGACTTGCAAAATAGATTGAGGATAAAAAAGTTAAGAATCATTCCACTATCCAAAGGCCATGACCAAAAAAAAGGCTTAACATCATATTTTAATAAATTTTAAAATAAAACTGCCCAGATTTCTGAGAACTAGAAAGTGGGATGAAAATATAAAGAACCCATAGATTATTTCTTGAAAAAATGCCAAAATGAAAACTCTTAGGGATGTTGTAACCCAAATCTAGAGCTTCTAGAACAATGAAAGAATATTTCAAGAAATTATAAGGAATTTAAGTATCAAGCAGTCACAGGATCACATAGGATTTAGCAATCATCACTATATAGGGTAAGACAATTTGGAGTATGTTATTCCTGAAGACAAATGACATAGACTTTATCTAGGAACAACTTACCCAGCAACACTAAATATGATTGTACAGGTGGAAAAAAGTATGTTTTTAATGAAATGAAGGACTTCCAGCAGTTCTAATGAGAAGTCTAGATTTACATGGGAACTATGAAGTTGAAATGCAGGAATTAAAAGCAACAGAAATCAAGTAAATACAATGACAAGAGACTAAACAAAGATAAACTACTTACATTCTAATATGGGAGAATGATATATCTGTCCTCTTTTGAATCTTTTCATTATAAGGGGTTATAGAAGAAGACTAATGAGACAGAAAGCCTGAGAGTGGTTCTGCTATGCCTTAATGATCTTAAAAGAAGAATGGAAAAGGAAGGAAAGAGGAGTACACTGGTGGGGGTGGGGTGGCAAGGAAGGAAAGTTAGGAAAAATTTTCTCACATAATGGGAGGAATGCAAGTAAAAGTTTATAATAATGTGTAGATAGGGGTGGGGAGGGCAGCTGACCCTTGAACCTCATTCTCATTTGACCGGGTGAAAAGAAGGAAGAACACATATTCATGTGGGCACAGAACAATATTTCACTCAATAGGGAAATAGGTGGGACGGGGGAAGAGGATACTGGGCCATTATAGGGAGGGCATATTAAGGGAGAGATTAACTCTAAAACAAAACAAATTCTAACTGAGGAAGTACAAAAATATTGATAGCCCTTTTCTAGGTAGCAAAAAAAAAATAGAATTTAAGGCAGGGTGTCCCAGCAGTTGGGAAATGGTTAAACAGGTTTTGGTATATTGTATATGGTATATGGAGTGCTGTTATGATGTAATAAATAATGAAGGGGATAGTTTCAGAGAAACCTGGGAAGACTTTATGAACTGATGCAAAGTGAAGTGACCAGAACCAAGAGAACAATTTATACAGTAATAACAATTTCGTAGAGACAAGCAATTTTGAAAGATTTAGGAATTCTGATCGGCATAATGGCCAACCATTATTCTACAAGCTTTATTATGAAACATGCTGCCCACCTTGAGGATTTTGTTTTTCTTTCATTCTCAACTGGGTAGAAGGTGAGATGGGAGGGAGAGAGAGAAGATTTTTGTTGACTGATAAAAAAAAGTAAATGCCTTAGATGAATTAGTTTTTCATATTAGATTATAAATTACCTACCAACACTTCAATTGAATTCAATATTTCTAATGTGATTATTATATATAAGTCCTTGTATGAACCACTGTTAAGTACAAAGTTGAAATGTTTACATGATTATATAGACCTTTCCTTCAAGGAGGGAATAGAGGAGAGGGCATTAAGTCATATACATGAATAAGTATGACAATAGACAGTGAAAAGTATGATGGAGTCATCCAAAGTGTTACAAGAAATTTGAGGATAGAGTCATTGGTGATGTTGGGATGATTAAATACAATTTCCTGGGGTAGATAAAACCCTAGATAGCCTTGGGAGGATTTTAATAGTTCAATAGAGATGTCCCCTTTAGGTACACTAAGCAATAGCACAATGAATCAATTAGCAAGTATTTATTAAGCATGTACGATGTGCCAGACACTGTGCTATGCTGGAGATATAAAGAAAGGTAAAAGACTGTTCCTGCTCTCAAGGAATTCATGGTGTAATGGGGGACCAACATGCAAATAGCTATGTATAAACACGTTTTATCCAGTATAAATTAGAGCTGATCAGCAAAAAGAAGGCATTAACATTAAGGGAAGTTACAAAAGCTTCTTGCAGAAGGTGAAGTTTTATTTTTGGAGCAATTTCAGTTAAGTGATTTGCCAGGGTTCACACAGCTTGTGAGTGTCTGAGAGCAAATACAAGCTCAGGCTTTCCTGACCCTCGGCCAGTGCGCTATCCACTGTTGTGTATAACTTCCCCAAAAGATGAGACTTTATCTGGAATTTTAAGGAAACCAGAAAATTCAGGTGGTGGCAGTGAGAAGGAAGAGAATTCTAGGCATGAGAGATAACCACTGAAAAATGCCAATAGTCAGGAGATAAGATTATCGTATGTGAGAAATAGCAAGGGTATCACTAGAATGCAGAGTACATGTGGGTAATCAAAATGTAAGAAGACTGGAAAGTTTGGGAGGGCATATGCCAAACAAGATTTTACATTTGATCCTGAAGGTAATAGGAAGCTCCTGGAGTTTAATGAATGTAGTGGGTGTGACATGGTTCCACCTCTACTTTAGGAAGTTCAATTTGGTAGCTGAATGGAGGATGGACTAGAGAAGGAAGAATCTTCAAGGAGCGGAGAATGATTAAAATGCTACCACAGTAATCTAAAAGTGAGGTGTTGAGGGGTTAGGGTGGGAATGGTATCAACTAGGAACACAATTTGTTGGAAAAGAAAATAACATAAGAATCTGAGGTTTAGGATTAAACTAGATGAGAAGTAGTACAGTTTAGCTAGAAAAGAGTGCTTGAGGCAATTGTGGAAAGGTAGATTACAGAGGATCTTGAATGTCAAGATAAAAATATATTTTATCCAAGAAAAAATGCAACAACATTGAAGGATTTGGGGTAGAGAAATTATATTCTTAGAATTTTAAAATATTGGGAAAGATGGATTGGTGCCTATAAGAGTGGAAGCAGAAAGGCCACTTAGGAGGCTATTAGGATAATATAAATTTTGAGGTTAATAAGGGCCTGAATTAGTGTAACTGTAGTGGGAACAGAAAGGAAAGGAGGGAGATGCAAATGATAGAGGGAGATTTAATAGCACTTGGCAAGAGATCTCATGTGGAGAATGAGGTTGAAAAAAGAGTCAAAAATGACTTTTAAGATTCAAGCCTGGGTGATTGGAAGGACGGTTATGACATCAATAGAAGTAAAGCATTAGACAGAGAGCCCAAGGGAATGGAATGTGGTATAAGAAGTTAGATAATAGCCCTGGAGTCAAGGAGACATAAGTCTAAATCCTGCTAGCTTTGTGACCCTGGATAAATTACTTAACTTTTCTCAGTGTCAGTTTCCACATTTTAAAATGTGAATAATTATCTTACAGGGTTACTGTGAGGATCAATGTAAAGTACTTTGGAAACATAAAGTTGCTATATGGACATAGCTATTATTTTGATTGGAGTAAAGGTAAAAAATAATTTGGAGTTAGCATAATAATAAAAGCTGGCATTTATATAGTGTCTGCTATGTACAAAGTGCTTTATACATATTATTTCCTTTAGTCCTTACAGTGAGATTGTAAACAAATACTATTATCTCCATTTTACAATTGAGGACATTGATACAAACAGATTAAATGACTTGTCCATGGTCATCCAGCTAGTAAGTGTCTGAGGCCAAATTTGAACTCATGTCTTCCTGACTAGAAGTCTACATTCCATCCACAGCACCTAAAGGGTGAAGTTGGGTGCTGTAGAGGAAACTCCTAAGTAGCTAATAGGAAGCATGGATTCAATGAACACCTGGGGAATGAATAGAATGCATATAGAAAGGGTGTAGGACAAAAGGATAAATCCTTTCAGTAAGGGGATTTGTTCTGTGAAGTTTGGATTCAGTCAAAGGGCAGCACTTCAGGACTTAGAGGGCCTCGAGGCTGCAGGTTCCCCACCTATGTTGTAGGTAATGGGTGAGTGATAATGAAAAATAATGAACATGATGTCTGATGGCTAAGGGAAAGTAAACTAAAATCAACTGTTTCACAATCAGCTCTGCGGCTGATATAGATTTCCCTCACATATCCCTGCAGTAGAGTTGAGTTGAAGCAAAAATTCTTTTAGTCCTGGGGAGGAGGGACTATGATTATTTGCTGATTATTTGAAATGGCTCAGAAATGATATATTTTACAGTCATAGAATCTCTCTTTGAATTCCTGCTCTGCTTCTTGCTCAATGACTTGGCTCACTTGGTCAAATAACTTTACTTCCCTTGGCCTTTGGTTTCCTTATCTGTAAAATGATAGTGTTGAATCAAATCATTTCTAAGTTTCCTTACAGCTCTAAATCCCAATAAAGCTACATTTCTGGCAACACTTCTGTAAACCATCTATGAATCTATATAAGATGGGTTTATATGTCTCTCATACTCTGGAGCTGGATTCCATTCTGAAAATGATGGTCATTTTCTAAGTGAATTTCACTGCAATTTGATAAATGTGTCCATCTGTGAGCATGTGCACTATGAGAAATTAATGGCAGCTTACAAGAAGTAAAATATTTATATTTTACTTGGTGAAGGATTTTCCAAAGATAGAAGTATGAAGAAATATTTTGGCAAATACATTTTTTTGCCTATGATGCAGAATTCAAAACTCCTTTCTATGAAATGCACTCAGAAGTATTAATATAGACATGACCTTTTTTAATCTGGGAATTCTTGTTAGTTTTCATTTTCTGCTCTGAAATAAAATTTTATTTCAATAAAATAATAACTCTTCTCTAAATTTCTACAGTAAGCTAATAAATTAATTCAATGGAAGATGGAAACCATTTTAGTGAAGAAAGGCAATTTCTCTTCTGACATCATAGATAAGCTCCTAAAAATTGTTTTTAATTATCATTCTTTTTATTTAACATAACTATTCATATAATTTAAAAAAGTAATCCTATTTGCCCCTCAACACTGAACAACCTAATTAATAATGTGTATAGAAAAGATTTCTGTATGATTTAAGATGTTTAAAATTCACTCTTGTCTTTTTCTGCAATAATTTAGGACATAAATGACAAATAACACTACACTAGAAGAAGCCTCATATCTTTTTATGCAAATTCATAAGCTTTAATATCACAAGGGACACATTGAAATTTAACATTAATGTTTTCAAAATTACTGAATAACCTAAAATTACCCTAATTTCAAAAGTTAACAAAAGAACTTAGAAATTGAAGAAAATATCTATTTAAGAAACCACTTCAGCTAGTAGGCACCTGATCTCCTTTCTAAGCAAAGATGTAATATTTGTAGACTATTATCAAGGAGGAGGGTTGTAACAACAGAAATAACTGTTCAATGACCCTCTGATGATAACATGAGAGGGGGAATAACTCACAGAAGCCATATGCCACTCTAATTGAAGTTCATAGTAAATTCCAGGTCAAAGATGAATTCCATGTGGATGGTGATATTCTCCAGATAACTTCTATTTGTGGATGACATTGAGTTAATTGTATCAAGTCCCAAAACATGGCAAAGCCTCCTGGAAAAGATACATAATCACTCAAAGGAGCTTGACCTATCTATCTGTACAGGAAAGACAAGTGGGTGAAGAATGCCCATTGCCTAGCTTCCTCTATGCATTTGAATGGACCCTCTAAAGGGTTTATCCAGATGAACTAGAATCTGGACCCACAGTGCAACTGATGCAGAGGGAAAGGCAAAAGGGGGAAGTAGCAAGCATTTATTAAGTGCCTGCTAGTACCAACCACTGTGTGAAGTACTTTACAAATATTATTTTATCCTCATAACAACTATGTGAGGTAGGTGCTATTACTACTCCCAGTTTACAGTCAAGGAAACTGAGGCAGTCAGAGAGATTAAGTGACTTACATACACACAGCAAATAAATATGTGAGGCCAAGTTTGAACAAAAGTCACCCTGATTCCAGGTCCAGTGATAAATCCATTGTGCCACCTACTTGCTTCCCTTCAGCAGGAGAAGGAAAGGAGGCTTCATAACTCTGTGGAGATAACAGAACTATTATATTGACCTTAAACTTCGTATGAAAGCAAAAGTTTATGTTTTCAATGTTAATATTTTAGCAGTGTTGCTATAGGACAGAAAGATGTGAAATAACACCTCCAGCAAACAATTAAAGATGAGTATCTAATGGAGAAAAATAAAGTGAGTGGTGGATATCAGTAGGTTTCAAGATGTTACCAGTGAGGAACCCTAAAGGATAGGGGTGAAGGATGTCATCAAAGAATTTTATGACAGGAAGAGAAGGTAGGCTGATTACATGGAAAAAGCAATGAATTATGGATGGATGGACAGAGTACTCCACTAGTACCTTTGTAACATTGGGAGAAAACCAATAACATTTCCATCACATCAGGTGGATCCCTAGTGGTGAACATTTGGGAGAACATGAAAATTTCAAGAGTCTTAGAAGATGTGTAGGCATGGATGGGTATTTATTACCATTTTAAAAGAGAACTCCTGAACTGATAATATCAGAGACTCATTAGAGTATATGAGAATGGGGGAGCACAATAGAAGAGTAGGAGCAGGAGAACAAAGATTGGGACAAATATAAGCCTATAGAGATGTTTGCCAGCAAATCCATCACATTTGGAGAATACTTGGAGATGAAACTAGAAGGACAACAAATAGATACATATTTAACAGATATTCTTGAATTTTATAGATATCTATTCTCATCAGCACTCAAAGTAGAACCAGAACACTTAGCTTCCATCACCTCAGCATCCAATGTTTTATTCTAGGGGGTAGCACTAATGCTTCAGAAGATAAAATAGAGACATAGCTTTACTTGACTAAATAAATGTATAAGAAATAGATGTTCAAGGCAACAGGATTTTAGAGGCATTCAGGGATCAATTTTCAAAACATCTCAAATAATGGAAAATTCCAAAAGAGTGAATGTCACAGTTGGTAATTTACAAAAAAGGAAAAAAAAGGACCAAGAACATATTAGCAACTATTATACATATATCTATTTTATCATTTCTATAAAAATCTATATGATGATATTTTATACATATATGGAAAGAATCCTGAAATAAAAATTGTGAGAAGGGAGTAGGAAGGCTTTCGTTGATAACTTTTTAGAGCAGATCATATTTTTATATTCACACAACTAACTAATTAATGTAGAGAATATAAAATCCAATAGTGTCTGTTGTTTACTGATGTTTTAAAAAGCAATTTTTCTTTTAGCACAAAATTCTCTTAAGTTTCTATAGTACATGAGACTACAAAGATGGCAGTAGGTTCAATAATCTTCTGAATTCCAACATTAAGCAATGTATGAAACAAGATAACAGATACCTAAATTGTGTGTCTGTGTAATGAAATAATTTGAATATTGCAAAGTTCAAAAGGAAATATTCCCTGTTAATTAGAAAGCTTTCCAAATTCTTGTTACAAATTAATTTGTAGTGTATTAAACCTTGAACCACAACAAAAAATTCTCAAAGAAATTTGCTGACATTTGAAAGAAACCTCCCTAGTAATCATGAATCTGACTTTGGAGGCAGAGGATGTGTTCAAATTCCTCCTCCACCACTTTCCAACTGCGTGACATTAGACAAATTACTTAATTTCCCTGGCCCTCAGATTCATCTGTAATAATTATGGTGGTGGTGATGATGATGTTGATGATAATTATTAGCACTGATAGGGTATTTTAGGTTTTATTTATTTATTTTTTTGTTACATTTTAAGTTTTGAGCTGTCTCCTATCTTCCTGTCTCCCTCCCCACCCCATACTAGAGGAGGCAATGCTTAGATTTTACAAAGTATTTTACATATATTATATCATTTGGACCTCACAACATGTCTATGAGTCTGGTCTCATTATTGTCTCCATTTTACAAATAAGAAGACTGAATCTGAGGGAGGATGACTTTTCCAAGGTCATAGAGCTAATGAGTGTCTGAGACAGGATTCAAACTCAGATATTTCTGACTCCAAGTCTATAGCCCTATTGATTATGCAATATGGCCTTTTTTGTAAAATTGGGGAGGAGGGGTTGCCTAGAAAGCCTTTGAAGTTCCTCCTAGTTTCTAAATCTACAATGCTGTGATCCTATGATACTGTAACCCACACTAGAAAAATTAAATAAATGATAAGTACATATTGCTTATAACACAAAATTTTGTATACAACTGGTTGAGTTAATTTATCAGTGTGTGTGTGTGAACATGCAGCCATACATACAGCATATATATGCTGGCTTCTTGAAATGGACATTTCTCTAATTTTAAAGTTAGTTTACAACATATACACTTGTAAAGAGAAACACTTATGTTTGCACATATAAACATCTATTTATATATAGGTATAGGCAATGTAGCTAGTAAATGATCTGGTCACACAATGGAAAGAACATTGGGATGGGATGGCTTTTGGAAATTTCAGGGCACTACTAATGGTTCCAGGCTGCTCTGACATCAAATCTCATTGTTAATAGCAATATTTTCTCTGTGATGCTATGTAGCTATAAATCTTGTAATGCCACAATCTCACAGGATCTCTGAAGTGAAAGGGGCCCCAGAGGCTATCTACTCCATCCTACACTTGAACAAAAATCCCCTCTACAACATACCTGACAAGTCATGGGAAACTACTGTCCCCTGAATCAGCTCTTTCCACTTAAATAGCTAATTTTTGTAGTGCCACGATTTAAATTTGTGGTAAATTGACCACAAAAAGGTAAACTGAGGCAAAACTCCAAAAAAGATGATATTTATTAGCAGGGGCATGATGGCTTCCAATAAAAAGGGCCTATGGTTTTCCTCCATTAATGCCAGAGATCCCAAGCAAAAGGATGTTTTTTCTTATATAAGTTTTAGGGAGTACAGAACAAAGAATAGAGCAATGTAGATAACATCATGGGCTTGAGGGCAACATAAGAGAGAGAGAGGTTAAAACATCATAGATTTTAAAAATCCTCACATCTATATGTCATGGGTACTTTATTCTAAAGAAGTTAGAAGGTGCTGCACATGATAAGCAGCAAATTGCATCACAAATAATGAAACTGACTGTATTTTAATGCACAGAAAAAGACTGGAACTAACATGGCAGTCATTTCTGAATCAGTGATCCATGTACATCAGACTATTTTTGGAGCAAAAATCAAAATCAATACCAAATCAGAAGAAAGAATAAAAATGCGTATATATGACACTCAATTGAGTCTACTCAAAACTGACCTATTCAAATAATTTGTTAATGCCTCCCTATAAAAATGAATAAATGAATATGAAAAGCATAGTCATTTTCTCATTAAAATTAACCCACATAAATTGATCACTACAATGAAGAGACAAACAGAATTTAGGAGCAGCCTTAGCCAGTAAACACTTGATTTCCTTGACAGAGAGTCAGGGCAGCCAAGGGTAATACATATTTAGAACAAACTCATTTATTAAATCCTGTTGAAAATTATGGTTGGTGATTGAGGGCAATATTGCTTCACTAAGCAGAAAAAAGCAATAAAAACCTAGTTTACATTAAGCATAGTGAGGATCCAAATCAACAAGATCATCCTGAGAATATTTAAAGATGAAACTCAAAGAGGGACAATGGATAGATGAAAAATGAAAAAGATCTATAATGATTTAGATAAATTATTTTCTGCATCAATGAAAGTTTAGCCATTGTACTTTGGCTCTAACATCAGAGTCCCTAGTGTAGTGCTTGAGAAAATAGAAATGGCACTAAAACAAAAAAAATAGGAACAGCAGTTGGACTAGAACAATTACATACAGAACAAGTCCATGACGGAGGTGGCACAATTTTGAAGATATTGAGGGATCTATTGCCAAGAAATCTGAAAGAAAGGAGTAAAACAAATGCTTAGAAAATGCATTTACCTTATTCTACCATTTCCCAATTGATGGGCATCCTCAATATTTCCTTCTCTTTGCCATCACAAAGTTGTGGCATATGATTGTGATGGAACACGACCGTGCTGTAAGAAACGATGAGCTCGTTGATTTTGGTGGCTTGGTTGGTTGTTGTCCCCCATTCTCAAAGAGGGCCAAAATGGCATCACTCTGCTAGAGTCAAGGTGAAGTGTGTCTGACCGTGGCTGATCAGAGTGATACGAGTTTGGAATATTCTACCACAGGTCAGGAACAACCTGTGCCTGAACGTTTGGGGTGGATTCCCTAAATGTGCATATTTCATGTTCCTTTTGAGCTACTTCAATTCTTCTTTGCTGATAGAGCACAGCCCCTTCTCTGATGAGGGCATGTCATGCTGAGCAGTCCTATGCCTTGTCACACAATCAATTCCAAAGTTCTTAAGAGAGACCTTGAGGGTGTACTTGTATTGTTTCTGATCACCATGTGGGCATTTGCCATGTGTGAGTTCTTTATATGGGAGTCATTTCTGAATCAGTGATCCATGTACATCAGGCTATCAGACTATTTTTGGAGCAAAAATCAAAATCAATACCAAATCAGAAAAAACAATAAAAATGCAAAGATATGGTACTCGATTGAGTCAACTCAAAAGGATGAACATATGTTTGGTATTCTAACAACATGGTCAGTCCCTCAGAGCTGCACTCTCTTCAGTAGAGTTTGAATTCTTGGTAGTTTAGCTTGAGAAAGAGCCTTGGAATTATAAGAGATCAAATGAGGTAATATATGTAAAACATTTTGCAAACCTTAAAATCATATATAAATTGGTTATTATTATTATTTTTTGTACTTTACAAAATTACAAGGTTCCCCCCTTACAAGGCAGCTAATGGGACAGTGGATAGATTACTTGGCTTGGAGTCAAGAATACTTGAGTTTGAATTTGACCTCAGATTATTTCCAGCTATGTGACCCTGGGCAAGTCATTTAACCTCTGTTTGCCTTAGATTCCTCAACTCTAAAATGATGATAACAATAGCATTTACCTTACAAGGTTGTGAGGACCAAACAAGATTTTTTTATTGCTTAGCACAGTGTTTGGCACATATGTGCTATGTAAATGTTTATTCCCTTCTCTTTATCCCTTCCTCAATGAGACTGATGATTATTCAAAAAAGATGAGGTTACAAATGAATACAAGAAAAACCAAGTTGATAACCAAGGTTTATTTCCCAGCATATAACATGTTGGAAGACCAGTACATTAAATGAGCCCATTAGCACATGAATCAGATATAAGAATTTCAAATGAACAATAAAATGAGCCCAAACCTGAATGGAAATGAGCAAGCTGTATTACATCCAGGAAGTTACAGTGGGTTTTAAAAAAATAAATCTCCAGTTTCTCCTCCATGCAGAGATATATTTTTCATTACCAATATTCTCACTCACTAATATTATATAGCTGTAAATCTGGAAAAAAATACAATCTCTGAGGAATCTAAGTTGCAGTTTATTTTTTAGTGCTTGGTGGGTGTGAGTTAGTTATATGTCCAATGATAACCTAGGTTCAAGAAGTGGCAAGAGCAATTTTGAGGAAATAGCTGGTTGGAAAAAAGGGGAGAGAGAATCATGTGACCAGAACAAAATATTACAGATGGACAGCCTAAGTGCTGCATCACTGCTGACCATGTAATGTAAAAAGACCTCCAGGAAGGAATAGGTCCTTTGTGAGGGATCTATGGGAAAATATGACAAGAATCATACAAGATGAAAAGACATGGATGAGTCACAATCTCCATTAATGAAAGTAAGCCTTGCTCTAATGAGATCACAGACTCACTGAAGTTCTGAAGTAGGAAATATTGCCTAGACTATGGCATACAATCTGCACAGGCAATCTGTTCAATTAGCTCCTCAATAGGAAACCAAAATGCTCCTCTGGTGCCTTTGCATGAGGTCAAGGTGACCCTGGATTCTCTAAGGCTGATAGAAGAGTTCAGGCAGGTTGTACTCTCTGGGGATATGCATATGTGTGTATCCACACATATAATCTTGAACACATGCTCTATATGAATACTAAACTTGGCCCAAATTTGAATAATAAGAGTTTGAGTTGAATCAAACTGGGGAAATTGTAGTGCTTTCGAATTCTAAACAGTTCATTTCCACAAAATCTCATCTCTTTAACACCAGTCATCCCCCAATAATGATATGTGGCCATGAATTATGGAAAACCTTAATCTCAGAAGAATAAAGTTTACAAGTAACGCAAAGGATGATGGAAAGAGGCATAGCTGACACAAGTAGGTTACTGCAGCAGGTTACCAATCACCTTTTCTATACAATTAAGGAGGCAAGATGGTGCAGTGGATAGAGCCCTAGCAGAAGACCTGGGTTCAAATTATTTATTTACTTGATCTTCGAGTTCTTTGACATCCTAATGCATCAGTTTCTTCCTCTATAAAAATTGAGGCAGTTGGACTAGATGACTTCTCATGTCCCTTCTAGCTCTAAGTCTATAATCTAGTAAATGGTGAAAATACATTATTGGGAACAAGTGTGATCAGAAACGGAGGTGAGACAGGCAGGTCATATGAGTTAGAGACAACAGATGGACAGCCTAAGTCGCCACAACATTAAAAGACCAAAAAGAAGACAACTAGCATGTTGGGAGTCTCTTCTATGAACAAAAATCATTGTTAGTGTTCATTGTTTGCTTTTCAAGAGGACCAATAATATGACAGGGTGATGTCTTGACTTGCATATGAATTGGATTTAAGTGAGGCAGAGTTGTGCAAAGTCCTCAGCCTCACAGAACCAAAGTTTGGGTTCAGTCAAAGAGCTGCACTTGAGGACCAAGTCCTCACTTTCTTCCAATCATCAGAGTCCAATGGCAAGACCAAAGTCAAGATGGCTGATGATAGCCCAGAATGCAGTGGATGATCTGGGTATTTTCTATGTCTGAACAAGCTCTAAGCACTTCACAATACCTGCTTAAGCTTCCTTCGTTGCCATTGGAACAACTTTTTCTCATCTGCCCATTCTGCCAAGGGAAATCTTCAAGAATCACGTAGCACAAGAAGGCATAGAGAAGCTGCTATCCTTGCCTGTTGAGGGAATGAACATAATAGTGAGATCATAGATACATCCAAGTACCAAAGTCAATGTATGTTCCATATGTGATTACTGGGAAGAGTCTAACATGGGTGGGGAGCCTGTGCCATCAAGGCCATATGTGGCCCGTTTGGATTCAATCAAAGGGCTGCCCTTGAGGACCTAGAGGGCCACATGTGGCCTCAAGGCTGCAGGTTTCCCACCCCTCTGAGTTCCAATCATGTGATGCGATGATGTTTCTAGCACTACTCCTTTCCAAATTTAATACCATAGCTTAAACTAATGATCAGCTAGTATTGATAACTTACCTATAAGACAAGACTTGTTTGACAATACTTACTATTCATGTCCCCTCTCTGTAACCAGGATTCCTTTGGGAAAGTTGTATATAATCTCTCAGGGTACCTGCCTGCAGTGAATGAAGTTCATGCTCCCGATGCCCTCATCCTAGACATAATCACTACTTTTTAAAGTAAGCAATTGAGCCTTATGTCCCTAAACAGTCATAAACACTCATGATTTATGAAACATTGATTATGAAAAGATTTCACAAAAGCAGCTCAAAGAAAAGCAACAAAAAGATTGATGACCCTATGTTTACTGTAGATGACTTCTTTCCAGTTTAGCTACATAACCCCCAGATTTATTCTTTATCACCTCAGTGTAAATTTCTCTTGCCAAGGGCTAGTAAAACATTTGTTATTTACTCATGTCTGACTATGTGACCCTATGGACTTTGTCCATAAGGTTTTCTAGCCAAAGATACTAGATTAGTTTGTCATTTCCTTCTCTAGTGTGTCCTCATTTTACAGATGAGGAACTGAGTCAAATAAAGGTTAAGTGACTTGCCCTGCATCACATAACTAATAAGTGTTTGAGGCCAGATTTGATCTCAGCTCTTCCTGATTCCAAGCCCAGTGGTCTATCCACTGCATCATCTAACTGCCCTGTAAAACATTATAGAAAAATAAATTATCTATTATCTGCTGGGTGTCCCTGACATCACCTTCTAGTATAATGTAAAAATAGTATTTTCTATAAAGACCTCTTGACTACAGAATTAACTTATTTTCCTGGTTTAACAATTTCAGTATTAAAAAAAATCCACATTTTGTTATGCTGAGCATTTCTTAGTTGATGAGCTTCATGAGTTTCTGTAGCCAAAAAAATATCACCTCATAATAATTTTATGGTGATGATCCTTCCTCTTTTTAGTTAAGGCAGATAGTGTGAGCTGTAGCATTACTAGAACTTTCATTCTGTGGGCATGGTCTTTGAAAAAAGCAGGGAGTTATCAAAGGAAGAAGTTATTTATACTCCAAAAATGACTTAAGTATTTACTGAAGAGGATATAAAAGAAATAAAAGACAGAGTCTTCAGTCTCAAGCAGCTTAAACTTTTTCTGCCAAGAGAAGATGGTCACGTAAGAAATCACTGGAGAAAATAAATCAGATGATAATCAAGTGTTAGATTGTGTCTGTATGTCACATGTCTAGAACAGCTAGATGGCCCAGTGGATAGAGTGCCAGACTGGGAGTTGGGAAGACCTGAGATCAAATGTGGTTTCAGACACTAGCTATGTGACCATGGGCAAGTCATTTAACCTCTCTTGCCTCAGTTTCCCATCTGTAAAATGAGCTAGAGAAGGAAATGGCAAACCGTTCCAGTACTTTTGCCAAGAAAAGCCTAACTGGGGTCACAAAGAGTTGGAAACAACTGAAATGACTAAGCAACAACAAAAGCTACATAGTGAATTAATTTTTAAATGTAATGTTATCTATGTTTTGTTGAATTTTCATTTATTTTGTTAAATATTTCCCAGTTGCATTTTAATCTGGTTTAGGCTGCTTCAGTGAACCACATGTTTGACACCTCTGATGTTGACCCTTGCCCTCCAAAACACATTTGGATTATTATGACAATTTTCCATCCCTTATCAACTGGTGATTTTTAAAAAATGGTTCCCTCCATCCTTTCTTGAGACTTTTGAATTCTTTCATAGGTAGACCTTGACTAGTGACTCTTGTTTCTTTCTAAGGTTTTTGTGGGTATAATTTTAAAGAGAGAGACAAAGACAGGGAGATTGAAATAGAGAAAAAAGAGAAAGAGAGAGAGAGATGCTGCTTCTGCTGATTGTTCAGGTTTTGAAAAGTCTCTTTCTGGTTAAATAAAAACCCCAAAACAAATCCTTGGAATTTCTACAAATGCAACTTCTTTGCTCCTGGCTACCTTGAGAAAGCTTCAAACCGTGTAGATATCCTGCAGTGCAATTTAGTGTCATTATTTGAAAAGGGAAAAGGGAATAAACAAGAGGAGAGAAAAGCATTTAAAATCTTTCTTTCTCACAGTTGCTAAAATGAAGGGTAATAAATGTGAATGCATTGCACCACAGCTCATCTGGACTGGGGAATTCCTAAATATTCTTCCCCACAGATTTGGCTCCAGACTTGTCACTCACTCTTCTGTCCTACAGATGCTGACAGCATCCCTACTGTTTGTTAATGACTTATGCCAGGTGTCTTGGAAAACAACCCTAAGTGTTGCTCTCCTGATGGATGTTTTGCTCAGAGGCAGAAAGGGCACAGAATCTAGAATTTCTACATAAGGAAATGTGGTGGTTAAAGAATGACCAATTAAGTGCCATGTCCAATTAAAAAATACCAGATGCCTTTTTATGCCTTCCCAGATGAGTCAGGAAAAATTAATGAAACTGCCTCAGCTGAAGAAAATATCACATAAATGGCTCTGTGGCTAGCAAAATTATATCTATATTTCCAAATACTATGTAGTATAGAGTGGGTAGTTTGGAAATTCTGAAACATTGCAGGGACACCATCTTCTACTAGATTCTATATCATGTGCTACTTACAGGATAAAAATAGGAGACACCTCAGAGCTTCACTTCCAGACAAGAAGCAAGCCAATCAGGTTTGCAGTCAACCATCATCAGTGGAGACTTCTGACCAAACTGTTAATAGCTCCCCCCCACCCCACCCAAAAAAAAGGTTTATATTCATTTTACAGATATTTTCTATATAACAAAGGTGGCATAGCAGAGCAGATAGAGAGCTAGCCTTGGGAGACCTGGGCTCAAATATGACACCTACTGACTATGTAACAGTGGCAGAGTCATTTCATTTCATTTGTCCCCAGTCTCCTACCCTCCACCTTTCCTATTCTTGTAGAGAGCAACACTAGCCTCCCAGGTTTCCAGGCTCACAACCTACATCATCCTTGATTCCTCGCTATCTTTCACCCCTTCTCCAATATGTTGCCAAGACCTGCCAATTTTACCTTTGCGACATCTTTTGAATATGCCCCCTTCTCTTCTCTGGTATTCTCTGTACTCATATGCAGAGCCTTATTACTTCAGGACTTGACTATTATAATAGCCTGATGATGGTTCTGCCCACCTCAAGTATCTTCCCATTTCAATACATCCTCCAATCACTAAATAAATTTCCCTAAAGTGCAAGTCTGACTATGTCACCCCTTCCCCTCTTCAATGAACTCCAGTGACTTCATATTGCCACCAGAACAATAACATATTCAAAACTCTTCTTAAACTAGCCCCCTCCTACTTCAGTCCTCTTCTACCTTGCTTCCTACCTAGGATTCTTTGACCCAGTCACATTGACCTCTTGGCTGTTCCATGAAAAGATACTCCACCTCTTGACTCCAGTCAGTTTCTCTGGTTGTCCTCTATGCCTGGAATACTCTCCCTCCTCATCCCTGCCTATTGCTTTCCCTGGCTTCCTTTAAATCCCAGCTAAAACCCCAGCTTCTACAGGAAGCCTTTACTGATCCCTCTTAATTCTAGTGCTTTCCCTCTCAATGATTTCCTATTTATCCTGTAAAATATATACCTTGTTTGTCAAAATATATTTGCCTGTTGTCTCCCTCCATTAGCTCATAACCTCCTTGAGGTCAAGGACTTCCTTTTGCTTTTTTTGTATCTTAGCACTTAGCACAGTGCTTGGCATATAGTTGGCACTTAATAAATGTTTGTTGACTGATTTCTGAGTGCCCTTGAGTATTCTTTTACTATGAAGACTATAAATTGTAGAATAATTGCCTTATAATCTTACTTGATTTTTTTTTGGCTTGTGAAACTGACTCACTACCTGTACTTTCATGTATTCCCCATTAGTAGAATGAATCACTGTATATTTATAGGTGCTCTACATGCCTTTCCTAATACACTGTAAAATCCTCGAGAGAAGGGACTGTTTCACTTTCATCTTTGATTTCCAAAGGCCTGGAACACTGTTGTTCAGTCATTCAGTCCTGTCCAACTCTGTGACCCTATGAACCATAGCATGAAAAGCATGACAGGGCTATCTATCCTCCACTTTCCTCAAAGCCCGTCCAAATTCATGTTTATTGTTTCCATGATACTATCTAGCCATCTTATCCTCTCCTATACCCTTTTGTTTTTGCCTTCAATCTTTCCAAACATCATGGTCTTTTCCAAAGAATCCCATTTTCTCATTATGTGGCCATTAATTTATTTAAGCTTCAGCTTCCATATTTGATGGCACTTAGCCATGCCTGTTGATTCACTGGTTCTCTTCCTTAATGGTTCAATTAGGAGTACAAAGGGGAGAAATACTGCTCATGTTCAATGAACTTGTCTGACTATGATTTATTGATATCCACACAAAGGCTACAGCAGAGATATGTACACTTCTGTTGTAAAGCCACCCTCTGCTCCTGACATTTTTCATGATACTAGGATGAGCACCAACATGCATGAAATCTAACTTAGCACTTGGCAGGGATACTTAGGACTTCAGGTTGGGTACAAGTTGTCTGATGCTTTCTAGAGGAATATTCTTTTATTTATTTCCTGGAGTAAACAAGCTACTCAGGAATGTTTTGCAAATACACCAGAGTGTGTGGTTTGTTCCAGGACGACTAGCACCTCAGATGTGAAGGTTTGATTTGCCATTTTAAGGGTTGTTCATCCACTTTTCATATCTACTTGACATTCGACTCTCACCTATGCTATAGCTGTAGCATGTGCATTGGCCACCCTCCAGTAAAACCCTTTCAGCAAATGGACTAAACCAGGTGGGTGCTAACCAATGGGTCTCAAACATGATAGTAAGTTAGGTAGGTGTCTACCCCAAGAATGAGAAAACCTCACCTAGAAGAATGGGCAGATGAGAACAATTGGTTCTACCAGCTAAAGCAGGTAGCCTTCTCTTGTCTATGGTTAACATCCCTGCTTCCTTCAACCAAGGACCTTATCATTCTAATTATCATTGTCTATATGGTATCCAGTTTATCAATGTCCTTCCTAAAATTAGATACCCAGAAATGAACACAGTACTCTAGATATGCAGAGGACAACAGGACTATTAACTGCTGGGAGCTATGCCTCTTTTAAAGGAACCTAAGTTCACATCAGATTTTTGTGTGACACATGGCCCTCTCGTATTGGCACTGCCATTCAGCAAAATTTGCGGCTTTTTTTGTACTTGTTATTTAACTATGCTTCTACCATTTTGATCTTCATAAATCAATTTTTAAAAAAAGACTACCTTTATCTCCAATAAATTTCATCTTTTCAGATTGAACTCACTGCTTTTGTATGTCAAATGGACTTTTTTTTCATATCCTGGACCCTTCCATCCAGTGTTTTAACTATCCCTGTTGACTTTGTATCATCTGCAAATTTCATCAGGAAGCTATCTATACCATTATCCAAGTCACTGATAAAAACAGGAAAGACAACAGGGCAATGCAGAGATCGCTAGGTTACTCCATGGAATACCTATTGCCACTTTGACATGGAACCATTAAAATCTCATCTACTCTTTGAGTCTAATCATTTAATCAGCTTCAAATCTAAGTAAATCATTGCCTACCCCACAACTCTTCATCTTGTCTACAAGATGAAACTAAAGCAAAAACTTTTCTAAAATTTTTAGTAGATTATATTTATAGTATTCCCCTGAGCTAAAAGCAAGGTTATATTGGCATAATATGTTCTTGACCAATCTGAGATGGTTACTTTTTGATCACCAATTCTTTTTTCTAGATGTTCACCATTTCCTTAACAGTCTAGAAATTTTCCAGAAAATTTCCAGAAAAGGTTCACTGTTCTAATACTTGCAGATTCCATTCTTTTCCTCCTTTATGAAAACTAAGACATTTGCCCTTCTTCAGTCCTATGGTACTGCTCCTGTTCTTCATGCTCTTTCAAATATCAATGACAGTGATTCATCAGTCACATTGCTACGTCTTTCAGTATCCAAGAACGTAGTTTTATCAGTCAGGTAACTTGAACTCTTCTAGGGCAACAAGTTGGTCCCTTACTATCTCTTTATTTATCTTTCATTCCAGTTCCTTATTAGACATTTTTGTTCTGTCTTTTCAAGGTCAAAAGCATTTTCCTTGACTGTTCATACTTAGCTTCAGACTTTCTTCACTCATGGTGTCTGGTGAAAAATGAGGGTAAAAGAAGAGACTTTGTGCCTACTGAAATTGACATGTGTCCCCCTGAAAACAGACCTCAGTCTCCAGGAAGACAATAGAGAGCTCTATTTTTGTTATATCCAATCAACCAAGAGTTGCTTCAACTCCCCTATCCAGGAAGTTACAGATAATCAGCTCTCATCTGGCCTTTCTCTAATCTTTACATAGTGATCTAAAATATAAGCCCTAAGATGATAAGGATGTGCTTCTTTCTCAAAGTATTTAGCATTCCCCTTTTCAGAATGATTCTCTTTTCCAAGGTCAAAATTTATCCTTGGTGATTAGCTCAGTGCCTGGCACAGAGTTAAGATCTAATGAATGTTTACTGGCTGTTGACTGATTGACACAGCCAGTTAGTGAAAAAAGCAGATTTGGAAACTTGGTCTTCTGAATTCACATCCAATGTTCTTCTGCATTGATGAGAGTAATGAGGCAGGAGTAACCTAATGTCCAAACTACTATGAAATACAAGAAACCAGCCAAGTATAGGCAAGAGTAGGGAATTCAGTGTCTAATCTTAGATCTAACTTACTTGAGGTAAATTTCTCCTGACGTTTCAGAACCTATTTCCTCTTAGTTAATGTAAATTCATGTACCACCACATATTGCTTTAGTGGTTTTGTGAAAATGGGAAGTATTATGTGAATTATCTAGAAACAGAAAGTGAATATTGCCAACTGATTCTAAACTGAGCTTTGAAAATGTTCACAAGGGAATACAGAAACAAAGTCTCCCAGAGGTGACATGGTACAGTAGGAAAACACCACATTTGGAGATGAATTTTGAATTCCAACTCTACTATTTATTAGGCATATGTCCTTGGAAAAACCCTTACTTTCTTGGGGTATCATGGTCCTCTAATAAAATTAGAGGAATGGACTATACAGTTCACCTAAAACACATTCCTGGATTAAAATTCTACGATCCTGATGACTTAGCTATTTCCTGCTTTTAAGTTTGGCAACTTTTGAAAATACACTAACTTTTCTACCATTGCTAGGGGACCATTTGATCAGTTGTTTCTTTAGTAGTACTATCAAATAATTTCATGGATAAAACATGCAAAAAATAAATGATTCAACCTGCTTAGATCAGTCTCTTTCACTCAGAGGAGATAGTAAGACATACAGAGTTGAGAAATGATTATTAATAACCAATGATTTGCATGGGTGGGGAGATTCAGAGTTCCCCTTTGTCTATAGTTCTCATTTTGAAGTTAAGTCTCTTGAAAGACATTAGTGATAATGGATTAAATGAACTCTCCTGAATCTTGGTCAGATTCCACCCAAACTTCTACTCAGGTTTGGAAAGGGATAAATTCTTTGAATAGATTGCCCAAGGCTGGGTAATTTGGAAGTGACATAATCAAAGTTTGTAAGAATAGGTCCAGCCCCTCACTGTAATATTCATCCTCTCATTAACTGTTAACCAATCAGAGTTGATTGCCACCCTCAGAAATGCTCTTTTTCTAAGAGCATATAAGCCATGAGACTGCCACCATGATTGTGGCATTCAAAAATGGCACTGACCAATTTTGTTAAAATGCATTATCAATAAAATGCCTAAATTACCCAGAAATTATGTCTCTCAAACTTTTAAATGCCACAGAGTGAAATGGCAAATGTGAGCTTTTAGTTCAATTGCTGCTTTCAAAGGGATTCTACCAACCTCTGCTGTTAGCCTTATCAGGCTTCTTCAATATTAAAGCACTTTAGGAGACTGTAACTTTCTTTGTCCACTTCATTACCAAACTACAAACTCTTTGATACATGCAGGTCATCCTTTGATTGGGCTTTGTCTGTATAACACTGATTTCCTCATAGGTACATCTACATTTTCCTGCACCAAACAAGGATAGTAATCCATTGAGTAGCAATGAAATGGAACGTAAATGTCTTTTTGCACCCTTCTAATCTGAGTACTTTCATGCAATTTGTATATTATTCAATAAACCCTGTACCATCATGTGGTGGAAAATAGCACTAAATTTGGAATCAGACAACTTGGGTTCACAATTCTATGACCTAAAACTTGTGTTAACCTAAGAAAGTCATTGTCCCATCTGGGCCTCAGTTTTTCCATCTTTAAAATGAGAAAGTAAACCTAGATAATTTCTTTCTAAATTCCCTTCAGCTCTTGAATGTAAGATTTTTGAGGGCAGTGTATATTCTCAATTTTGTTTTTACATCCTCAACACTTATCCCAGTGGTTGGTACCTAGTAGGCGACTAAAATGTTTACTGAATGCAATTGAATCGAATCCTGTTGTCCTATAATAATACAGCCCTAGGTTTTGATTTGTTTCTTAAAGTCCTGAATCTTATTAGCACAGGATACCAGGGAATAGTATTAGGCATGAACAAAATGTAGATCAATGTTAGTTACAAAAACTTATGAGAAGAAAATGATCAGCTAAGGAAATAGAACCAAATATTAGGCACGATCTAGATAAAGAGGACATGAGATCAGATTGGCAAAAAAACTTCAAAAGTTATAGGTAACTAGAAAATATAATCTGATTTGTCAGTTAAACGACATTTATTCTCATAGGTTAAATACAAATACGCACCCTTTTGGAACAAATAAACAGCAATCTTCATGCTTTGATCAAAACATTTTAAATATGACATTCATTAAAAGATACCCTGACATTAGTTGATGATAATCTAATGAATAAAAATTTCATGAAGACAGAACATTTTTAAAGTTATTAATGCAGTGACATGAGAAAAGTATAAAGGGATTAAACATGTCCATCTTAGATAAATGATTGAGTGGGAAGAAGTGACATTATAATTATCACCAGAATTTAAACTCACGGAGAGAGGACTAATTCAAACTTGTATAAATAGGTACATTTAGGAATAATACAGTGAAAACGAAGGCTGAGAACATTTACTCCAAATGTAAGGCCAAAATTTCCTAGAATCTAAAAAAGATTTTTTGAGACAAGTATACCCAAATACTCAAATTGATCTGAGACTTCTTAAATTTGGGAGATTCGGCCAAAGATATAGATCACATCCACACCTGCCATCTTTTGCAGTTCTTAGCTATGTGCTTCTATTTTAATTTGGTCCTCACTGTCCACCCAACATGTTGGAGGATTTTTTCAATTTCTCCTGACCTTTTGAAGGTAACAGTGGAGCACTCTGGCTGTCTTCCTATCATATGGCATTTTTGTAACATGGCCAATCCATTTTCTCTTCCCAATATATTTCCTTGATGGCATCTTTTATTCTTCAGAGGTCCTCATTGACTTCATGTGGTAATTGCTCATGCCCATCATGCAATACATCCATTGTCTTCTGTGGGATGCTCATTGTGAAGGTTAGAAATGAGAAGATGGATCTTTGCTTTTCTGGGAGGCTTGGAGTCATTAAAGGGTTTATGGAAGGCAATTCCATCCAGTCTCTCTCTCATCCTGTTCAACTCTGAAACAACTAATTGTCCATCTGTACTGTCTGTCCCTGATATATATAGTCATGGGAAAGCACTTAAGGGCATCCATCCAAATACATTTTGAAATCCAAAAATAGAATTTTTTCATATATTTGGTCTTTCTTCTGTGGATGAACAGAACGAATTCCTTTGAGTAATTATAGATCTCTTCTTGGAGGTTCCAAAATATCTGGAACTTGATGAAATCAGTACAATGTTATGTGCACACAGGAGCACCTAGAAGACCTCATTATCCACAGAGAATTGCACTTCAGCTTGGCTTTTGATGATGCTCCTTTGTCACAGTGGTGAATCACACTAGTGAGCATACAGCTCCCTGTTTTATGCCTGACATGATGTTTCCCATGAGAGGGTAGCTAAGTAGATATTCTGAGCCCTAAGTTAAGTTAACTCAGTGATTCGTTCTTAGAGGTAAGAGGCAATGAGACACTAATGGACCATAAAATATAATTTAAAAATTTTACTTAGAATGATTAAAAATAATATAATTCTTAAAATTAAAAGGATGCTTACTAAAAACATGCTACTCCCCTTTGGCTCTAGTAATCATGATCATTGGGAACAATAGATCAGAAAGGCAATCCAAGTAAGCAATGAGAATTTGGCTCAAACCACTTGAGGCTGCACCTTTTGTGTTTCAGGCAGCAAAGAAGGCAAACGATCTCCTACCCTACTTCAAGGACCAAATCTAGTGGATATAAAATAGTTGATACTCTCACCATAATTGGTTTATTACTGTTTTAGTATCTTCCAGATATTATTGAATAATTTTGATATATGGAATGAACATACTTTGTTCATTTTGGAAAGCAGGTATTGTCCTTTTCCTTTTTTTTTAAATCCCCAGCATTGAACCACATTACTTGGTACACAGTAAGTGCTTGATAAATACTTCTTGACCTGATTTGACTTGACTCCATCCATTGTACCAGATAAGGAGGGTAGATAAAGTCAAATCAAGCCTCATTTGCTTAATATCGGAGGGTTTTTTTTAATAATTAACAAAAAATAAATACAATGGGATCTTAAAGCCTCTACATCTTTCAGTTAATTGAGAAATGATAAAGATGTGGTCTATTGCTAAATACCATAACTTATAAAAGCCTTCTTTCTCTCCTACTACCCTCTATCTTATCTGGCACAGTAGATAGAGTCAAGTTCAATGTTGGGGATTTAAAAAAAAGGAAAATGACAATACCTGCTTTCCAGAAGCTCGTAGGTAAATGAGGAGAAAATATGTTAACTATTACGTACAAACAAGGTAAATACAAGTTAAATTGAAGACAAACAGCAGAGGGAAGGCACAAGCATTAATGGGAATTCGGAAAAAGGGGTTTTTTTTTATTTTTAGTTTTCAACATTCATTTCCACAAAATTTTGAGTTGCAAATTTTCTCTGCATCTCTCTCCTCCCTCTACCTCAAAATGCAATGCATTCTGATTACCCCTTCCCCCAATCGGCCCTCCTTTCTGACATCCCTTCCTTCCCCTATCCCCATCTTCTCTCTTGTCTTATAGGGCAAGATAAATTTCTATACCCCATTACATGTATTTCTTATTTTCCAGTTGTATGCAAAAACAATTTTCAACATTTCTTTCTAAAACTTTGAGCTCCAACTTCTCTTCCTTCCTCCCTCTCCACCCATCTTCACTGAGAAGGCAAGCAATTAAATATAGGCTTTTTATGTGTAGTTTTGAAGAAGACTTCCATAATAGTCATGTTGTGAAAGATTGTATTTCTCTCCATCCTATCCTGCCCCCCATTTATTCTATTTTCTTTTTTGACCTTGACCCTCCACAAAACTGTTTACTTCTAATTGCTCCCTCCTCCCATTTGCCCTCCCTTCCATCATCCCCCCCACCCTGCTTATCCCCTTCTCCCCTACTTTCCTATCAGGTAAGATACATTTTCATACTAAATTGAGTGTGCATGCTATTCCCTCCTTAAGCCAAATGTGATAAGAGTAAGTTTCACTTTTTCCCTCTCACCATCCCCTTGGAAAAATGCTTTTTGAAGAAGGTGGAATTTTGAAACTTGAAAAAGTCAGGGAAGTCAAGAGGCAAAAATGAGATAGGAGAGAATTCTAGGTATGGAGGATAGTTAAAAAAAAAAAAAAAAGCCCAGTATCATATGTGTGGAACAGCAAAGAAGCCAAAGTCACTGGCTTGCAGAGTACCTGGGGAAGAGTAAGATGTGAGAAGAATAGAAAGGGAGGAAAGAGCCAGGTTATAAAAGGGCTTTCTTTGAATGTCAAATAGAGGATTTATATATGATCCTAGAAGCAATAGGGAACCACTGGATTCTACTAAATAGGGGCATGGAAGTGACAAGGTCAGACGTCTACTGTAGAAAGATTAATTTGACAGTTGAGGGGAGAATGGCATGTAATGGTCAAAGGTTTGAAGCAGGAAGACTAATCAAGAGGCTATTGCAGGAGTCTAGACATGAAGTGACGGGGGCAGGCACCACAGGATAGCAGGATAGAAGGCACGAGGTGATATGAGATATGCAATAAAGTTTAAACGTACAGGAATTGGCAAAATATTAGCTGTGGTGGCAAGAGATTGGAGAGTTGAGGAAGACATCTAGGTTGCAAACCTGAGTGATTAAGATGATGGCAGTACTAAAAAATAGTAAGTCAGGAAGTCAGAAGTCAGAAAAGAAAGGTTTCACAGGAATGGGGACCGGTGTCCCTCTAGGTCCTCAAGTGATACCCTTTGACTGAATTCAAACTTCACTTTACTGTTTTTTTACCCCTGGTTGGGATACAAAAGTAATATGTTGGTGTGGACCCCTTGAGTCAAGACATCTATGGACATTCAGTTCAAATTGTTTGACAGTTGGAGGTGTGAATCTGGAAGTTAGGGGAGAAGTTAGGGCAGGATAAGTAGATCTGAGAATCATCAGCATAGAGTTGAAAACTGAATCAGTGGGAGATGAAATCACTGAGTTGAATAGAAAAAGAAGAAGAGAAGAGGGCATAGGACAGATTCTTATGGTTAGTAGGCATGACCTGGATGAAGATTCAGCAAAGGAGACCTAGAAAGAGTAGTTCAGTAGGTAGAAGGAAAGACAGAATAGAATCAAGAGAAACCTAGGTTTGAACACAGCCTCAGATACCCATTAGCTGTGTGATCCTGGACAATCACAGCCCCTTTTAGCTTTAGTTTCTCCTTTTGTATAATGGGGAAAATAATAGTACTTACTTCAGGGCAGCTAGGTGGTGCAGTGGATAGAGCACCAGTGCAGGAATCATGAGGATCTGAGTTCAAATTTCATCTCAGACACTTGACACTCACTAGCTGTGTGACCTTGGACAAGTCACTTAACCCAAATTGCCTCATCCTGGGTCATCTCCAGTCATCCTGATGAATATCTGGTCACTGGATTCAGATGACTCTGGAGGAGAAGTGAGGCCGGTGACCTGCACAGCCCTCCCTCACTCAAAACACAGTCAAGTGCAAGTCATGTCATCATTTCTCTGACGGCATGGTCTTCTTTGGCAATGAAGGATGGACACACAGTACTTACTTCACAAGTTTGTTATGAGGATCAAGTGAGATGATATATGCAAAGCACTTTGCTAACCTTCAAGTGCCATATAACAGCCAACTATTGTTTTGAGGCAAGATAGGTAGCACATAAACTTGAAGTCAGAATGACAGAGTTCAAATCTGGCCTCAGATACTTTCTATGTGATCCTGGACAAGTCATTTAATATCTCTTTTCCGCATTTCCCTCATCTGTAAAATGGGAAAGCAATAGCTAAAATGAGAGCCTCAGAAAATCTTGCTGCACTATATTAATGCTATAAATTGTATCCCGATTTATTTTTGAGATTCTCTGTCATCAAATTCTGGGTAGAATTTTTCTATCACTTCAATCTCAGCACTAATGTTGATGAGTAAGTTGCAATTATTTCCATGATTGTCTTTTTTTGCAAATACTTCTCATTAGTACTACAAAAAAAAAGCCAACAAATAAATAGTCCATGAAATAGAGTTTCATGTTGCCCTTGGGCATGCAATAAAACTCACTCTGCCATCTCGTTTCTTTGCTCCTCCAAGGAGCACCTATGAGCTATTCATCCATTTAGCTATAAATCCTTTCTTTCCTTCAGTTTCATTTGTAACAAGAATGTCAGGATTAGTATGATTTAGTTCTTCCAACAAAGTCTATTGGTTCAAAACTGGATGAAGATCTCATGTTTATAGTACTGGCAGTCAAATCTAAAATCTATGTGACATAGTAGACCTTTCCCTATTTCCCACCACACTGCCACTATTGCTGCAGAAATGGAGGACGACTGGGTTGGGGAGGGGTGGACAATAAGTGGTTTTTATTTTGTCAGATATATAAAGAAGACATAGCACTTAAGTTTCATTGCTAGATATGATTTGAGACAGCTCTCCTTTACACATCTGTGGTTCAAAGCTCCAGGCAGTCTCACTATTCTCTTAACTTGTCCCTCTCCAGGCCCTGTCTAGAAGTGTATTCCAACCAAATGAAGTCCCTTCTCCCTACAGGATTGCAAATAAGTTTTATCTCAGGCAATTAGGAGTCATATCCTCTTAAATGTGCACAGTACTAATCACTGGGCTATCCCTTAGGATAGCCCAGAGCTTGGGTGGAAACATGGTTACACTTTGTTTCATGGGCTGCCATGATCCTTTCTCTCCCCCTACCAAAATATTAATCATCAAAAGGCTAGTCTATTGGTGATGTACTTCTCCATAGTTAGCTAGGTTAGCACTCAGAAAATATGCTTTGTCTATTGCTAGATCATATCCAAAGCCTGTCCAGCACAATAGAACCTACCTGTGCCTATACTCTATTGTGATAACACTCAAGAACCCTGGATCACCTCATTATCACAATGATGCTTTGGAGAAGCACTTTATGGAGGAAGATGAGCAAAAGACCATGTATTATACTTTTCTGTCCTCCACAGTGCCTTACACACTATAGATTTTAAATGAAGACTTTGTATTGCCTGCCAATGTTTAGAACGTTAAGTGATCCTGGATATATTATTTTGGGCTTGGACAGCAAAAAAATTAGTCATCTTCTATCACCAGATTTTTTAAAATTCCAATTGTACTTGGAAGACAACTGCCAGGTCTGTGATATCTCCTTAAAGAGATCAATATAGTGCTTCCCTACTTCCAAGATCTGTTCATTCATAAGTGTAGGTACTTCTTCCACTAACCCAGACTACAACCCCTTTATGACTGGGTAGTTGATCTATAAGAGGTGCTGCAGCCAAAAATGTCATCAACTTTCAGCTGTTGAGGAACCTCTCCATATTTTGCAAGGCTGGTCTTTGGATTATAGACACAAATTGTTACTTGTCCTGTACTTGGTTGCCTTCAAATTTGGTAAAATATGCTCAGACTTATGTTCCACTGGTGTTGTCTTTAAGAATCCACAGTTGGCTCCATGCTACAATGAGGTATCAGAGGACTTTTGTAGAGTACAACAGCTAGTGGGTAACATGGATAAATTATCTTAATTAATCAATTGTGACCCATAGTCCAGAAATGAAGCTTTATGGTTCAGTTTTAGGGACTTCTCATAAATCACTCTTTGGTTTATGCTCCTATACAGAATTTCCTGTTGTGACATGAATTTGGCTGTTTAGTTAGGGGGTTGTCAGGATCAAATGAGAAAATGGACATGAAGCATTTTGCAAATAGTAAAGTTCTAAATACCAGATTACATATTAGTATTATTGTTCAGTTTAATTCCCTCAGTTTTTTATTGCATTCTAGTTGAACTTAAGAAATTTTTATAGATCAATATGGGGCATGCTGGTAAATGTTTACTAACCAGCTTCTCAGGGGGAACTCTCTCTCTTTCTCTCTCTCTCTCTGTAGAAAAAGTAAGGGATTTTAAGTTTCCATTCAAGCTAACAATCCATCAAACGTAAGACGGTCTTCATTTAGTCTAACAGAAAATGAGAAAACTCCTGTCTGAGTCCATAAGCAATTAAGACAACTGTCCTCTCCATTTTCTCTTTTTCTCTATCCAGAAACTAAAATGTCCTCCAGAACCACAGTGCTGCCCTACAACTGAGACTCCCCCACACAAGAAAACATTTGGAATTTCTAGAAAGTTGACTCTTTCCCTCTTATGAATGCCACCTTTTAGGGGGCCCATATAGTCCTCAAACTTGTAATCCTGGCTTAGTGGTAGCTCATTCTCACCCCCCAAACTTCAGAGGAAAGAAATTGGATTTAATAAGGCATTGACCCTATTTTCCTGCAATCCAGTGCAACTCACATGGCTTGTGAAAGGCAAGATCCTGGTTTTCTATTTCATGTTGCATTTCTGTTCTTCAGCTTCATTTCCTACTTCTTCTGAGAACTCAGTCATCTGACTTCCAGGAAATCCTCTTCTATTCAGGACATGCAATTTAGTTCAATGTTAAAATACTGTTCTAGCACCCGCCCCCTACCCCGGCTCCCAAACACACACACTGCTAATTCACTACTTGCTAACTCATCCAAATTCTTTCGGTTTCTTGCTTGGTTCAGGAAATGCCATTGTATCCAGTCATTGCTATCTTTGTCTCATCTAATTCTCTCCTTTCTGGGGGCCATGTGATTCCTAGCAGGAGTCTTCCAGATGTGCAACTTACTCTAGGGAACTAAATTTTCTTCTCTGTATATTTCTCCTACTGTATTTTTCAGCTCAAGCTCATTTTTTTAATTAATTAATTTTTAGTTTTCAACATTCACTTCCATAAGATTTTGAGTTCCAAATTTTCTCTCCCTCACTTCCCTTCTCAAGAGAGAATATAACCTGAAATAGGCTCTACATATAACTTCATATTAAACATATTTTCACATTAGTCAGGTTGTAAAGAAGAATTAGAACCAATGGGAGGAATCACGGAGAAAGAAGAAATGGAGAGAGAGAGAGACAGAGACAGATAGAGACAGACAGAAAAAGAGAGAGTGAGAATAAAATGCTTCCAGCTGTGTTCAGACTCCAAAGTACTTTTTCTGGATGTGGATAGCATTTTCCATCCTGAGTCTTTTGGAGTTGTCTTAGATTCTTGCATCTTTAAGCTCACTTTTAAAGTCTATGGTGTATCTCTGCTGTATGACTAACCATGAGTAAGTCAGTCATCTTCAAATGAGATGTTAATGGTATCTTTATACAGTGTTTATTGAAACATTCTCAGTACCAGATAAACGACTCATTTAAAGTATCTTCATCACTAGCGATAAGAAACCAGAATAGTACCTGCATTCGTACGCCCAACATCACCAATCAGCAAATATTTATTGGGTGCCTACCACATTCATATCACATTTCATAATAATGATCCAAACCTTGAGTAAATCATCTCAATAAGATCATAGATTTGAATGAAGGTGAAACATTTTGTAGAACTTGAAACAATAATTATCCTTATTTGAAAAAGAAACCTCTTATTTTATTACACATGCAACCAGGAAATAAACATAGACCAGCTATCTACCTCAGTCATGAATACCACATTGTATTTTTATAATCTATGGGTTGGTCATAGGAAGAGGAAATGCTGAAATAATATGGACACTTCTGTGTGTTTTTTAACTTCATAGCAATTTTAGAAATAAAGTGCAGAACATGAAATGATGGTTACATTTTTCATTCCTTAATACTTAAAAAAAGATTTTTATATAAAACTTGAGTCAGCTAATATTCTAGAAAGAGCACATATGTCAGGTTAATTCAAAACATTAGGTTGAACAAATATATAATTTCTTACCCTGTAATATAGCCAGATAAGTTATGATGACATGATGCAAAACATCTGAAAGCAGATTTTAAAATCCAGTTATCTAAATGTCCCATTTGGATGAAAATCATTGGCATATTCACTCTTGTATGAATACAGATATTCTCTCTGTCTCTATCTCTCTTCTTACACACACACACACACACACACACACACACACACACACACACACTCATCATTTGTATCCAAAGTCCTTCTTTTATTGAAGCAAAAACCAGTTGCTATGATCAGGTGGCAACTGACCCAATACATATAACAGTTTGACTGAGAACTGAGGGAAGACTGCAGGTTTTGTGCATGCCAATGAGAATGACTGAAGGTAGCCTCTATGGCTAGTTCCATAATATATCCTTGTCACCTGGAAAGTCTGTACTCTAACAGCTACAGCTGTTGTCTTAAGGCCCATCCTTTCTGGTGACCATATGGTCAGCACTACGTGTAGCCATCTCTGATTACTTCAAACAGGCAACTGCTGTGGCTGCTGTTTCTCAGCAGACGGCATCGGGATCATATTGATGCCCATTAGTGCCTCAAAGTTGTTGGATTTTTCAAAGTTCCTGGGCATCTTTCAGATGACTATGCTGTCGTAACTTTTACCTCCTGGAAGATGGAACTGGGAATCAGGGAAGCTCAGGCCATTTTGATATTTCTGGTGACTTTGATGACCTTCTCCTACACTTATGCTTTTCTTGACTCTTGAGTTCAGAGTGGTTTGCCAGTTGGTCTCCCTACCTCAAGTCTCTCCCCAGTGTAATCATCCTCCACTTGGCTGTCAAATTGATCTTAAAAGACAAGTCTAACCATGTCACACATACCCCACCACTTTCTTCTGAATTGCAAGTGACTCCCTCTCACCTCCAGGATCAAATGTACAATCTACTCTCTGGCTTTTAAAGTCCTTCCTCACCTGACTCCTTCCTACCTTTCTGGTCTTCTTACACCTTATTCACCTCAGTGTGCCATGTCATCCTCCAGAGTCATCATAAACAGTGGCAGGACAGAGTCAAGACAACTGGTGATGGCTCAGGATGCAGTGGATGACCTTGGCGTCTTTGGTGTCTAACCAAGCTCTAAGCGTTCCACATCACCTGCTTCATCTGCCTTCATGGCCATTGAACAAATTGTTCTCATCTGCCCATTCCACCAGATGAAGTCTTCACATGCTTGGGGTAGACACCCCCTAACTCACCAATGGGTTTGAGAACACTTGGTTGCCCTCAACCTGGTTTGGCCCATCTGCCAAAATGGTTTACCAGGGTGTGGCCGCTGCACATGCCGCAGCTTCCTGGAACAGGTGAGAGTTAGGTGGAACAGGTGGACACCAAAGGTGGAAGAACCCTGAAAAAGGGCTCAGCAGCCATCACACCAAAGCTACTGGTACTGGTACTGGTCCTGCCTGAACTCACCCTACACCCTGGATTCTATTCCAGCTGAGATTTAAAAGGTAGGGGAACCATTGCTCATACAAAACTTGACTGAAATTTTCCAGGTTATATGGCAAGAGGAGATTATCCCCCAGGGGTTCAAGGATGCCTTCATTGTCCATCTCTATAAGGGTAAAAGGAATAGGTTGTCCTGTGACAATCACAAGGAGATTTCTCTCTTAGTCATTGCTAGCAAAATTCTTACTAGAGTCCTCCTTAATAGGCTGATCCTTCACTTGGAAGGTGGTCATATACCTGAGAGCCAGTGTGGCTTCAGAAAAGGCCAAGGAACAGTCAACATGGTGTTTGCTGACCGACAACTCCAGGAGAAATGCCAGGAGTAGAACAGAGGTCTATATGCAATATTTGTAGATTTGACCAAGGCCTTTGACACTGTTAGTCATTTGGGCTTATGGAAAATTATGTCAAAATTTGGGTGTCTGGAGAAGTTCATCAATATTATACATCAATTTCATGATGCGATGTTTGCCTGGGTTCTGGATACTGGACAAAGCTCTTGTGCCTTCCCAGTCACCAATGGAATGAAACAGAGCTGTGTGCTTGCTCCCATGCTTTTTAGCATGATGTTTTCAGCCATGTTGAGAAATGCTTTCAATGAAGATGAACACAGCATCAAGGTCAACTACAATACTGATGGTAAGTTCTTCAACTTGAAAAGGTTCAAGCCAAGACCAAAGTGGAGAGGGAGTGTTGGTGCATGATTTTCTGTTTGCAGATGATTGTGCACTCAATGCAGCCTCCGAAGCTGAGATGCAACAAAGTATGGATCAATTCTCTGCTGCCTATGCTAATTTTGGCCTAATAATTAGCACCATAAAAACACAGGTGCTCCATCAGCCACCACCACACCATCCATATGTGGAACCATCAATTACAACAAATGGAGAAGTTTTGAATGCTGTGGATAAGTTCACTTACCTTGGTAGAGTATTTTCCAGGGATGTACACATTGACAATGGGGTTGATGCATGCACTGCCAGAGCTAGCTCAGCGTTTGGGAGGCTCTGAAGAAAAGTCTGGGAGAGAAGAGGTATTAGACTGACTACCAAACTGAAGGTCTACAGAGCCATAGTGCTGACCTCATTGTTGTATGCCTGTGAAGCATGGACAGTCTCCCAGTGTGCCATGCCAAGAAACTGAATCATTTCTATTTGAACTGTCTTAGGAAGATTCTGATGATCACCTGGCAGGATAAGATACCAGACACTGAAGTCCTTGCTTGAGCTGAACTGCCAGGTATTCAAACTATGCTTCAGAGAGCACAACTCTGATGGGCTGGCCATGTTGTTCGAATGCAAAATGTATGCTTGTCAAAAAGACTATTTTATGCAGAACTTACATGGGGCAGGTGATCCCATGGTGGCCAGAAGAAATGATACAAGGACACTCTCAAGGTCTCTCTCAAGAACTCTGAATTGGACTGTGCAACATGGGAGACACTGGCACAGGACTGCTCAACATGGCATGTCCACATAAGACAAAGTGCTGTGCTCCTTGAGCAAAGCAGAATTGAGACAGCACAAAGTAAATGCAGGTTGTACAAATCTGGGATATTCCCCCCAAATATTCACACGGACTGTCTGTGCCCAACCTGTGGTAGAACATTCTGAGCTCATATGGGTCTGATCAGCCTCGGTCGGACACACTGAAATTTCACTTTACAATGGTGATGTCGTTTTGGTGCTCTTCGAAGACAGACAAAGACCAACCAACCATGCCATCCAGTACTGTCCTTGCTATTTCCCATACAATACACTCTATGTCCCAACTCCAATCACGGCTTGGAATTCACTCCCTTCTTTAGCTTCCTGGGCTTCCTTCAAGTCCCAGCTAAAATCCCACCTTATATAGGAAGCCTTTCCTAATCCTCCTAAATGCTAATGCCTTTCTTCTGCTTATCTCCGATTCATCCTGTACACATCTCGTTTGTACAAAGTGTTCTCTTACACTAGAGTATGAGCTCCTTGAGAGCAGGGACTTTTGTTTTTAACAGTTTTTTTGGTATTCCTATAACTTATTACCATGTCTAGTACATAGTAGGTGTTTAATAAATGCTAGTTGAGCGGCTGTGACTTGACTAAAGCTTTCTGATTTTCCCTTTCTTCAAAATAACACTTTAAGCAGGTTTGTTGTTACAACCGAATGAGAACACGTAAAGCACTTTTTTGTATGTTAGAGCCCACCCCTCCAAATGTAAGTTATTTTATTATTAATTTAGGTTTCCTCTGATAGCAAAATAAGGGGTAAATACTCTAATCACTTTCTTATCTCATAGTTATAACTGGAAAATATATTTGAATTGGCAAGGAAATATAGTTCACTCTCAATTATCTGCAGCTGTATCCCTGGCAAATCTTGCTTTTAAAGCTCACTGACAGTTACCACCTCCTCTTCTTAAATATTTGCTTTGTTGATATCTGGGATACTCACTATTCATAGCTCCAAAACAGCTTAATTATAGCTCTCCAGCAACTCTTATTTGCTTTGCATGAGAAACCATTTGAAATGCAAATTTTAACCACCTTCCCAGCTCTGGGGCCCGTTAAAGAAAAGACAAATTTCATCTAAGAAATGATAGCTGAAAACATAGGCTATCTAGTAGGGATGTAATTCTGCATTGTAAATGAAAGACCTTCCTTTAGCAGACGGGAAGTCATATCCTATACCTTGCTCTTCACCTTAAAAAGAGTAGGGGAACTTGTCCTACCTCACAGCACAATTTATCTCTAGACTATCTTTGTTGTAGACCTTGGTCCAATCCATTCAAACCTAAGCTGATCTTCCTGACTGATAAATTTTGCCCTCTCTGCCATCCTAATTCTGAACTACAACCCTTGGAGTGCATTTGCTCACCTGGTTTCGTAACTGTAACCTATGACCCAGAATTGAAGTCTGACTTTATACAGACCTGGTTTAATCTTGGGAGAATATCTCAAAAATCTCTCTTTGGTTTATCCCCCAACCCTGGGTTTCCCCTGGAAACAGTGTCTTTATATCTTAGTCTCTACAAAAGGGTAAAGAAAGGACTCTTAGTTCTGTTATGGGAGAAATAACTTGTTTGAATTCATGTTGTCGGTAACTGCTGCCAAAATATATTTGTTACAATGCAGAAATTATAGAGGTAGAAACCTTGATTTTATTATTATGCCCAAGCATAGATTCAGGCCTCAGAGAAAACCTGGATACCATAAGGATTCTCAAAAGCCCTCTTATCAGCAAAATTATATCAGGGTGACAGAGAAATAATTCTTTTACTTTTACTATAAAAGAATAATTCTTTTACTTTTAATTTTTTAATTCTTTTAATTCTAATAATTTCTTTCTTGAATTCTTTTTAGGCCGTAAAAGTTAAAGAAAAAATAGATGCATAATCTCATGATTCTTTCAGTGTCATAAATTTAGATTCATAATCTCATATATCCCTTAAGGAAACAGACCTTGCTAAACAAACTCTATAGGTAAACTACGTCAGATTTCAGATTAAACTTCATTTAGAGGGCTAATTGAGGAAGAAGCTTTACATGTAGTTGAAGAGTCAGGGATGGCTGAGATTCTTCCTCTCTGTCCTTTTATCTAAGTAATGTTTAAGGTCTAAGTAATATTTAAATAAATTTTCACATCCCAAGGGACAGGTTTTGGTCAACTCAACAACCTCTCAACAAGGAAAAATGGCCCTGATCTTCCCTCATCATTATTATTCCAGGAGTCAGATTTTGTTCAAGTGAGGTAAATAAGTCAAAACTCAAAAATTCCTCTAACATTTCTCATGTTCAAGTTTAGATGTAGTAGAGAGACAGGCTTTATTTCACCTACCAAAAATACAAAATGACCTATGCTGGAACCCATAAACAGTAAGACCATTCTCCTGCTCTCTCTGGTGGACCTCCACCTACCTGAGACACCTATATATTTCTTCAGACTTATTATACTTCCTTAAGTTTGAAGTTCTCCCTTCCCCCCATAAAAGGAAAGCAGCTGGAGTTTTAAGTGTCAAACAACTCATGCTTCTAGTGAATCTATCCAAAGCTAGGTAAAACAGAAAAATAGGAAATACAGCAGAGGGGAAGGATGGGAACTGAAAATTCTTCTGGAACTTCATCTTTAAGATTTGACTTCATTGTCTGGTCTAAAGTGGATTGGATTAACTGGTGGTCTGCTTTCCTCCATTCCTTTAAAACCTGAGTTATCTGCAGTTCAAAGGGAAAACATCCTGAAAGCACAAAGTCTCAATATTTAAAAACCTTTGTCCTCATCATGCTGGCAAATTTATAAGGCAATTTAGGTGGTACTGTTGTGAAAGTTCAGAGAAATATGATGATGCTTTTAAAGCCCTGCCCCCACCCATGAACTCATTATCTTGGTCTTGTCCATGCCATTTTTCATCTGCTAAGTATATCAAGGCTCCTATGTAGCATCTCACAGATGGTCCTCCCATTTTAAATGCAGCCTAATTCAATCACTAAAACATACATTAATTTTCCTGCCTTAAGACAATGCTGGGCTGTAAGGTTTAACTAAATTGCCAATAAAATTACTTTGGATCATTGGAAAACTCATTAGCACCAGCCCATTCCCAGATTACATCAGGAACAGTTATATGAAAGATCCCAGAACAATACACTGTTGGCCTCTGGAAGCCTGAGATCTTACTGGAGACTTTGCCCTCAGAAAATGACAATTAAATGCTCAAGAAATAACATTACATTTTCATTGTATTCCATTCAATTCAACACACATCATTAAGTGATTGTTGTTTAACATGTTATATGGTAGGGACAAATTATTCTAAGACAAAAATGAAAGAATACTCGCCCTCAAGGAACTTTTATCATATCAGAAGAGAGAAAATGCACAAATATCAATAAATTCAAGCTGGATATAAAATAAATAGAATGTGGTTTCAGGGGAAGAAGCATGACTGAGAATCTCAACCCTTATGCCATTCTGATACTTCAGGCTTTTTCCTCCCAATCTGTCTGTGACATGTGAAGCTGTATATTCAAGAAGATGCTTGTAAGTTAACATGGGCTCTCAGCACTAAAGCTTTAAAGCTGAAGCCAAGTTTGACTGACTTTTTTTCTTTGAACTTGAGGTTTGGACAACTGATCAGATCCTATTCAATTTTTTTTGTTAAATTTTATTTATTTATTTAATTTTTTACATTCATTTTCACAAATTTGGGGGTTCCAAATTTTCTCCCCTTTTATCCCCTTCCCCCACCCCAATACCCCAAGCAGTCTAATTTTCCCTATCTCCAATCTGCCCTCTCTTCCCTCCATTCTCTTGTCTCCATCTTCTCTTTTCTCCTGTAGGGCCAGATGACTTTCTATTCCTCATTAACTGTATGTCTTCTTTCCTAGTTGCAACAACAATACTAAACAGTTGTTCCTCAAACTTTGAGTTCCAAATTCTCCCCATCCCTCCCTCCCCACCCATTCCTTTTGGGACGGCAGGCAATTCAATATAGGCCATATCTGTGTAGCTTTGCAAATGACCTCCCTGATAGTCGTGTTGTGTAAGACTAACTGGATTACCATCCCTCGTAACCTGCCCCTCATTGTTTCTCTTCTGTCTTTTGATCCTGTCCCTCCCCAAGTGTTGACTTCAAATTGCTCCCTCCTCCCTTTGCCCTCCCTTCCATCATCCCCCCCCCCAATATCTCCTTCTCTCCCACTTTCTTATACTGTAAGATAGGTTTTCATACCAAAATGAGTGTGCATTTCACTCCTTCGTTTAGTCAAATGTGATGAGGGTAAACTTCTTGGGTTTTTTTTTTTTCTCAGCTCTCCTCTTTTTCCCTCCACTAAGAAAAACTCCTATCTGCCTCTTAAATGACATATAGTTACCCCCTTCCATTTCCCCCTCTTTCCTCCCACTACATTTCTCTCTCACCATTTATTCTTTTAAGGTATGGTCCCATCCTATTCAGTTCAATCTGTGCTCTCTATCTCTGTATGTGTGTGCATGTGTGTATGTGTGTGCATGCGTGTATATGTGTATGTGTGGTCCCACCAACTACCCAGATACTGAAAAGTTTTAAGAGTTACAAATATTGTCTTTCCCTGTATGAATGTAAACAGTTCACTTCTGGTAAGTCCCTTAAGACTTCTCTTTGCTGTTTACTTTTTCATGCTTCTTCTCATTCTTGTGTTTGAAAGTCAAATTTTCTTTTCAGCTCTGGTCTTTTCATTAAGAATGATTGAAAGTCCTCTGTTTCATTGAAAGACCATATTTTCCCTTGAAGTATTATACTCAGTTTAGCTGGGTAGGTGATTCTTGGTTTGAGTCCTAGTTCCTTTGCCTTCTGGAATATCCTATTCCACGCCCTTCGATCCCTTAATGTAGAAGCTGCTAGATCTTGGGTTATCCTGATTGTATTTCCACAGTACTGGAATTGTTTCTTTCTAGCTGCTTGTAAGATTTTTTCCTTGAGCTGGGAGTTCTGGAATTTGGCCACAATGTTCCTAGGAGTTTCTCTTTTTGGATCTCTTTCAGGTGGTGATCGATGGATTCTTTCAATACTTATTTTGCCCTCTGGTTCTAGAATGTCAGGGCAGTTTTCCTTGATAATTTCATGGAAGATGATGTCTAGGCTCTTTTTTTGATCATGACTTTCAGGTAGTCCCATAATTTTTATTGTCTCTCCTGGATCTATTTTCTCCTGGATCTATAATATTTATGTCTCTCCTGGATCTATTTTCCAGGTCAGTTGTTTTTCCCATGAGATATTTCACATTCTCTTCCATTTTTTCGTTCTTTTGGTTTTGTTTGGTGACTTCTTGGTTTCTCAGAAAGTCATTAGACTCCATCTGTTCCATTCTAATTTTGAGAGAACTATTAAATTCAGTGAGCTTTTGAGACTCTTTTTCCATTTGGCTCATTCTGCTTTTGAAAGCATTCTTCTCCTCATTGGCTTTTTGAACCTCCTTTGCCAATTGAGTGAGACTATTTTTCAAGGTGTTAATTTACTCAGCATTTTTTTGGGTCTCCTTTACCAAGGTATTGACCTGTTTTTCATACTTTTCTTGCATCTCTGTCATTTCTCTTCCCAGTTTTTCCTCCACTTGTCTAACTTGCTTTTCAAAATCCTTTTTGAGCTCTTCCAGGGCCTGAACCCACCCGCCACCCCCCTGGGGTGTCTGGGGTACTGAGGCCCCACCCTCCACATCTTTCCCTGATGGCAAGGATACGTCCTCATCATCAGATCCGAAGGTCGGGATCATTTGCATTTGTTGGAAAAAACTCTCTATAGTCTTATTTTTCTTCCCTTTTCTAGGCATTTTCCCAGCCAGTTACTTGACTTCTGAGATTCCTTCCCACCCCCGCCTGGATCCGCCCAGCTAGTGCTTGGCCTCTGAGATTTAAATGGGCTTTCCTCCTGCCGGCTGTCAATCAGTGAGCTTTAGTTCAGGTGCTGGGGTGGGGGCAGGGCCACCTTCCAGGCTCAGTTCCCTCAGGGGCTTTATGTAGAGACTTTCAGGAATGGAGCGGGTGGGGGCGGGGTGGGGGCCCGCCTCCCAGGCTCAGTTTCCCTCAGGGGCTTTATGCAGAAGCCTTCAGTAATAGAGCGGGGTGGGGGCAGAGCCATCTCCCAGGCTCAGCTCCCTCAGGTTTTATGCAGGAACCTTCCGTAATGAAGATCCTGCCTGCTGCTGGGGGATTCCTGAGTCCCGGGCCGCTGCTGCCTCAGCCGCCGCCCACACCTCTGCCTCCGCTGCTTCCTGCCCCCATCTCTGCCACCGCCGCTTCCTCCCGAGGGGGCCCGAGTCACGGAGATGCTCCACTCCCCTCCTCCAGCCCGGCCTTCTCTCTCACTGACCTGTAGCTTCTGTGGGCGGAGGGACTTTCCCGGCTGCCAGAGCTTCCGTCTCTGAAGCCTGCTCGGATCAGCTTCTCTGGGTCGCAGCCAGGGCAGCGCTGGGGGTGGGGTCCACTTTCCGGGGTGCGACGGACCCTGGGGACGGGTCTCCAGGGCTCCCTGGAACGGAAATCTCTTCCACTCCGTTTCTGCACACCTTGTATTGACCCAGAAGTTATGGGGGTCTCTTTTTACATTAATTCTATGGGCTTTGGTTTTGGAGCTCATAAACGTACTCCTTCTACTCCGCTATCTTCGATCCTATTCAATTTTGAACAAGAATCTAGTTTGTTTTAAGAATAAAAAACTGAGACTGTATTTAGGGATATACTAGAGTTCAAGTCAACTGGCAAGCAAGAGCCTGTGTTTAAATTGCATGAACACTGACAACTTAAAAATTGTCAATTTCTACAAATCAGGGCTTGATTTGCTGTTTTGCTCGTTTTCTAGATTGAAGATAGTGATAGAGTAAATGTTAATAACCCAGATTAAAATTTAAAATGTGTCCTGAACACTTTTCTTTTTGAAGCACCAGATGAAACATTTACTAATATAACTCTGACAATTGCCATAGGTCAACATTCATATTCATGGATAAAGAGGTGAGATAGAAGCCCTCAACTAAAGTTCTCCTCCAAGGCCTTATTTTACCCTGAAGATGATTCTGGGTTCTGAAAGACTATACTGATGGCTAGAATGCAACAGTCACTCTGCTCTCCAACTCTTTCTATACATATATTCATTTTCAATCTTGTCATCAACTTTATCATCCAGAGTTTAATGAGTCTGTTTGTTCATTCATAGCAATGGTACTCATACTCTGGTCTTCTGAACCATATGTGACTCTGTCAAGAGCACCTTGGACCAATAATCACTTCTTCAAGGAGATATTAGACATACTCTGTTTGGTCCCAGAAGGTAGAACTATTTACTATAGGAGAAAATATTTCATTTCAATGTAGCACTAAGTTCACTAACTGGAAGTGTCAAAGAATGTCATGAGCTTCCTCACGGTATCAGTGAGTTCCTTATTACTGTTGTTGCTGACCAGATGTTTATAGATAGGTTTCAAGTTCTGGATAGAAGTTGACTCTGTCATTTCCCTTTAGAATCCCAGTTTTCCAACTCTGAGGTACCACCTCACACCTATCAGATTGGCTAATATGACAAAAAGGAAAAATGATAAATTTGGGTGGGGATGTAGGAAAACTGGCACTCTAACAAACTGTTGGTGGAATTTTGAATTGATTCAACCATTCTGGAGAGCAATTTGGAACTATGTTCAAAAAACTATAAAATTGTACATACCCTTTGATACAGCAATACTAGTGCTAGGTCTATCTCCCAAAGAGATCTGTTTAAGAAAAGGGAGTGGGGGGATCTACATGTATGAAAATATTTATGCAATTCTTTTTTGTGGTGGCTAAGAATTAGAAATCAAGAGAATGTCTATCAACTGGGGAATGGCTGAACAAGTTGTGGAATATAATTGTGATGGAATATTATTGTGTTATCAAAAGTGACAGGACAGTTTCAGAAAAACTTGGAAAGATTTACATGAACTGATATAAAATGAAGTGAGCAGAACCAGGAGAACATTCTACACAGTAACAGCAATATTGTACAATGAAGGATTGTGAATGATTTAGCTATTCTCAGCAATGCAATAATCTAAAATAATCCCATAGGACTCATGTTGAAACATGCTATCCACCTCTAGAGAATGAACTGGTATTGTCGGAATACAGACTGAAACATACTGGGGGGGGGGTCTCTTTTTTTCTTTCTTCCTTCTTTCCTTAACTCCTTTTTTCTTTCTTTCATTTTTTTTGTCTGAGCCTTCTCATACAAAATGACTAATATGGACATGTTTTACATTATTGCATATGTACAACCTATATTGGATCACTTACCATTTCAGTGCGGGGGGAGGGGAGGAGGGATGGAATTTGGAAATCAAAACTTAAAAAAACCCAAATGTCAAAAATTGTTTTAACATGTAATGGGGAGGGGAGAAATAAATATTATTTTTTTCAAAAAGGAATCTCCGTTTTCCTTCAAAGTTCATTTCAAGCACTACTTCCTATGGGAATTCTTTCCATAAACTCCCTGTCCTAGTGCCTTCTCCTCTAATTCTTTTGTCCTTTTTGTGTATATACATTAATGTGTAAATATTGTCTCCCTCAACAGTATGTAAGCTTCTTGGGGACAGGGACTGTTTTATTTGGGACTTTGTATCCCCAGCATCCAGCACAATGCCTGGCACATAGCAGACATAATAAATGCTTATGAATTGATTAATTGTAATGAGATATTTAATTATACCAGGGCCACCAGATACAGTTGCAATGTATCTGTTTTGATTAAGGAGCATAATAACCATGGAGTGTCACCTAGAACTTTAGGAACTCTACCATATCTTCCTTTTTGCTCTCTGTCTTAGACAAATTTCACAATTTACTAGCATCACTGCTGGAGATTACTCAAGGAAGGGGAAACTCAAATCAGTTGTTCTTCTACTTACTAGCAATGCATGTAAAGGTTTGTTAGGAGAAAGAAATGCAAATCAATGACTAACATGAGGTTTGGGAATTGTCTATGGATTTTGTTTATCTATCCTCATCCGCCTCCCTCTAGAATTGCAGCCTAGAGGTTGGAGCAGCAGAACTTGTGTCCAGGAAGCAGGCTTTTGACTGTGTTTCTCTTAATGAGCAGCTCAAGAGGTACTAGATGACCCATATCTCTTCCACCTTCAAACCTGTGCTCCTAAGTGGAATGTATGAGCAGGTGAAAAGGGAATAAATCCCAAGGTCACATGGAGAATTGGAAAGTTCAGTAGGGATTCTAAGCCTGCATGTGCAGCTAATTTGATGGTTTTGGTAATGGAGTATCAGATTTGTAAAATGTAAAAGAGACCTTAAGGTTCCTCTAGTGCATGGTTCCCAACATTTTTTTTTTGGTTCTGTGAATCCCTTTCAGCAACAATATATGTGTTATGAAACCCTAGAGTAATTTAATATACTTCTCATAACATTGTTTTAATTTATTCATTAAGTGCATATAACTAAAATGATAATTTTTGCCCCAAAAGTTCCAAATTACAATTTATGTAATACAATAATTATTTTAAATAAAGAAACAGAATTTCATTTTACCTATAATTATGAAAACTCTAAATATAAAATTATAAAACTGATTATGGATATTTTACATGGATATTCTATAAGAATTTTTTAAAAGCCTATAGCACTTCAAACATGAACATGTTTGTCACAGAGAAAAACATATTTATAACATAAATGAGCAATTTTTTACATGCTTCAGGCACCACTAAAGAATATTTAACATGAAACCTTTGCCCCATTGTCACCTACCTAGTACAATCCCCTCATGATGCAATAATGGAACTAATAGTGATTTGCTCAAGGGCACATAACTATTCAGTTCTTAGAACCAGAACTTGGGTTTCTTGATTCCAGTGCTCTTTCCATTCTACTATATTTGGTCTCCCATGAGCCTTACACAATAGTTTTTCTCTGCAAGCCATTCTTCCTAGAAACATTGGAACACCCATAATACCTGCATTGCTGAAGATATGGACAGGATAAAGCTAGAGTTACTAAAGCTCTTTCCTAGAATCTAGGCTCCTTTGGGACAATGATACTTCAACTGTCTCCCATCAACTTTCCATATTTCAATGTCTATTCATTCCCAAAAGCTGAAGCAATGAGAGAATGGAAAAATCAAAGAATCTCTGCTTTTCAAGGGACCTCAGAAATCATCTAGTATAACCTGTATCTGAATAGGGATCCCTTCAACAGTATCCTTGACAAGTGCTTTTGAATTTTCTTATCTCCATGCCTGAAATTCTTCCCCTCTCTATCTCCACTTCTTAGAATCCTTACTCCAATCAAACACTACCTTCTATTTAAAGCCTTTTTTTTTGCTAGTTCCTTGCCCCAACCCCAAGAGCACCCTGTAATTACTTCTTATGTATATACCTAAATATGAACATGTTATCTCCCGCTTTAGACTATCAGCTTCCTGATGGCAGAGATGGCTTCATTTTAGATGTTTTATGGCCAATAACTATCACAGTGACTGGTATATCTAACTAATGTTTGATGATTGCTTGACTAAGCATTCAAACTCAACATGAAAACCTCCATGAGGAGCAACCCACAACCACCTGAAGTAGTCTATTTCCTTTCTGAACAGTTCTAATCAATCAGTAGCTATTGGTATTGAATCAAATTTGATAGGATTTCTAGCAGAATAGAAGAAAGGAGGCATGGTCTGGGAAAACAACTCTGCCATTTGCAGAAATATCTATCTCATCCTTTCTTCTAGCACGTTATCATAGATGTATCAAGAATTGACTGCGTGGAATGGAAGTATAGTCACCAACAACCTAAAAGATAGATGTTCGTTATACCAGGCTATAGAAAAATTTCAAAATGAGGTCAGCTTATACATGCAAGATCATCCTGAAAGTCATCAAATGCCTCATATTCGAAAGTTGATTTCTAGTCCTCTATGATTCTTCACCCTGTATTCGCTGAACTATTGAATTATTTTAATTTTTCATTTTGTTGTTGTCATTGTGTATTGGGGGTATTGAGTGGGAACAGGTAAGACAAGAAGCAATCTTACAAATTTGACTCTATTGCAGCCTTTTTCCTCTTACATGTTCTTTAGTAGCTAGATTCAAAGACCATTATGAAAGAGATTGTTTCTGTTATGGTAAGTTAGTAATTGTGCTGATCCTTTCTGACATTCCTGAAATTCAATGGAGACTATCACTCACTGATATAAAAGTAAAACCTGTCTAGTAACTATGTAGCTTCCTATATGAAGTGATGTAAGGAAGCACCAGAATAGATCCCCTACCCCAAATATAAATGTTGTGTGTATGTATAGATGTAGATATACATAGATATAATAAAAACATAAATTTGCCATTCTATTGTTATTAGATCAATTTTTCCCTGCATCTTTCAAATTTTTCAGTCTTCAGATTTCCTTATTAATTTGAAAAAGGGAGATAATAATATTTGTTCTTGCTATCTCACAAAGACCATTTGGTTGTCCAAATTGATTTTCCTTTTTCCATCCTATCTTTTCTCTCTACCAACTTTACTTAGGCTGGAGTCTCTCCCTCTTTCATTTCCTAAGCCTACAGATGAATAAAGATGAAATATTCATTAGATTTTCAACTTTGCACCATATTAGCATAGATAATTTTATGGGAAAGAAGGAGCAATTTTTAATCTCATTTATTCAAAATATACTGAACTTAAATCATCTGAAAACATCTACCCAGATTCCTATTCATAGAGTCTATATAAGTGTATTTCAGATTGTGGTTCTGGCTACGGATTATAAAAAAATCTCTTTAATTTTATAAAACTCTATAACTTAAGATTCTAAATATGTCATTTCACTGAATATAGGTCAAATAAACAGGCTCAGCAGTTTAAATCAAGCAAGGTCCTTGATTTGATAAGTGACACAGTAGTTAAAGATGCTTTATCAATTTCCATTAGCTGAAAAGGGAAAATCAGTCTACTCAGTTAACAAGGAGATAGGAAATAAATGGTGCTAACATTACATTTATTGGGACAATACTAAAATCAAGTTTTGCTTCTAATCAAATGTTGCATTTGTAATCAATTTTATACCATTTTACATTTTATGTGAATGGAATAATAAAAACCAATTTTCTGCGAATAAAGGGATAAAATGCTTTTGAAAGTCAACAAAACTATTTTATTTTATCTAAAACACAAGAAACTCATAAGATATCAAACCCTCCAAATTCATAAATTTGAATTTTCAATAAGAAAAAAAACAGTAATAATATTTGATGGTAACTGTTCTTGGTCCTGAAATTTTGATTTGTTCCTATGAGACAAAAGACTTGCTTGAAGGCTTCTAAAATTGTACTACTAGTCTAAAAAAGAAAAACTTGGAGCAACTAACCTTGAAAAATCTAGTAAACAGTTAGGAAACAATTGAAATTTCTTTATGCTATTAGCTAGCATTTACTTCCCTTTAAAGGTGGATCAATTTCAAAGATAATACTGCTCCTCCTTTGACTCACAGCCTTATAATTTTCCTTTACAGGAATGGGGAGGTTAGCTAATTTTCTCAAGGTTATAAAATCTCTTCATGGTTGAGTTAGGGATGAGACTAACATTGTCCAATATGTAAATTATATCTATCCAGTAAATGATGTTGTTTTTTACAGTAGGTCAGCACTCAATTAACATTGGAATCTTATTGGCTATCTCATTAGTAAAGATAGCTTTCACAATTGGAAACTAGTGACTAATTCATCTATGCTGTTAACATCTCTACTTCTATCTGCTTTGCATTCTGAGAAACATTTTGAAATTATACTACCCAGTCACCATCAGGACAGAGTTAAAAGATTACAATAGCAAATGTTAAAAGGAAAAAGACTGTACTAATGACACAAAGTTGGAAGGACAAATAACATTAGCTAACAAAGTCAGAATATTTAAGAAATACCAGGTTAGAACATTGATATAAATGCCATAAGATTCAATTTATTAAGGACAGAAATAAATATATCTAAGGTTTTAAAAGTCAATTTCATAAGTACAGAAAGGAGGGGCATGACTAGGAAGCAGTTCATCTGAAAAAGATCTGGGGTTTTAATGAACTTCAAGTTCAATATGATAAAGCAGTGAAAAAAGGAAATACGATCTCTGACTCCCTCAAGAGAAGATTAGTGTCTAAAACTAGAGAGATGATTGCACTACTGTTCTCTGTCCTTGCTGGACTATCTCTAGAGTATCTCGGGCAATTCAGTCCTGGACACTATATTTTAGAAAAGATATAGATAAGTTGGAGAGTGTCCATAAGAAAGCAAATAGAATGGTGAAAGATCCTTAGTTCATGCCATATTAGAGTCACTTGAGGGAACTGGGTATGTTTAGCCTGGGAAAGGGAAGGCTTGGGTGAGACATGACAGCTATTTTCAAGTGTGTGGATTGTTGTTATAAGAAAAACAAAGTGGAATTATTCTGATGGCTCCAGAAGGTAGAACTCAGAGCAATGTGTGAAGATGCAAAAAAAAAAAATATAGACTTGAAAAAGGAAATATCTCTTAACAATTAGAGCCATTTGGGTCTTCCTGTTACACTCCCAATAAAAACTACAACAAAGATTTAAAATGGTTCCACATGAAGTAATGATTAAGAAGACTAAAGAGAAATACCAATAAATTCCTCCTTCCAGTTCAGGAGTGCACAAAAAGACAACCCAAAGCCTGTGGGAACTCAGTGTGAATGCGTAAAGTGGGGGAGGGGTAGTAGGGGATGAATATTAATACATAGAGTCTGAAGTCAGTGGGTTCTTGGTCGTGGACTATCAGAGCTGAAGGAGGGAAAGAAGCCAGCCCACAGTGGGTCATTGCTCAGGAAGAGTAGGAGAGGAGATGCTGGTAAACCTAAGGCCTCTCAGAAAGACCTAAAACAACACTTTCAGAATCACAGCAGAAGACAACACAGTGTACGGAGGACTGAATACAGCATGATCCCTGGCACCCAACCAAGGACTTTTCGGGTCACATGGGGGAAGGAGCTACTCCTCCTTAGGGAATATGAAAGGAGAAAGAGTCAGCATCAGCATGCTGGAAAAGGAAATGGAAGCCAGGGTTTGTGTCACAGGACAAGACCTCTCCCAGCCAACTCATGCCAACTTTCAATGGCAATTGTTTTGAAATTATTGGGGAGAGGACTAAATAGGATCTATAAGAAAGGGAATAACCTGGTCCTGAAATAATCCAGAAACTGAAACTGTATATGTGAATGGGAAAAACTCTCTGAAAAGAATGAATAATTATTATGGATAAAGAAAAGCCCAAGAGATAAACACAGAAGAGAATAACTCTACATTAAGTACAACTTCAGAGAAAAGAATACTTTGGCTGCAAGGATTCTAAGATTGCCAGGAAGAAAAAATTTTTAAAAATTGGAAGAATGTGTTACAATAAAAGCAAATCACTTTGAAAACAGCTTGAGGAGAAGTAATTTAATAATCAATGGACTCCCTGAATATCACAAACAAATAAAAAGCTGAATATTGTATTTAAGAAATCATACAAACAAAAACTTCCCAGACATGTTAGGACCAGTGAACAATGTTAAAACCTTCTAATAGAACCCTCAAAATTAAATTACTTAAGAATGTCACAACCTAAGTCCAGAGTTTCCAGGTCAAACAAAATACACTACAAACAGCCAGAAAGAAAGAGTTCAAATTCCAACAAACCAATAATCATGGATGATTATAAAAGAAAAAGGCTAACGAAGTTTGGAAAACTAAGTATAATCTTGCAGGGAATAAATGCATAGAACATAGATGTACAGAATGTGTGTGGATATTGTATTTTATAATGTATAGAATATAGATGTTACACATGTAAAATAATAGAATTAACTTTGAAGCATTTGTGATTAAAAAAAAAAGTCAGAGTTAGGTAGAAGCATGGAAATGCAAGCAGTAGAAACCTAGACTGCAAATACACTTGAGACTTCAAATGATTAAATGATGTTAAGGTGTTTGCATTCTAATGAGGAGAGGGACAAGTGATCCTCCACTCTCTAAGAATCACAGAAGGAGTAAGGAAAGACAAACATAAGGTGTAGAGTGGTTATGTTCATGTTGATGTTGATTTTAAGATGAAAGAAAGAGGAGATGACTTTACTAGAGTAGAAATGAGGATGCCAGAGTCATAAGAAACTATTTCTTATAATTGTGGTACACCAACAGAAGAGGGTGTAAATTCTAAACATAGAGGAGGAGGTGTCTCATGGTTCTGATTGCTCTTAACCACATAAAAGGAGGTTGAACACTCACCTCTTTTGATACAGAAATTTGGCATGGAAATACAATGAATTCAGTAGGGAAACAAATAGGAACAGGAAAAAGAGCAAGATTTAAGAGGAAGGCTAGGATAAGCAAGGGAATAGTCACATTGATTTCCCAGAATGTCCATTTTTGTGTTTAGTTTTTTTTATTTGTTGGTTATCAAGTTGTCATGGTTGTTGTATGTCCCATTCATGAGTTTGGTTCCTTCTCTCTTTTGGTAGTGAAAGTAGTTTTTGGTGATGCAGACTGCTTTGGCTGCATAAATTCATATATATATACACACATATATATATAGTCTTACTGATGTCATTTTTCTGTGATGAAATTATATATTGTTTCTATGATTGTTTCCTTGACTCACATATTCTTTAGGATTATTTAGTGTCCATTTTAGTATGAGTCTTTTATTCAACTGTCCTTTATTGATCAGGATTTTAGTTACATTATGATCTATTAAGAATGTGTTTATTCTACATTTTTCTTCTTTATTTTAAGAAGTTGTAATGCTAATTTTTTTAAAGGTACCACATAGAGCTAAGAAAAATGTATGCTGTCTTATATTTCTACTCAGTAACTTCCAGAGATTCAGCTTGTGTAATTCTTTTTTAAACTCTATTCAAGTCATTAGATTTTCTCTTGCTTATAATTTTGCTTTATTTGTATAGGCATAAGGGATACGTGACATCCCAATCCTTTAAAAATTTAGATGTTATGCCATTCAGTACATGTATATTGAAGGTTCATATATTTTATTATTTTGGGGTGCCTCTGCTTATTTATTTTAATCATTACTTATTTTTATTGTTGCTGTGACTGAGATTTTGATTGCCATGCCTGCTTTTTTACTTCACCTGAGACATAATAAATTCTGCTACAACCAATCATTTTAACTCTATGAATCTTTGCATTTCATGTTTTTTCTTGCAAACAAAACATTGCTGGATTCTACTTTTTAATTCTTTCTACTACCCTACTCTCTTTTGTGGGTGAATATATTCCTTTAATATTCATCGTTATGATTATTCATCATGCTTTTTCATCATTTCATATTCTTTGAATTTTTCCTTTCCGATCTCTTTTCAAGGAAGATGTCAAGGGAAGAAAAGGGAATGTGATCACCGCTCGTAATCCGTAACTGAAGTGGTGTAATCCCTCTGCTCTGGCCTTTCTCTCTGCACTCAGTCCAGATGCATTTACTGGTTGTTGTACTTTCTCTGCTTTTAATACCTCCTTTATGATTCATCCTCTGTAGTTAAAATTGCTTTGATTATGTCTATTTCCTTGCCAGATCTAATATTCCCTACTCCCTCTCTTTTTCCTGATTGTCTCCCTACTGAATTGAACGTACATGCCAAATTTCTATACCAAAACCAATATAACAATCAGAATCATGAGTCACCTGCTCCTTCCACCCTATCCTCTATGTTTACGTACTCTTCTTCTGAAATAGGAAGTTGCCTCTTACTCCTGCTTTTTCATTTCTACTCCAGTAAAGTACTCTCCCCTTTTCTTTACTCTCTTAAAACCAACATCAAAAAGAACATAACCATTCTATACCTTATATTTTCTTTCTTTACTTCTTCTGTGACTCTTAAAGAGAGTGAAGGGACACTTATCTCTCTCTCTTTACTAGAACACAAACAACATCATCATTTAACCCTTTGTAGTCTCAAATATATTTATCATCTAGGTTTCTATTGTTTGCATTTCCAAACTTCTATACAACTTTTCATCAGGAAAGCTTAAAAGTTAATTCTATTATTTTATATATGTATATTCTCCTATCTCTATATTATAAAATGTAATAGCCATGTGTATTCTGTGTATCTATATTCTGTGTATTTATTCCCCTGTAGAATTATTCTTATTTTTACAAAGTTTATTAATTTCATTTACAATCTCATGTGACTGTAACTGTGGCTCCTTAGAACTTGAACTCTTTATTTTTGGCTATTTTCGGTGTATTCTCTTTGACCTTGAAGCTCTGGACTTGGACTATGACATTCTTAGGTGCTTTCATTTTGAGGGTTCACTCAAGAGGTAACTGGTGGACTGAGCTATTCAGTTTTGACCTTGTCCTTTGATTCTAACAGATCTGGGAAGTTTTTGTTTGCATGATTTCTTAAACACAGTATCCACATTTTTATTTGCTTGTGATATTCAAGGAATCCATTGATTATGAAATTATCTCTCTTCAACTTTTTTGTAGGTGATTTGTTTTATTGTAATGTATTCTCCTAGGTTTATACTCTTTCTTCCAGGCAATCTTAGAATTCTTGTAGCCAAGTTTTTCTTTTCACTGAAGCTCTAATTGTGCTTAACATAGTTACTTTCTTCTGTGTTTATCTCTGGGTTTCTCTTTATCCATAATAAATAATCTTTTCAGAGGTTTTTTTTAAAACATTTCAACTTTTATATTGTTTGCTGTGATGGAAGCGATGGGTATTTACTAATGAGAGAGTGTTGGAAGAAGAGGTACAAATGATCAAATAATTCAATTAATACATCACTGTGCCTCTGATTTGATTTGTGTAACTGCTGTACTCTTCAATATGCAAAGAACCCTTCCCCTCAAAAACAACCCCAAAATTTCACCTACTGGAAACAGCATAGTATACTGGCAAGATCACCAGTTTGGCAATCAGTATACCTGTGGTCCAGGCACAGTCCTGCAGCTAAGCAACTATCCTTGCCTTATCCAAGGCAAGATGCTTTTTTCTCTCTGGGCCTCGATTTCCTCATTTTTAAAATGTGGGTAGTGAACTAGATAACATGGAAGGTCACTGGAAGAGGTGAACAATATATATTTCCATTATTTTACATTTCAACAGCTTGTCTAAGATTGGTTCAATTTATCCCACCCCTTGAATGATGCCCTATGTTGTAATCTCTATTTTTTCCTTCTGCAGGTGGAATTCAGTTTATCAGTTCTACTCCAGGGTTGCCCTTCTTTCAGGAATACAGGAAAGATGCCATTTCCCAAAGAGAAGAGTTTCCAATGAGACACAGGAGTAACAACACAATCAAGTGGTGAGAATCTTCTTAGCAATGCCAGAACTTGGTTCTGGATCAGAATTGTGCATCCAAAAGTTGACTTTTCTTTGATGACGTTCTTTTATTGTCTATAATCATTCAAGTGTATCTGGATGACCTCACATCAGGTATGACAGACAGCACATTATGGCTCTTGCATACATAGTCTTTCTTTCGTCCTTCTTCTTGACCTTTTGCTACTGGAAATACTGCATCTTACCTTTCTCTGGAAAGCTAGAATTTGTGCAAATGGAAGCTTCCAACCTTTATTGCTTCCTGTCCCTATATCTGTTGTTATTTCCATCTATTGTGGAAAGTCTTCCACACTTTCTAACTTTAATTTATTCTTCACTAAGTCTTAGAAGCACTGAACATATCCCATACTATTGGCCTACGTATGTTTCCCCTCTTGGCAATGACTTTAGCAGTCCAGTACCCTCCATTTTCAGCCCAGGCAATAGCAAACCAAGCGAATACAGCTCAGATGTCTACCGAGCCATAGTGCATCCAATTCATTAGTGAGAGGCTTTGCCCTGCCACTAGATATGGAACACTAGCCAGGAATATCACAGAGAAACATGACATTGAAAGCAGGTCTCAACAGATTGGACCATAGCTTCAGACTTAATTGTTCTGAAATTTGATTCCACCACAGAGCCAGACCCTTCCTGACCATCTGCCAAATAACACATTGCTTTTGTTGACAGGGCTTCTGACTTTGAGCTGCTGCCTATTAATGAGGGAGCGCAATCTCCAAAGGTCTCTGCACTGTTATTCTCCTTTCTGTACTCCACACACAATGGCACCTTCTTTCCATTTTAATTGCAGGGCACAGAAAGTGGCAGGGGAACAAAGCATTCACATATTAGTGTTCAGTTCAGAGTACCTAATACATGCAAATGCTTTGGGCATTTTTAAAGGATAGTTTACCTTCTTGGCACATCTGGTCAATATTATCTCAGGGAAAAAAAGAAGCTTAGAGTCTAATGCTATCCCCTTCCTCCCCGCCCTCTCTATTTTCAGAAACATCATCCTTTGAATCTCTAAGTGTGTTTTTTTAAAAAACCAATGAACTGAAAAGAATGATGTTCAGAAGCTGGAATGTAATGAGAGAGGCTAATGTGTAGAAACTGACTCCAAAGAAAAGATTTTGCTCCCAGGATAAATTTATCTTTCATTTTGAATGAACTTACGTGAAAGTAGTGAATATGGTACAGGTGCATCAAATACATCTCTGATTTGTACCAGCTGTCCCTCATACTATGCAAGACAGAATTACAGGGCTGCCAAGATAATCTCTGATGCAACTGCCCTCTCATTTTTCCAAGTGAAAAATACCACATTGATTCTCTAACTCCATTTCTGGTGACATCTAAGCCTCTGTCAATTATAGTGTGTTGAGTATCTTCTCTTGAATTTAGATTCTGATCTTTGAAGACATTTTTATAACAAAATCTCAGAGAATCAGAATCACAGAGAGGTAAGAGATTTCAACAGCCATTCAATCCAAGCTATATACAAGTGGAATCTCTACTATATCTCACCCTACGAGAGGTCATCTGTTCTCTGTGTAAAAACCTTCAAGGATGGGGAACCTCTCACCTTTCTAGAAATCCCATTCCATTTTTGGACAGCTCTAATGGTTGGAAAGTTTTTCAGACAACAAATCTAAACTGCTTTCTTTACAACTTCTGCAACCCATTGCTCTGGTTCTACCCTCTAAGGTCAAATAAAACAAATCGAATCTCCTTCCACACTTTAGCTCTTGAATATTTTAGCATATCTATTGGGATCCTACCAAGACCTTTCTTCTCCAGGCTAATTGTGCCCAGTTCCTCAATTGATAACTTTTATGGCATCTACTCAAGGCCTTCATCATCCTGGATGCCTTCTGAACACTCTCCAGCTTTGAATGTCCTGCTTCAACTTTGGTGTCCAGTATAGCCATGCCTTTTCTATCTTACACTTGTGAAATTGATTTTTTTTACCCAATTCTAAGACTTTATATTTATTCCTATTGAATTTCACCTTATCAGATTCATCACAGTACTCTCACTTGTCAAGATTCTTTTGGATCCTGACTCTGCCATCAGCTATGTCAGTTATTTCTCCAGATGTGTGTTATTTGCAAATTGATTAAATGACCCTTTACCAAGTCATCTATAACAATGTTACAGAACATAAAGCCAAGTGAAGGTCTTCCCTGGAGAGTTGTAGCAGACGGCCCGCGTCCCTACACGGCTCAGTGATGTGGTTAAAAGAAAAGAGTCACGAGAGGCAGGAAAAGATAGACCAGTTCTGTTTATTGATCTGAAGTTTAGGGTTTATATAGACAGAATCTGTAAGTCCTTGGGATATTCTGCTCATCTCCTGTCCCAGTGATTTGGCCAGACTTACTGTCTTCAAAGTCTATTAGCCTAGAGGACATCTATTTTACATATCCCTTGTTTTCTGTAGTTTCCACGTTTGTCTCACGGAGACAGCAACATCTGGGGGGCAAGGAGAGCCATTCTGGATGATAATGAGCACAGTCTCCAAGAATAGTTTCCCCGAAGGTCTTTCCTGATCTCAATAGCACTCCACCCTAGCCCTCAACAGAGCGTTCCTGTGAGTAAGGTAGATTTGAGGATTTTTGTTATTCTTCCTTAGAGTTAGTTTCCCAGGATCCATAGCCATAACAGTCTTTTGTTCCCAGATATTAGATATGAGTTCTCACAATTATGGTTCAAAGCAGCTCTACCACCAGTATTATATAATGATAAATAATATAAACATGTGCTTAATTGTAAATATCCACTGCAATTGTGCAGTGAGATACAGAGATGACGTAACGTAAAGTTGGAGGCTATTGCTGGCAATATGCCTTCTTTGTCTGATGCTCTATAAAATAGGTGGGTACTGGTCAGTGAGTGGGGAATCCTTAGGGTTGAATGTATAAGTAAGAATGTTGTGTGTGACTTGGTGGACCCCCATCAAGGCTTGAGGCAGCACACAAGCTGTGCCTGTGTCCATTGACTCCATCAAGACATAAGGGGAGCCCTCGCCTGCTTTTTGCTGCCCCCTGCAAGAAGGGTGATTAGGGAATGCTGTAGGTGTTGGTGCTCCCGTTATCAGCAATCCTCTGAAAAGACTACACTAGAACAAAGTAAGATTATTAATCCCTTGGAAAGGGGTCTAACCAGATCAAGAGTGAACCTGTGCTAACAGCCCTCTGTGTACTGGTCTTATCTATTTTACACCTCCCTTCTATGTTGACATTGGAATTAGCAACTACAGTTTGAGACTGGTCATCCTGTCAGTTCTGAATCTGTCTGGTTGAATTGTCATCTAATCCATATCTTCTTATTTCCATAAGAACACCATGAGATGCCTTATCAAAAGCTTTGCTAAATTCAAGATAAACAATATCCACAGCATTCTCCTCATCCATTAGTTGAGTAATCCCACCAAAAACAGAAGTGAGGTTAGTCTCAAATAGCCTGTCCATAATGAAGGTGGTTCTTTGTAATCACCTCTTTCCATTCCAAGTTATTCATTGGCCATCTCTGTTCACTAACCATCTTAATGATCCATTCCAGAATTTCCCCTAAAATGGAAGTCAAGCTTCATGTTCCACGGTTTTCAGATTCTGTTCTCTTCCCCCTCATCTTTTCTTTTTAATTGGGATATTTAACCTTCTTCAGTTTTGTAGTAGTTCTTCCCTTTCCCATGATCCCTTAAATGTTATTGATAGTGGTGCATCAGTCACATATTCTATTTCCCTTTTCTTTTTCAAGTGTTCTCCAATGATAAAATCACTTCTTTTTCTCTTATCTTTCACCTTCATCCAAATACTCTCTATCACTTTTTTAATGTGAACTGATACTGAAGTCCACACTCCTCTCCTTACTCATCCTGTTTCTTTTGAATAAAGTACACCTCCACAGAGTCATGGTCTAATCATGAGTTTCAACCTGCCAAATCTTAGTTATGAGGTCGAATTTGCTTCCTTGTATTAGGACCTCTTGTCTTCTTGGCTGTTGTCTAAACTTTGGGTATTCATATACCTACATTTGAAGCCATGGTTTTACTTCTGGCCCTTTTCCTGTATCTTGTCTCCTTGGAATTTCTGGGTATCTCATCTACTATTCTTTTTCCTTCTTTGTGGCTATTCATTTTAGAATCTAACTTGGGCTAGACACATAGGTGATCTCCTCCTTTCCCCACACTAAAAGTTCTTTAGATTAGATTGGCATATGTAATGTTAAGGTAATTTGAAGATCTTCCCTGCCGCTTAATAGGCACTTGTAACCTGTTTTGAGCTTTGGTCCTGCCCACAGCTCCAGTCACATGAAGCCCATGGTGAGAGGACCTTGCTAAATAGGTGGAGTAGAAAGGGTACAGCAGGAAGAGAGAGTGAGTGAGGTGGAAGTGAGAGAGAGGCAGAGCAGAGCAGCTAGCCTGGGTGAAAGAGGGGCATTTTACCTAAAGGAGTTTGTTTGTGGGGAGACTTGATGGAGGGAAGGGGATGGTGGTCCTCCCTCTATTGACAATGAATAGAGACTTTCTTATTACCATGGTGGAATAGGCTTTCTGGTGTCTGTTTTGGTTTCATCTTTGAGGAAGAGTGTTTATATATTGTGAATTTACCCTGGAAATATGCCTGCATATCCATGGTGGCTGCTGTAGATATCGCATTAGCGCTACAGCATGCCATCTAACAAACATATCTTTTCCAAATTTTGTTTGGTATACTCAGTCCTTACATGGAATTCTGCCAGACCTATATTATGATCTGAAAATTCAAAGCCCATTCTCAAGTACCACCTTCTTATTTGGCTATTCACTTACCAAACTGTTTTTTTAAACTTGTGTTTATCTTTCCAGCAATAAGTATGATAACATACTATAGTCCTTAGTTTTTGCTCAAGGTTTTATAATTATTGGCAATATTTTTAACTTCCTTCTATAAGTGTCATTTGTTCACATAAGAATCACTGGAAGTGAGTTATTGTCATTTGTTTTAATAAATCTTGGGAGCTTCTCTATCTTATATACTGGATATGATGCCCCAGGATGAGACTAGTCCTCTCTATTTTTGTCCTCAATTCAATACACAGCTGCCTCAGTACCCAAGAAATTATAGAATAACAACTTCTGCTACTCTGTTCCAATCCTTATTGGATAATCTTTCTATGACAATATTATGTTATTCTTTGAAGGATAAGCAGCTTCTTATTTCTCAGAGCAACTAGCTCTCTCTTCCTCAGGGGGAGCCTCAAATCTATTGCTGATATCTAAATGTCCCCGTGTCTTTTCCCTTCACTTTCTTCCATGGATTAGACTCTTCTATTCTCTTTTATGACCTGATGATAAGAAAGAAATTCTATTCCATCATCTCTCCTTGCCGATCCTCTGCACCTGAGCTGTCCAATATCTTGAAAGGATACCACCATGAGGCCAAACCCCTAGTGATGTTTTTAAAACCTCTTGAACTCATTTGGCAATAATAAACCAATTCCCATAAGACCATATCTTCCCCACCCCAGTGATCCTGAACTGCTAGCTGTCTTTATACACATCCTGTTCTCCATCCTTCACTGTTTACTCTCTTAGTCCCATCTCCCTCAACCCAACTTTCCCCAATGTTATGCTCTAAAACTATCCACCCTCTTGGTTGTGCTCTGAAATATGTGCCAACATAAACACATACATTACAAATTTGCTTTAAGCTTAAATTGTTTCTTTCTCACCCTTTTCATCTTCTGGCTGTCACTGACAACCATCTCCTCCCTGATGAGACAGCCTCCCTGGTAACCCTTTCTCCCACTGATTATACTTTTCCTCATTTCCCCAATTCACTGGTCGAATCTGTTGCTATTTCCAGGTTTTCCCTCTACTTCTATCACTCAGTAATCTCTCTTGCTTTGAGATTCAATTAATCTATATCTATCACCCAATTAACTTCTGTAGCTATTGGCTTCCAAGACACTCCACTTTTTGCCTTGGTAAATTCGGTGCCTAGCTCAGTCTTTCTCTCCTCAACTTTTACCCTCATACTAGGGGACTTCAATAACATTTTTTTCTACTCTCTTTTTACCTTATCCAAAAGGTAGATCAGCCTGTACTTTGAACACAGATGACAGTCTGGCTGTAGAAAAGATACAAACATCTCACATGTGTTACAAATCATTGCAACAATTAAGTGAAGTGAATAGAGTGCTGGACCTAGTCAGGAAGACCTGAGTTTGAATCCACCTTCAGATACTTACTGGCTTTATGATGCTAGGCAAGTCACTTTAATTTGTTTGCCTTAGTTTCCTCATCTATAAAATGAACTGAAGAAGGAAATGGCAAACAGCTCCTATATTTTTGTCAAGAAAACCTAAAACAGGGTCACAAAGAGTCAGACATGACTGGACAACAACTCCATAATGGTTTGAAATATTTTTGAGGGTTTACTCAGCTTTAACTTCACAACCCTAATCACCTGGTTAAAACTGTATCACCTTTTAATAATTTAACATTCCCAGTCAAATCCCTTTTCTTAATCTCAGCATTATAGTTGCAACAAAAGCTATCCCCATTCTGTTTTACACCAATCTCCTATTTCCCCAATTTACCCCACCCACAAAATCACTCTTAATTTGATTAACTGTAATTGGTCACTTGCCTTTTCTTACTCTGCTTGGTCTCATCAATTATATTTTACTTATCCTGCTTGAGTCTACCTCTTCAGGTTCTCCTCTCTAATCCCCCCCCTTGATCCTCCTTAATCCTTCTTAATAATTTTATATCCTTGATCCTGCTTATGGAGTAGAAGCTGGATTAGTATCTGGGTCTGAAGATTGTTCTCTATTCTTCATATTTTCCTCAATTTTTCCAAAACTGTACCACAGTCCTCCTCAGCAAATTCAACCGCTGACCTAGTTCACTCATCCGAACACCTCTATGTCAGTTTTCCTCTCTTTATGTGAATGCTGTAGGTCATACTGTCTTAGGAAACAAAAATAGTTTCTTGTTTGCCTGGAAAGAAGAAGCTCTTTTTTAAACCACATATGTCTTGCTGGATGCCTTTCATTCATTAATAAGCATTTATTAGGTACCTACAATGTAGCAGACATTAGGCTAAGCATTATTTTTGTTGATGCTAAAACTAGGTCACAATTGTATTAGTTCAAAGGTAAATGACCTACTTGTAGAATTAGGACTTTAAAGTTATAAGCATTCCTAAACTATTATCTGTTTACAAAACACTTTGCAAACCTTACAGAACTATATATACATACATATACGAATAATGAATATAAATAAACCTTCTTATTTTACATATCAGGAAATAGACTCCAAGAAATAGAAGTCTCATTTCTTACAACTGTAATATGGAAGAGTTTGCTGGATCACAATGAGAGTCTCTTCCATCTCAAAGGCACTATGATTCTCGGTGACTTGTCTAAGGAGACAGATTTGGAGCTAAATTCCAGTAACTAAATGGTATAATGGAAAGAAAATTGGATTTAGAATCCAAAGGTCTAGATTTGCTCTGCCAACATGATAGTCCTTCCAGTATTTGGTCAGTTATTATATCCTACCTGAGCATTCTCTAAGTGAAACATCTCTAGTTCCATCAATAAAACTTTATAAGGCATGAAATAGATCTTTCAATCATCCTGTTGCCTTCCTCTAGACAGCCTTCAACTTATCACTATTTTCCCCAAAATTTAAACTCCAGAACTGAATCCAATACTCAGAAGTGTGCTGGAGTCAGTTTGAGCCAATTTGTGAGAGCTGATTCTTAAATTTTCCATGTATTTGCCTCAGAAATTGACATTACAATTTAGGTCTTAATTTATTGTTTTGCTCATTATATAGACTTTGAAAAGTGTTAATAATACAGATGAAACTCTGAAGTATGTTTATATACTTCCCCCCACTCAAGAGCCCTGTTGTTAAATATTTACCAACATCCCCTTTCAAGTATTCCGCATGAGTTCGGATATAGGGAGATTATCACTTGCTTATTTGAAGTAGTACCTTTCTCAATAAAAATCTAAGGTCCCATAGCTTTTCTGACTGCCATAACTGTTATGACTAATAATGAACTTGCAATATATATCCAAATCACCAGAGCTTGTTCAGATGACTGGCTATCTAATCATGCCTTCCCATCATGAGTTCAAAAAATGAATTTCAGAAGCATTAAGACAGAACTTATTCCTACTGAACTTCATCTTATTTTATTTATGAATAGTGAAAGTGTATCACTTGTGGGTGAAGATGAAATAAAGAATGCAGCCATCTGACTCTGTGGAACTAAGGTGGAGTAGAGGTTATGGGAATTAAGAAAGTTGATCAACGTAGAACTAAAGGTGATCGCGGAAACTTTCAGTCTTTGAATGGACATCCCAAAGTTTAAGGGATAATTCATTTTGTGTTCCTTCTAGCAGCACCCTTTGTGCCCAGTATCCTTTGTTGAATGACCAGAAATAGGTAGTAGCCTTAGTTCGGACAAATCTTAGGAGGCTCTCTGTTAAGTCTTGGGAGGTTTTTTTTTGATGTTATTTGCCTTTCATTTTTTAAAAAGAATCAATGACATCATGACGGTGATACCTTGACTTGCATGTGAAATCATTTAAGTGAGGCAAAAATTGCACAGTGATTGGCCTCCCTTTCTCTGCCAGAGTCATTGTAGTCTGGTGGCAAGACAAAAGTCAGGATGATTGGCCATGACCCAGGATGCAATGAATAGCCATGGTGCTTTCTAGATCTGACCAAGTTTGAAGTGCTCCACAGTGCCTACTTCAGTCACCATTGAACAGATTGTTCTCATCTGCCCATTTTGCTGGAAGAAGTCTGCACATGCTTGAGGTATACAGCTCTCTGATTCACAGATGGGTTTGTGATCCATTGGTGATTCTCACCTGATTTAGCCTGCCTGCTAAGATCATTTTACTGGAGTGTGGCCCCTGCAAATACTACAGCTTCTTGGAGATGCAGGTGAGAACTGAATGAAGGTGAATGAGTAGCCCCGAAAAGCGCTCCCCAAGCCCTCACCCCAGAGGAGCTAGTCCTCCCTGAACACCCTATATGCCCTTTAACTTAGGGACATGCCCCAGGGAAACAATGCACTTTTCTGTTGTGATCAGGTCAACCAATAGCTGCAACTAGGGGTAAACTGGTAAGTATTAATAACTAACCTGCTGGGGGCAAAATGTATGCACAACCAGCTTTCAAGTTTCATCTGCATTATTAACATTTTCGTCATTGCTTTCTTCAATCTAAACAATCAACAAAACAATCCATCAACCCATGACTTGTAGCATGTGCTCTTTTCTGATTTACACTAAAGAATTAACAGTTGGCCTTCCAGAAGAGGTTTCAGATAGTCCCAGGACCCTTCCACTGCACAGGTAGCCATCTTCCAGAGGGGGTTGCCAACCATCCTCATCCTCTGGCCCTTAAGAGATGATGCCTCATTTGAGAGCATCTCCAGATCCACATCATCCCTCCTTGGAGGACAAAGCACTGCTTCCTTCTTACAGCGTCCAATTGCCTCTTTTTTATCAAGACATCAAATTTTGTCTTAGCTCCAAGTTTTCAGTATGCTTCCTCTTCCTTGCGTCCTCCATCTTACTGAGATAGGTCATGATTCCCTGATTCTGCAAGTACTTTTTTTTCCTTATTTTTCTCTGAAGAACTTCCAGTTTTTAAAGGAACATTTCCCTGTCCCTAAATCAGCTGCAACTTAAGCCCATTCACTTTTTATTTAAGAGGCAGACCCATGGGCAAATTGTGCATTAGTAATAGGCTTTTGGCCTTGGCAGAAATACAAACATTGCAAGTTACTTAAAAATTCTTCCTTCTCTCTATTCCTCCTAGTAGTTCATACTCTTTTGTCATCTTCTGACCTTTTACAAATGAATGCTGTGTTAATATCCCCATGGCTTGGCTCAGGGTCTGGCATATGGATTGTGTTTTTATAAATTCTTATTGACTAACTGCCTCCCAACCCCTTAAATTTTGTGACTTGGAGAAAGTCACTTCAGCTATCTATCTGGCTCTTAGTTTTCTCTTCTGCAAAATAAGAGCATTTGATGCTACAGTTGATTTAAACTCCAGGAGAACAAGATGCCACTCCCAGCTTAAGCTCTTCACTTTTAATCTAATCAAATCCACCACCACTAACATCCCCTCCAACTTCAAACTTTGATTAACACAACCTCCCACACCCTCCTGTCCCCTCTGATTGGAGCACTGGAGGGTGGAGGACTAAATTCCTCCCAATGCCTTCCTTTATAGTGGGCAGAAACTGGGCTTGCTCACTCTACTCTACATTTGCTTCCCCATCTGGTTTCAACTTCACCAAACAATATTTCCCCCTCCAACCCTCCTCCACTTTGTCAGGTTCCCCTTGGTCTCACCCACCCCCTTGCTTTCCTCCCTCCTTTTGTGTATTGTCTCCCTCTGTTAGACAGTAAGCTCTTTGAAGCCAAGGACTAGATTTGTTTTTATTAGTTGCATTCCCAGAACTTAGCATACTGCCAGGCACACATTAGGTGCCTAGTAAATATTTATTGGATTGGGTTGGATTAGCCAATCTTGAAAATCTTTCCCAGTGCTAATCTATTTTATTGATCAACAAGTGAAGTTAAAAAGAAAAAGTAATTTGTCTTATATGAAAAACAAATTATTTCTTTGTCGGGAACCAACCCAGACAGATAAGAATGGATAGTAATAAGTGGCATATGTATCCTTCTTAGACAATGAGATTTTTTTTTAAAGTAAGAGCTTTTAAACCAAAAAGGGAAGCTGACAAAAATGCTTCTAATTGAACAAGCAACATCAATGTCTTAAGAAAAAATGTAACTTTTACTCAGCGACTGAAGAAATTTTCCAGAAAGATAACAGTGTGGCCGAAACTGGGTATAGACCAATGCCTGACACCATACCCCAGAATAAAATCCAAATGGGTACATGATCTAGGTACAGAGGCTGATACTATAAACAAATTAGGGGAGCAAGGGACAGTTTATTTGTCAGTTATGGAGACTGGAGAAATTTATGACCAAACAAGAGAGAGAGAATATTATGAAATGCAAAATGAATAATTTTGATTACAATAAATTGAAAAGTCTTTGCACAAAGCCAATACAACCAAGATTAAGAGGGAAGCAGAAAACTGGGAAAGAATTTTAACAACTAGTATCTGTGATAAAGGCTTCATTTCTAAAACACATAGAGAATTGAGTTAAATTTATAAGAATTCAAGTCATTTCCCAATTGATAAATGGTGAAAGGATATGAACAGGCAGTTTTCAGAAGAAGACATTAAAGCTGTCAATGGTTATATGAAAAAATGCTCTAAATCACTGTTGATTAGAGAGATGTAAATCAAAAAATCTCTGAAGTACCACATCACACCTATCAGAGTGACTAATATGACAAAACAAAAAAATAATAAATGTTGGAGAAGATGTGGGAGAGTTGGAACATGAATTCATTCTGGAAAGCAATGTGGAACTATGCCTAAAGGGCTACAAAAATGTGCATACCTTTTGACCCAGCAATATCACTTCTAGGGCTGTATTCCAAGGAGATCATAAAAATGGGAAAAGGTCCCACATGTACAAAAATATTTATAACAGCTGTTTTTGTGGTGGCCAAGAACTGGAAATCTAGGGAATGCCCATCAATTGGAGAATGGATGAAAAAGTTGTGGTATGTGAATGTAATGGAATCCTGTAAGAAATGACAAACAGGTGGACTTCAGAAAAACCTGGAAAGTCTTATATGAATTGATGCTGAGTGAAATGAGCAGAATTAGGAGAACATTATAGACAGTAACAGACACAGTGTGCAAAGATTGTTTCTGATAGACTTAGCCCTTCACAACAATGCAAGGACCTAAAACATTCCCAAAGGACTCTTGATGCAAAATGCCATCCACATTCAGAGAAAGAACTAAGGAGTCAGAAAGCAGAATGAAGTAAACTATGTTTTCTTTTGTGATATTTTGTTTTGTTTTTTCTCATGGTTTCTCCCATTTGTTTTAATTCTTCTATGCAACATGACTAATGTGAAAATGTATTTAATAAGAATACATGGGTAGAACTCATAAGATTGCATGCTATCTTGAGGAGGTGGGAGAGGGAAGGGGAGAAAATTTAAAACATGGAAGTGATTGTTGAAAACATTTTGATAACTATTTTTAAAAAAAGAAATCTTACAGTAAATAGCATACTTGAACACTTCCCTAAGTCTAGATTTCACTTTGGCAGAGCTGATCAGGCTTGTAAATCAAAAGCTGTATTCATTGACTTATCATTCAGAGCTGCTTCCTGCTGTCATCAAAAGTCAGCCTTATGCTGGGGTAGGTCTATTATGATGCTATATGGATCTGCTATCCAGTGTTGGAAAAGTATTAGGGTGAGGAGGAGAGGAAGCTGAGTAGCTCAGCAGATAGAGCACAGGTCCTGGAGTCAAGAAGACCTGAATTGAAATCTGACCTTAAACACTTACTATCTGTATGGCCTTGAACAAATCAGTTGACCTCTCTTTGCCTCAGTTTCCTCTTCTTCTGTTTGTGTTTGTTACAGAAGATTCCTTTGTTAAGGTCTGCATTGATTTCTACGGACCAGCACGCATCTATCCAATTCACTCACTGCAACAAGAGAAAATGAATGTCAGTGGCCACCCTTCCTGACTGTACTCCATTCTTCAGCTGCTGGTGACTTTTCCTCCTATCAGCTTGACTAAATCCAATTATCTGTGAGAACCAATCACTAGGTCAATACAGAACTGCTTCTGACAGGGTGAAATGAACACCAATGTTGTAAAAGAAAGACAATTTCTCAGTAGCCAAACATATGGTCTGTAATGTAGCAGGTGTTGGTATAATCTAGAAAAACTCACTCATCAGAAGAGGGTTTTAACTCAGTATTGTCACTTTACAAATCACAGCTGTCACTACCTCAGCTGTATCATCTTCCAAGTTTCATTGATATTGGATATGCTTGCTGTGACCTGCATCACAAACTGATGCCAATCTGAGCAAGGGCTGCAGATGACTCAGTCTCCTCCCCCAACCCCAATCTGTCCTTCCCTTTTTATTTAATTCCCTCCCATCTTCTCCTCTATTATGTTAAAATAAGCATAAGCCTGGACAGGATGGTGTGCAGCAGGGATGAGAGGTATTATGCTTTACAGTCTATAGAGTTCATCACAATTTTGTTAAAAGGGATAGACATGTACTTACTTTTTCATGAAAGGCAAACTGTCAGAAGTTGAACTTGAAACTGATTCTTCTAGATTCTAGTATTGGCTCCCCATTCACTTGTCTTTCTTGCATGTACTCTAATCTCCAATGATAAGGAGGCTAAAGGTCAGAGAAATTAAATAAATGACTTGTCCAAAGTCATGTAAAAGTAAATAGCTGAGGGGCAGCTAGGTGGCACAGTGGATAGAGTACCAGCCCTGGAGTCAGGAAGACCTGAGTTCAAACCCAGCCTCGGATACTTACTAGTTGTGTGACCTTAGGTAAATCACTTAACCCCAATTTCCTTCCCCCACCAAAAACAAAAAACAAAAAAAAGAAGTGCCTGAGCTGGGAAGCCAGATAAATCTGACTCTTCCAACTCTGAGCTCCCTGACTTTCCCACTATGCCAGGATCTCCTGTCTCATTAGCCCAAATATTCACATGTTTTTCTAAAGTGTTCTACTTACTAGTCATTTGAACTGCACTCATTTTTAAGACTCTACAACAACTGATTATATTTAGGAAGTATGCTAGAGCTACAGAAAGGTTTGTAACATTGTTCTCATATGATTTACTCATATGTGGTAGACAACATAAATGTGCTTGAATAGGCAGCAAGACACACTGGAAAGACTTTTGAACTTATTGGAGGTTTAGATCTGAATCCTGTCTTTGGTATACACCAGCTAAGTAACCAGTCATATCACCTAACCCCTCTGAGCCTCAGTTTTCTCATCTACAAAATAGGAATTAAAAATAGTGGCAGGACCTAATTCACAGGAATATTGTGAGGTTCAAACGTTATGATGTATACAGAGCATTCTGTAGACTTTAAAAGTCTATGGAAATACACATTATTATAACCTCATCTTATAGATGAGCCCACCTGAGGCTCTCTGAGGATAAATTATTATACTTAATTAATCAACAATTTTTATTTATCAAATTTATCAAGTACCTACTGTGTGCAAGGCATGTAGTATAGAGAGGTCACTTGGTGTATTGGATAGAAGAGTAGCTTTGGATCCAAGAAGACTTGGTACCAGACCTGTCTTTTGTCTGTGGCACTGCAGATAAGTCATTTAACCTGGCAGGGCTCTGTGTTTGCTGTCTGATTCTGACACTACAAGTTGCAAATGTAACAAGACCTTTTAAAATATTATTTACTTCAAAAGGTATAATCATAAATATACAAGCTTACTTCCCTAACATGGGAGGCATAGGCTTCCTTCTCCCAATATGTCACCTGAGTCCCTAGGGAAGAGAAGTGGATTAGATTCATAGATTATCTCAGTTTCCATAAAGCACAATCCCAGTTCCAAGTCCCAACCCCCAGCCCTAGGGCTAATCTTAGGCACCTTGGCTTCTTCTATGCAGACCTAGCAGGCTACACCATTCAGCCTGCAATCCTGGCTCCAAGGTAACCCAGGCTTGAATTCCTGATCCCCAGCAGATCCCCTTGGCATTAGAAACTGAGAACAAACCACACAACACTGAAACCAACAGCCCCAGGCCCACTTCTCTGAGCCACAAGTCCTTTCCCTCTTATTTTTTAGCTCTGCAGTTCCATGAAAAGAGCAAATGGCTATTTGACCAATTTTAAAGACACAGACAGGCAATCCAGGAGACTCCCCAGACCAATAACATGAGGCTCCATGTTAGCCGTATTGGGCATGCTCAAAAATCCAGCATGGGTTCCACAGTGAAGGTGCTTACCTGAATAGGTAGACGGACCTTCCTTATCTGAGAGCTTCCTAGACCAGAGATCACAAGTCAAATCCCTATCCCTTCTCAATACAGTATGTGCTAGATACTACAGATAAAAAGGCAAAAGTGAAAGTCTCTGCCTTGTAGGTGCTGACATTTTATAAAGGAGACAACCTGTGTCCACATTTGCATAATACATAAAAAATAAATTCAAGCTAATTTGGGGCAGAGGAGGGGGAGGAGAGGCACTAGCATCTGGGAATGATCTCATATAGAAGATGCTATCTGAGCTGAACTTCTAAGAAAACTAGGGCTTTGAGAAGAAGATGGGACAGTGTATTCAATGCATGTGGAACAGCTCTGAAAGGATAAGGAAACAGGAATGACATAAAGAAGGCAAGTTTGGCAGATAATGTGTAAAAGGAAATTATATACATATAGATACATGCATTATATACATATATATGCACATACATACATACATATACATATTTTCAGATATATGCATACATAAACACGTGCATGCATGCAAATGTGTGTCTATATTTATACATACAAATAAAATATATATTTATACACACACACACAGTTATCCTTTCCACATCACAACTTTCGCCATCATAAGTTTTGATATATATGGGTTGGTGAAAGAAATTAAATGGAAACTTGGGTGGAGTTTCGCAGAAGCCACAGACAACATGCAAAGACCGGTAGACACCTTAGAAAAAGTTTATATACTCAGAAATGGATAAGATATATGTATAGTACTGCACAATATCAACATATTTTATCTTTAATACCATCATCATTTAGACTTCTTCTGTGGTATGAAGGGAGAGCCAAAAAATTTTACATGGATTTTTCCAAATCATGGGGCACCATACCCTTAGCCCCTACAATGTGGAATGTCTGACTCTTTATGACCCCATTTGGGGATTTCTTGGCAAAATAATGGAGTGGTTTGCCATTTCCGTCTCAGCTTATTTTACAGATGAGGAAAATGAGGCAAACAGTTATGTGACTTGTCCTGGGTCACATATCTACTGTGTCTATGGCTGGCCTTCTCACTTTCAAACCTGTCCTCTTTCTACTATCACACACCTTGTTGCTAATATGCTACATGAAGATGACAAATTATGAAGTTTTAATGTATTATAATCCAAAGAATCCATTCTCTCCACAAAAACAATATTACTAATGATATCAAGGGCCAGTGTGTTAAATTCTAGGGCCCCCCAAAATAACAATGGAATCATTCATCATATTCACTAAAAGGAGTCCCTTTTCAAACATTTATAATTATGACTGATTTCTGTGTCAGATTTTCTGGGGAACAGTAAATTAATTTTACTGTAGTGGATGAATACCTCAGTGTAACTTGCAGAGCACCTGGAAAGGGTGTGAGTCTAACTGATTTTATTCACTTGTTTCACCTGCATCAGCCTCCCAGAAATAGGGTTTAAAAAAAAAAATCCGTCAAAAGACATATTTTTAAATTTTCTTCTGTAAGTATTACCTTGCCACTCTTGGGAAATATACAAATAGTTCTTTGTGGAAAAAGAAAGAAGGAAACAAGCATTTTAAAGTGCTACTACATGCCAGGAAGTATGCTAAGTGCTTTATACTTATTTCATCTGATCCTCACAGCAACCTTGGAAGGTAGGTGATGTTTTTCTCCCCATTTTACAGTTGAGGGAAACTGAAGCAGACAGAAATCAAGTGACTTGCTCATGTGTCTAAGGTCAGACTTAAACTCAGTTTTTCCTGACTCCAGGCTCAGGAGTTTATCCACAGTGACATCCACCTGCCTCTGAAAATTATTAGAAACTCAAAAATGACCTCATCTTCAGGAATTAATGTATAGAACTAGGCCTGCGCACTAACTAAACTGTAGGAGATAGAATTTGCACACTGAGGAGTCATGACATCCTGCTAAGTGATGATGGACCAAGGAAAGGCTTTTGCTAATCAAGAGTCAGTCTGGTATCCAATGGAAATGCTGCTGGACTGGGGAGTCAGAATATTTGGCTCTGATTGCTGTGTCTTGTGTCTGTATGGGTAAGTTTCCAGCATTTCAATTTCTTCCTCTATAAAACAGGAATGATGACACTTGTGTTTTTTTTATTTTGCATGATTCTTAAGAGGAAAATGTTGTATAAACCTTAAAATTACTAAAGAATAGGAATTACTTTTGCTCTGTGATCTGATCTTTACCAAGATTTCTACAGCCAGACAACTGCTAGTTGATATAATAATAACTGGTGCTTTACAAGTTTTCGGAGTTCTTTTTTACATGACAACTAAGTTTGGTTGTAGAGCTACTGATATATACATTTTTAAAGTGAAGAAACTTGAGGCCAAAGAGGGGTTAAATGGCTGGTCCAAAATCACACAGCAATAAAGTAAAAACACCAGAAATAAAACTTAGATTTCTGGACTCTAGATCCCAGGACTCTTTCCGCTACAGGACTCAGAGACCAGTGAGTGCAGAACAAGAATCCCTGCCAAGAATTGGTGCCAACAATCATCCAGTCTTTGCTTGAAGTCTTCAGGTGAGGGCAAGCCCACTGCTCTCTAGACAGCCCATTCTGCTTTGCCTCTTGTAGGCTCTATTAGGTTTTTTTGGCTACTAATTTCTCATAACTGATTCATATTGAACTTCCATTAAAAAAAAAAAACCCTCCATTTTTTCAGGCTTAGCTGTACGTCCCCTGTCTTACATTTGTTATGTTTTTTATTTGAACCAACATATAAAAATTTTCCATTTTCCTTTCTTAAGTTTTCATTTTATGAGGTTCTATTCAAAATTCTAGCCCATCAGAATCTTTTTCAATTCTGGCTCTGCCTTCTAACATCTTTACTATCCCTCCCAGTTTTGTGCCATTTGTTAATTTGAAAACTATGTCGTCTATTGCTTAATCCAAGTCATTGATAAAAATCTTAATCAGTATTGAACTAGAGGTCTAATTTCCAAATGTCATCAAACCATTCATTGGGTCCTGTCCTTCAACCATTTATGAATCCACCTAGTTACTGTCTCACATACTCCACATCTCTCCATGTTTTCCTAAAAAGTAGCATGAGAGACTTTGGCTACATCTCTAGCATTCCCTTCATCTTCCAGTTTAGTAATCTGGTCAAAAAGTGGGGAGAGGAGAGTGATATGTTCCTGATGAAGCGCTTCATAATCACTGCTTCTATTTCTAATCATATACTAGTCATCCCTTTAATAATATGTTGTATTATTTTTGTCTGAACCCAATGTTAAGCTCATTGGTCTACATTTTCAAATTTAAAACCTTATCAGTTCTGTTTCTACCTAAATTGTTCTTCACACAAATGTCCTTCACTCTTCATTCTGCCTTCTGTTCCTATATGTCCGTATATCTTTTTTAATGTACAACTCTTCTCTGCTTCCTCTGTTCCTACTGAATACAGTATGCTCTTGTAGAGTCATATTCCAGTCACAGGTCCCATTCTTCCAAGTCTCAGTGATACTTAGGATGTCAACTTGCCCCTTGGGTTAGGATCATTTATTTTATTTTATTGACTCTGAGTCTCCTTATCTTGCGCAGACTGGAAGTTCAATGACCACTCATAGGCCAATCCCTCTGCTGATCAACAGTGGAGTTTTGACTTGCTCTTTTTCTTAACTGGGGTAGTTTGCCCCTCCTTAGGCAGCTTGGTTTCCACTCACCTCTCTGGTGACTCAACATATCAGTGTCTGCCTTAGTGCCAACTCTCAATCAGTTTTAGTTCTATTTCCACTCTGAACTCATAAGTTTGAGAGATCCTCCAGCTATAGCATTCTGATATCAGGGATTAGAGGCTCATATTACCACAGCTGGTTGGGATCTCTTTTTCTATTTCAGAAAATCAGAGTCACAGAATTTCTGAGTCAAAATGTATGTAAGATTCTATCTAATCCAACCCATCCATGAACAAAAATCTCTACAACATATCTAACAAATGGTTATGAAGCCTTTAGCCGAAGACCTCTAGTGAAAATAAGTCCATTGCTATTCAAGGTAGCCCTTTCCTCTTTGGGATAGCAATGACTCTCTGAAATTTCTTCCTTACATCAAACTTAAATTTATCTCCACATCTTCTACCTATTGCTCATAGTTCTGAGCTCTGTAATGAAGAGAAGCAAGTCTAATCCATCTTCCACATTGTAGTCAACCATCATCTCTGCTCCTTCCCCTTAAGTTTTCCATTCTCTAGGTTAACCATTCCCAGTCTCTGCAACTATCATGATCTCAAGATATTTTGTCATATTGGTTAATAACGGTTAACAGTATTTATATAGCACGTCATCACGCAAAGCTCTGTATTTGTTATCTCATTTGTTCCTAAACTGTTACTACCCTATCTTCTAGTTCTCATATCTTCATCTTTTCTACAAGAATAGTATGAGACTTTGTTGAATTCTTTGTTAAAATCTAGATAGACTATTTATAGCATTCTCCTCATCTACCAATTTAGTAACACTGTCCAAAAAAATACAAAACCCCCCAAACCAAAAAGGAAATGGAATTGCTTTGTCGTGATCCCTGGTTCTATTCTAGGCTTAAACGGAAAAGTGAACAAACATTAAGTAACTTAATATGTGCCAGACATCCCACTATGTGCTTTATAAATATTGCTTCACTTAATTCTCACAACAATTTGGTAAGTACAATTATCATTCCCATTTTACAGTTGAGGAAGCTAGAGCATAGATTATGTGACTTGCCCAGGGTAAAACGGCTAGTAAGCATCTGAGACTGGATTTGAAACCAGCTCTTCTGATTCCAGACCTGGTGCTCTAACCACTGCATCACCTGGCAATTAAACCTAGAAGTTTAATTTAAAGATCCAGCATTCTCTCAGATGGAGAAGGAAAAGGCAAACCACTTCTGCGTCTTTGCTAAGAAAACCCCATGGACAGAGTGGTCCACAGGATCATGAAGAAGTGGACATAACTGAATGACTGAACAGTAGCAATTCTCTGACAGGCAATATGGTCATCATTTTACCCACCTTATGACCTATTTTGTGTACATTTTTGTATAGACATTTGAATCCATGGATCTTACTGCAGACTCTGCTTGGATTTTGTTACCTGTTCATTTCTGGGTGTTCTTCTGCGTGGTATTTGTCTTGGTATGTGTACACACACATATATTTATATACAGACAGATGCAATTTCCTCCCGCCTCTTCCTTTATAATCTAAAGAGATTTACAAGTTACCAGACCAATTTATTTTGAACATCCCTTGTCAGGTGTATTCCATCCTTGACCAAGAACCTAGCAATCTTCTATGTTAAGCTGTGGTCCATAAATCCAAATCCTGTTTTGAAGCTCCATCTTCTTAACCATCTGTTCATTTCCCAAATCTACTGGCCTTTTCTAAAATCCTGACTTCCATCTAGCCATAGTGATAGCCATGGATTCCCCCAAAATTAGGTTGGACGGGGACACTTATTGCACAGCGGGGCCCTCACTCATACATGTTGGCTTTTTCAGGATTCTTGCTTTCTTTTTGAGTTCTCTTTGCATGGTGAGAAATTTTGTGCTTTTTGTTTCTGGCCCGAGTATCAGTGACATCCTATTTGTGTAACTAGTATAGATTACTCTAACCTGAAAGTAATAAAATCCCCTGCTACTTAAAGTGCCTCATGGATTTCAGAACCCAGTCTAAATCTCCCCCAAACCTATCCAGATCCCAACAGAGTCATAGCACCGAAGGTAGATGGAAAGTGCAGCATTGAACAATGAAGTCACAGGAGTTTTTGTATGAGCTAGTTTCCTTGCTCTGGCTAACATTTGAATGGTGGCTGACCGCAGTTAATAGCCAGCATACACTTGGGACAAATAGGTTTTTATTACTCACATTTTTCATTTCTGGCTTTGACACTCTGAATTTGCTGGAGCAAAACGCTAGTACTACCAACATTTCCACAGAGGAAAAAGACACATGTTCAGTTTTCAGAGGGGTTAAATGGAAAATGACTTTGAATGCAAAAGGAAGTCAGTGAGATTTAAGATATGCACATACACACGTACATATAAATGCATATACATACATGAGCACACACATATAAATACATGCAGACACATATACATACATGTGTGTGCATATAACATAAATGTACAGACAAACATATATACATATGCAAACTTACATACATATACAAATATGTGGACATGCAAATGCATATTCTTATGCAGATACACATGCATAAACATATACAAATGTACAATGCATATACAAACACCTGTGTACAGATATATACACATACAAATATAAATACATATATAAGCATGTGCATACACACATATACATGCACATACACATACAAATGCACATATATGTACATGACAGCTAGGTAGTACAATGGGTAGAGTGCCAAGCCTGAAGTCAGGAAGACGTGAGTTCAAGTCCAGCCTTAGACACTTACTAGTTGTGTGACTCTGAGCAAGTCACTTACCTCCTTTGTCTCAGTTTACTCAACTGTGAAATGGGGATAATAACAGTACCTACATCTCAGCACTGTTGTGGGGATCAAATGAGATAACTATAAAACACATAGCAGAATAACTGGCACATGATAACTGCTATATAAATGTTAGCTATCATCATTATTATATTATCATATATGTATATAATTAGCCATTATTCTAAAAGAGGAGGTAAATAATGAGATCTAAAACTGTGCTCTTAACCCCCCACTACGTTATAGTGGACTCTGAAATAATTGTAAGGATTCCTAGAGGAATCCCTTCAAAGTATCCCTTCAAATAATCACTGAAGACAGATGCAGTCTGCTTTAGATAAGTAGTTTACCTGGCTACATCTAGGACACAAGGTTGGTAGTGGAATCAGGAAAACATGAGTTCAAATCCCATCTTAAATACTTATTGGCCATGTGCCCCTTAGCAAATTACTTCACCTCTCTGGATCTCAATTTCCTTATCTTGGAAGAGAAGGGATTTGGTTTTGATTGATGGTGTTTAAGATCCTTTCCAATTCTAAATCTATAATCTTGTAATTTATGGTCCAATAAAAGTTACCACCTCAAAAGAAAGCAGAAACTGTTTCTCCTCCATCTTTATGCTTTGTAACTCTAAAGCTGGAAGGAGCTCAGGGACCATCAGGCACAATCTCCACATTTAACAGGTACTAAATCTAGGAGAGTTAAATGACTTCCCCAAGGTCACAGGGAAAAGTGGTGAATTCAAACCCAGATCCTTTGACTTTAGAGTCTTTGTGCTGTAAATGGTTAATAAGTGTTTATTGATTGGATGATTGACTATGCCACCCTGCCACATGCTGGCCCACAGGTGGATGACTCTCCCTAATTCTGTTGCTAATTCTCTTTGGCACAGCCCCCTTTATCCCTAGGATGGGGACCACAGGATCACCCAGGTGACTCTCTGTTCATGCATGCCTTTTAAAGAAGAAGACTGAGCCCCATGTGTCCCTTTCATGAAACCGAAATGCACATGCTCTGTTCCATGGGAATTGCTCCAATCCAATTTCCGCTACAAAATTACGTTATTGACTTTTCACAGCCATACTGTAACTATGCAGGTTTGTAAATGATTTGTCAGTGCTGAAAGAATGTTTGGCTGCTCTATTTTATAATCCTGTGAGCATGCCTGTGCTGTTAGATTTAAAAATGACCAGCACTGAAGTTCAGGGCTACAACACAGATGGAGTGACTAGGGCTTAACCATAGAAAACTGACTGTATTTGTGGTCCAGCAACATAAAAACAACAGGCCTTTGCATCTACTTAGCAAAAATAATTAGCTAGATAAGAAAGCTACTGGATGATGGGCCTGGGTGACTTCCTCCCAAACCTAGATCTGTTCTTTCCTCTTCTCATTTGAGGAAACCTTCATGCCACTTTTCCTGGGCTAAATTTAGAATATTTTTTCTGGTCATGATAGCAGCTGCCAAGGTTATAAGAAATAAATAATAGTAAGAGTTGATGTTTAAATAACACTTTAAGTTCTGCAAAGCACTTTCCCCATGAAAACATGATCAGGTAGGTGTTGGAGCATTATTACTATCATTTGGTTAATGAGGAAACTGAGTCTGAAACAGGTTAAGTCATTTTCTCATTGGCAAATAGCAGTAAGTGTTCTGGGGTGTTCAGGGAGGACTAGCACCTCTGGTTCAAGGGCTTGCAGAGCTCTTTTCAGTGCTGCTCATCCCTTTTGGAGTCCACCTGTGGCTCCAAGAACCTTAGTGTTTGCAGTGGCCACACCCTCAGTAAAATCTTCTCAACAGACAGGCTAAACTGGTTGAGGATAACCAACAGTCTTTAAATTGGTGAGTTAGGGGATGTGTACTTCACGCATGTGAAGACTTCCTTAGACAGAATGCACAGGTGAGAATGATCTGTTCCAATGATCATGAGGCAGCTAATGTCAGCTTCTTGGTCAGAAATTGAAGACATTAAGGTCATTCAGTGAATGATGGGGCATCGCCAGTCACCCTGACTTTTGTCTTACTACTAGACTTCAATGAATCTGGAAGACAGAGTGAGGCTGATGACTACGCAACTCTGCCTCATTTAAATCCAATTCATGCCCAAGATATCACCCTATGTATCACTGGTCCTCTTCAAAAATAACATTTGTGTCCAGAATGCTATACCAGGTCTTTGGACTCCAAGTCTAGGGCTCTTTGCACTGCTCCACATGGCCTCTCTAAAATAAAGTTTACTGTCTTCATTCTTAAGAGGTACGCTCTAACGGTATCTTAACCAGAGAAATCCTAAAAAATCCATATTGGATTATACTATGGCAAAGACTGTTTCTTTTTACTACCCTTGATTCTACTCACTTGCAGAATGCCAAATTTGCTTTACTGGTCCTCTCTGTTCTGTCTATAACAGGAAGCAACCCCAGCTGATTTGAAAAATCCCTTACATATTCCCCACCAGGAAGACACAAGGACACTTGAAAGAAAAACTGAGGAAAACTGGAGAATTTTTCAAGTTTTTAGATCCCTGGAGACTACTTATCCAGAGTCAAAGTTTTAACTAGGATAGGGTAGCTGGGTCTTTGCCTCAGGTGCTAATACCCAAAGGAGTGATTTCTTTTCTTTTTTTTTTTTTTGAGGGGGCATAAATTTCCTCACTAAGGCAGTCAGTGACTACTGAGCCAGTGTGTCATACCTTTCAGTCTTCTGCTCGTCTTTGCCTGTTCAGATAGGAGAGGAAAGGCAGGTTCCAGAAATAGAACTGAAGCATGCGGTAGCTAAAAGAGGTCAGGGGAAAGGATTTGCTACCCTTCTACTTATGATAAGGCTCTCCTCTGCACCAATGCCATTTCCCCAGTCTACCCTCTAAGCACCCTTTTACTCCCCTCTCAACTGTTTTTCCCCAAGTACAAAAAATCCTCTAAGTTATACCTCTGGAAAGTGGACATTAAACTTTGGAGACACCTTATCTCAAATTGGTCTGGATGACTGAAATCCATTTGGGCATGAGAGAAGTGGTATGCTCTTGATCCCCTGGGTAAACTTCTGTAAGTAAGGTCATAGTCCCATAATACCTGGGTAGATGCTCCTTAACTGACACTGTGTTAGAGACATAATGCAGAGAGAACTGAATTTTCTGATTAGTGAAATAAAGGCTTCCCTATACTGAATATTTGATTGTTACCCTGAGTGCTTGTGTGGAAATTGAATACTCCTTTTATTCACATCTGCAGAAAGTTAGACAAGAAGATTAATTGGAGATTTCCCAGAGTGAACTCTTGTTGGAGACAAAGTCAAAGAAAATATGACCCTCAAGAGTAAGACTCCAAGATTGCAACTGATATCTGGGAGTCCAGTCTTGAGAGGGCTGAGTCACAGATTAAGTATGTATCAGGAGAGAAAAGGTTGAGAATCTCCATAATTTACTAAATACAAATTATAATTTGCCAAAATTGTTTAAGAAAAACCAGTATTTGGTCCCTCCTTTAGTATCCAGAACATAGTATTATTAAATCCTTTAGTTTTTTTTTTTTTACATACAAGAGTAATTTTAAGATCACTGTAGTTAAGGTTTTATTTTTTAACCAATGAAGTTAGGTGTCATAAAGAACTTGTAAGCAAATTCCCTCTGACATCCCTTAGGACCAGAAGCAATAACTCTTAAAGATTAGAGGGGTTAGTATCTGGACTTTTTCAGTTTCTATTTTATTTTGCTTTGCTTTTTTGTTTTCCTAAGAAAGTTAACCTTTTTCACAAATAAGCCTGAGAGGCTCATTCATTTTTCAGAGCCAAGCTCAAATTTAACCTCCTCCATGGAGCCTTCCTAGTTTATAAATGGGCTGTTTTGGCTTATAGTCTCTTTAATTTCTTATAAACATATAAATTAAATAACATTTGTAAAGCTCTTAGCACAGTATCTGGCATATAGTGGGTGCTTAATAAATACTTGTTCTCCCATCCTACCCTCAACAGTCTTAATTTTTCTATACGACTCATTTAGCAATTAGTAATATATCATCAGATACCTACTAGCTGTATGATCCTGGGCAAGTCACTTAACCTTGTTTGCCTCAGTTTCCTCATCTGTAAAATGAGCAAATCACTCTAGTGTCTTTGCCAAGAAAAGCAACTGGGGTCATGAAGAATCAGACATGGCTGAAAAATGACTCAGCAAAACCCTGTACTTTCATATAAATAATTCTTCTGTAGCTGTATTACCTTTTCCATGAGATTAGCATTTTTCCATGTTTGTCAAATCATGCCCCGTAAGCCATGTGTTCAACATGACAATTTTGTTCTTTTCTAAGACTGGGCTGCCCAGAGCCCCACTTGTTCTGCCCAAAGAGTTAGGAAAAACCCAGAATGATGAGTTAAGAAAGGGGGTACGTCCTTGAGTATATGAATATGTTTATCCCAAAGGCATAATCCCAAAAAGTTGTGTTGCAATAATTTACCTTCTGGGAAACACCACAGTATTCTCAGTACTCAAAGGCATAATCTATAGCATTTGAATAATGGGTTCTGTTCCTGGCCAGTTGATACTGCTGATCTACAAAGCTCCCCTTTTGCTAAACAGATGCAATACAGTTGCTTGAAATGCCATATAAAACACAGGAGAACTCTGAGAGCCCTCCACACTTCTCCATCTGCCAGGCTAGGTTCCAGCTCATTTAGTATCTGTTTGGAAATGCTGAGACTTTAGGGGAAAGTAGATGTGAAGCAAAAGCACACATTTTTCAATTACAATTTCTCTTTTTTTTAGTTCAATAATACTGAGTCCAATGGAGGCAGTGGATGTGATTTCAAATGTACCTCCCTCATATAGGAATACACACACACACATACGCACACACACACACACACAGAAAAAGAGACAGACAGACAGATAGACAGACAGACAGAGACAGAGAGGAAGAGAGAGACAAACACAGAGAGACAGAGAGAGAGAGTGATAAAGACAGAGACAAAAAGAGACAAAGAAAAAGGGAAACAGAGAGAGAGAGGGAGGGAGAGACAGAGATAGAGACAGAGACAGAGAGACAAAGAAAGAGAGAATACCAAGTATAGAGGTTATTGGTTTTCCATCATAACCAAGGTTACAGACATTGACTAAAGTTTACCACTAAACTGTCCATAAACGTTAGCTGATGTTGTTAGACCTATACAAACAGATTTCCCCTTCAGTGCCAAACCCAGCTGCTCAATCTGACTTATGGGCAATGGTGAGCACGAGGCAGCTTAAATAGGCTCCTGAGAGCAGATTGTTAAATTTTTACTGTGAGCATTTACGCCTTGAAAAATCAGCAAAGGCTACAAATCAAGATCTGATTTACTGTCTTATTGATTTTCTATAATTAAGAAAGTACTGGAGAAAATGGTAATAATGAAGGTTAAAATTAAAACTAGGTTGTGAATCCCGTTTTCCCCCAGAGGGTCAGATGTTATACAGTTACCAGAAGATCCCTCCTTTGAACGAATAAAGGTATTTTTATTCATTTCCTCAATTGACTTTGCACAACCGTCAATTTTTTATAATTTAATACTGCAATTTAATCTATGTAGCAAACTCACTTTATCAATGCAAAATTGCATTAATAACTTGTGCAATTCTTTTTAAATGGACAAATCTGTGATTGGATCAAAATATAGATTTCCAAGTGAAAAAACCTTCTATACCTGTGAGGGATGGAGATTGGCCCACAATTTAAAGATGTACATTATCACAACTGAACATGATAGAGGGCTGCAGGGTTAAAGGAATAAGCAGATATTACAAATTCTTTGTTGGGAGTTTATGATTCTTTGCTCTCCTCAGGATCCATGAGTATGCATGGCAAAGCAGCACATTTAGATTTATTTTTTAAATTGTTTAGTCTGGAAGATCTGACAGTTAAACTGGGTACAATTAGGTACCCAGGTGAACCCTTCACAATACAGAGCGAATAAATGAGGTATAGAAAGTGAAAATGACTTTCCTAAAATAACCTTAGGAACATAGATCTAGAGTAGACAGAAGAGAGCTCAGAGGCCATTTAGTCCAATATCTTCAGTTGACATATAAAGAAACTGAAAATGATGACAGGCAATCATCCAAACCATAATTGTCCTGCTCTTGTCAGCATTAGCTTTTTGAAAAGTACATGTTCCATAAGTACTAGTGTCTGGATAAGAACCAAATATTTGGTATATGGAAGCCTATATGGAAGCCTTTATTCCACTAGTTAGAAAATTCAGTTCTTCCTGCATTATAGCTCTAACACAGTGTCAGTTAAGGGGCATCTACCTGGAAGTGTTTCCCTAGTATTATGGGAATATGATCTTACAGAAGCTTACCCAGGGGATCAAGAGCATACCATGTCCAAATGAGTTTCAGTCATCCAGACCAATTTGAGATAAGGTGTCTCTAAAGTTTAATGTCTACTTTCCAGAGGTATAACTTAGATGGTTTTTTTTTTTTGCTTGGGGCAAAAACAATTGAGAGGTGAGTAAAAGGGTGCCTAGAGGATAGACTGATGAAATGAGGTTGGTGCAGAGGAGGAGAGCCTAATCATAAGTAGAAGGGTCAGCAAATCCCTTCCCCTGTCCTTTTTTATCTACCCCATGCCTCAGTTCTATTTCTGGAACCTGCCTTTCCTTTCCTATCTGAACAGGCAAAGACAAACAGAAGACTGAAAGGTATGACACACTGGCTCAGTGGTCACTGGCCACTATAATAAGGAAACTTATGCCTCTTCAAATAAAAAGAAGAAAAGAAAAGAAATCATTTCTTTGGGTACTAACACCTGAGGCAAAGACCCAGCTACCCTATCCTAGCTAAAGCTTTGACTCTGGATAAGTCGTCTCCAGGGAACTAAAAACTTGAAAAATTCTCCTATTATCCCCAGTTTTCTTCCAAGTTTCCTTGTGTCTTTCTGATGGGGGAAATGTTAGGGATTCTTCACATCAGCTGGGGTTACTTGGGAGCCTTTCTCCCAGCCTCTTTTTTCAGTCCTACGGTGTCTGGAAGAGATAGATAGGTGTACAAACCAGACCTTGGATCAGACCTTTGGTAGCCTGAAACTGGAAATTCTGTGTCCTGTTGATCCAAGTACCTAAGACCTTGGGACTCACTTAAATCAATAGTTGCCAAAGTATAGTCCCAGATGCCTGGGAATCTCTAAGATCAAACTACTTTCATAATTATACTGTGATGTTTTAATGTCTATTATAGTAAATATCGATAGATATGACCCACATAAACCAAATCTCTTGAGGAACCCTCAGCAATTTCAAAAGTGTACAGCATTCATCAAATGAAAAACGTTAAGACCTAAAGCTTTTCTCAAGCCACCTAGTAATAATGTGTTAGTTTGTCAGTGTCATGTTCCATAACAGGATGTCTGTGATAGACCATTGGACTTCCTTGTTCACTCTCTCGGTGCTGCATTGTGAGTGGGAGATCAAGAGAAGAACTTGACTCCAACCTGAACGTGGGTTTTTCTGTCTTAGTGGGTAGGAACTTGGAACTGAGTGTAATGTTATGCTCCATGATAGTACATTTACTTTTAAAATTTACTATGCTTGATCTATGCTGTACTAACCATTGAGGCTAAATGTCATGCAAGGTCACATAAGTAGCAAGTCAAAGAGCTGAAATTTAAAGTACTGAACTTTTTAGAAAATGGTTTTGGGTATGAGCAAAGATTTTTAAACCTCACATTCTATCAGGAGGTTGTCTGCATCAAAAAATCAATCTGTAGACATGCGACATTCAAGGAAATTTTAATTAGAAATTACTAGATCTGGGTTGAGAGGGTAACATTTCCTCTCCCTTTATAGATAGGTGTTTAGGTGGAAAGAAAAAGTCTAATTGAAGAGCAAAGCACATGTCCTCAACATAGAGTTGCCCTACATGGCAATAGTTTTCTGTTCTTCTCTCTTGTAAAAGAAAGATGGAGACATTCAGAGCACTGATGGGAACATTGGAAAAACATCCCTGGGGTTAGCAAAGAGAAATCACAAATGAGATACTCATTTGAAAGAGACCATAGTCAGCATCTATTTAGGAAGTGATCAGATAGAGACTTTAATTCCAAGTGAAACTAGAACTTAATGTTAGAGAAGCCTAAGGGTTTCAACACTCACACTAAATAACATAGAACAGAGAAGTTGGTTGGAATGGCAAATCCACTCCTTTAATGAGCTGGAACAGTCAAACAGAATAGATTACTAGTGACTGTGACTAATGGGTGTTGGGGTAGTTGAGGGGAAAGCATCCTGAAAGCTTTTGATGTCAACCTGGTTTGAAGTCTCTGGGTACCATCTTAGAAATATGTTCAATTCCCAAATAAAAGTTTGCTCTGAGTTGCAAAAGCATTCACCTCAAATGGGAATGAAACTAGGCTGAAATTTAGAAATGATAAATAGTTATTAAGGATCAGTGAGTAAGTTACCTAATAATTCAATTGTAAACTCCATGGGGGAAGATTGCGAGTCTCGTCTAAAACTTGGCATCACTCCCAGCACTTGCCATGGTGCTCTGTGCACAGTGGACACTGTTTGTTGAATCAAAATGAATTAAATTATACCTCAGTCTTCCTTAAAAATACATGTACTTTTATGCTTTTGCTTAACTTATTCTGAGTTCCATTTCTATAAAAATTGATAATTGGATAAGAAAGTCTGCTAATCTCTCCTCCAATTAACTGTACGTGGGAAATCTGTCTGTTTGGACCAAGAGGCCATTGCTAAGACATCAGCTGATGAAAGGAAATTTTCACTGCAGGCAAGATATTCAAGACAACGTAGCATTTGGAGTCATGAAACCTAACACTGTACCATATATTCATTCAATTCTTAATTTGTAATATTTACCTTGAGTATAAATGATTATTTACTAAAAATCTACCAATGAAACACAGTTATAGTCTAACATAGGCTAAAGTATATGCACAGGTAACTGTTCTGTACAGTGCACAAGCACATTAAAACAGGATAAAACAAAGTACCATGCTCAATAGAACTTGGTAATGTATTGAACAAGAAATACAAGGAAGGGAGAAAAGAAAAGGGAGAAAAGAAATGATCCTGGTAGGGATTATAAGTGCAGGAAACTAGGTGAGTGATAGAACCAGCAAAGTCCAAAGTAAGAGCAGGTTTAATGGATAAGAAAATAATATTGGTTCAGGAGGTGTAATGTTTGAGATCTGATGACATACCCAGGTGTAGACATCTTGTAGGCAATTTGAGATATATATCTGGAACTTTAGAAGAAAAGCCTGGGCTGGAAATAGAGATTTGGGAATCAATTGTACAGATATGGTAGCTGAAGATGTAGAAATGAATGAAACTAGCAAAGAGAGACTATATGAAGAGAAGAGGGTAAAAAAATAGAACTTTGGGAAGCATTGATCTTAAGGGGTCAGAAAGAAGACAGTGAGCCAGAAAAAAGGAAGAAATAGATTTAAGAGTTGGAAATGAACCAAAAGACTATGACCTCAGAAGCTAATGGAGGAGAAAAATCTTCAATGGTTCTTCATAAAGAGGAACAATAAATAAAAGATAACAAAGATATGAATTTTTTTTTAAAAGACATCAGATTTGTTGATTAAACGAATCATTTGGTGACCTTTAAAAGAGTACTGTCAGTTAGAATTTTGGTTATAGAAGCCAACCTCCAAGGATCTGAGAGAGTTGACTTTATGCATGAATATATTTATCATATTCTCAACAAGATTTCATTATGATGGTATTTAGAGAAGGTGTTCATTCATAGTATTTCCTTGAGAGTATCAGAAGATACTCAGGAGGAGACATCAAGTGGAGAGTATCAGTATCAATTTTAAGTTGATTTTGTTGACTGCATAGCTCTGGTTAGATTAAGGACAGACACATGTCAGATAAAGATTTTTCAACTTTGGAAAGTGGAAACTTGGAATGGAATGGAATGTTGCTGTCTGTATCTATTGCATTTGATTCTGACTATGCTTTTATTGAGCCTAATTAAAGTTATCAATCATGAGTATTAGTGGTGAATGACTGAACAGTGTTTTATCTAGAAAGTATGTGAATAGGAGGTAGATGGAGATGGAGTCATGAGTCGTATGTCATAATTCACATATTTTCCTAGATATCTAGCTCATGGATATAACAGGAAATGGTAGAGTGTTAAGACTATTGATGGTCACCAGTCCCAAGGTTCCGACTACTGACAAGCCCAAACTGTTACATAGATAACTTCTTTCTTCCAAGGAGTTCAAAGTACCTTTACATACATTATTTCATTTAGCCAGTGTTAATTCATTTTCTATTATCTCAAAGCATCAAAGGTTTTTAAATTATCCCTAGTTTTAGATTTTCCTAAGGCCTATCATTGATAGAACCTGCACTAGGATCAAAGTCATTCATACTAGTTCAAGCTACTTTAATTTAAAAAAAAATTGTTACAGCAGGAATTTTTTTTCTTCCTTTTATAGCCTTGAGAAATACTGTATGGGAACAGCAGCAAGAAAATATTTGTTATCCAGTTGAAACCACAGATGAAGGACCACTTACAAAATGGTCTTAGAGGCAATCCCTGCAAAACCCTTCATTTTAAGACAAGGAAACTAAGGCCCATGAATATTAAGCTATTTTCCTAAGCTAATGAATGTCAGAGCCATGGTAGCTTCCAGCACTCTCTGATGCCTCAAGACCACTGTACTGGATAGGACAGGGAAAAACAAAGGAGGTAACTACCCCCAAGCAAATATAGAATTCTTAACTTCAGCAGAATTAAGTGGTTTTAAGGTCAGCTGCCCAGATGGGAATTATGTGCACTTAGCAAATTGTGCCAGGATTATATCATTAGACTCCTAAATTATCCAATGCAATTGTGTATCTCCCATGGATTTATGGAGATTGAAAATAAAACTCACATTATTGTAATACTAAGATTGTTTTAGGGAATAAGGCCTTGGCAGGTGATTACAAATAACTCAGAACTTAGAAGATCTATCTGGTGAAAGTTCTTAGTCTGCTACCATTTTGCTTTGTGGATAAATCACTCACCCTTTCTCTTTTTTAGTGCTATTTTCTGTAAAATGACAGTAACAATACCCATCTCTGCATGTCTGAAAAGGAATCTGAGTGGATATAGGAGACACTACTATGATCCCTTTGGAAGAAGTGTGCTATAGCACATTGTACAGGCATGGCATGATATTTTTAGAAAGGATGATTTTGTCTAGAAAGGATGGGAATAGGTGGTGGATGGAGGTGTAGCCTTGAGTGACAAATTATACTTTCCTAGTTATCTAGCTCTTGGATGTAAATAACAGTAAGGGGTAGAACACTGGATTATTGACAGTCATCAACCCCAAAGTTCTGACAACTGTCAGAATCAACCTCTTGTATATGTAATGTAGCAACTTTCCTTCAAGGAATTCAAAGAACCTTTATATATATTATTTTATTTGGCCAATGTTAATGCATTTTCCATTATTCACAAGAAGGCAGTAAATACATTTTAATTATTTCCAGTTTTAGATTTTCCTAAGGCTTATCAGTAACAAAGGAGAAGAGAAGGGAAAGGAAAAGGGGAGATGTAGTGATACAATGGTACTCTAAACCTTAGATTATGTGAATCTGTTATTTCTATACTTCTGATCATGCCAGAAGACCCTGGTTTTTCAAATTCCAACTTTTGTGACTTAGGGCAAGAGATTTGACAATACTTTTGAATCTCAAGGTCCTTGTCTGGAAAATGAGGAAGTTGGACTGCAGTTATCCCTTCCACGTTGTGACTCTCCAAGCATGGTTTCAATATTTTGTGGTTCAGCATAAGAAATTAAGTGGGAATTTGGGGGGAGCTTAATGGAAATCACAGATGACATACAAAGGCAAGCAGATGCAGAAAAAGTTTAGAAATTCAGAAAAGTACAAAATACATGTATAATATTGTATAATATCAACATATTTATATCTTTTAATACCATAATAATTCAGACTTCTTCTCTGATACAAAGAGAAGGCCAAAAAAATGTTATACAGAATCCCAGATCATGGAGGCACTGTGTCCCTAATCTCCCCACCATGATGTGGAAGACATAACTATAGATGGCCTCTCAATTTCCTTCTTCCTCCAAATCTAAGATGTTACTCATAAATTTTCAGTTTGTTATTGACTACCTGCAGATATATTCAGTATCAAAAACAGAAAACCTAGCTTGTTTTTGCCATTTCCTGAAAAAGTTTACAAAGCATTAGAGAGATCCTTCCCAGTGAGGAGTTGGGGTGAGAGATGGAGGAGGGACCAGAGAGTCATTCTGATTGATCTCATACTTTGGCAGAACTATTTTTTCAAAATTAATGATGGGGGAATATTCTGCTCCAGGGAATGGGGAGGAGGAAGTCCTTAGAAATTCTGCAGCACGGCTGAAATTAAATCAGCATGCAAGTCTGGGAAATTTATCACTTTATGAAACCAATAAATATTCAGATTTAGCAAATGTGCTTGTGATGGATCGCAGACCAAAATTACTTTTTTTCCTACCTGTATGCAGTGAAATATTTGGGGAGATTTTTTATTTGCTGACTTTTCAGTTTTCCTTTAATGAAATGCCCACAAGATGAGGGTGGAAGGATGATGGGGTGATGGATTTGAGTTTTCCAGGGAAACTCAGAGGAACTGGGAGCTAAAGCCTTCTGCTTATTTTCTCCCTTATTTCATCAGCCTGTCAGGCTCTGCGCGTTCGCTGGACAGCTCCATTCCACTGAGAGAGGCCAGTGTGACATCCTCCTAAGGACCTCCTGTGGTGAAATGAAGGAACTTCAGGGTAATAATGGGAAGGCACTGTCAGAGGAGTCTGATCAGACTAAGTATCAACCAGCTCATCTCTCTGACTTAACTGTAACCTTTCTGAATATAAGTTCAGTTAGTACTGAAAAGACATAGGCAAGGGCTAGGTTTTTCCACAAGACTGAAAAATGGCTTCCTATTCACATGAGCTCCCCAAAGGCCAGGAAAAATTCCTTTGACAGCCCTAAGGAATTGACTGGGGATGGGGAGATAGTCTTTACCAAAGTTTCTCATTGGAGCCCTGATATTGCTTTTCTGTCTCCTTCAGTCTCACTAGTGATCAGGCCACTGAATGAATGATCCTAGCCAAAGTAGTTGCATGAGAGTTCTGGTCAAAAATGTATTATAAGGCAGCCCATAGTCTGGTTCTGCTACAATTGTAGAGAGGTCAGAACTCCTAGGGAGAAGCAGTAATAACCAGAAAAGAACCAAAGAACTTAGAATTAAAAAGGACTTTAGAGATCATAAATTTACATTTAGAGATGAAAGGAATCTCATGGGTGATATAATCCCAGCCCACCCCTATTTGAGGAAATTGAAGCTTGGAGAGGTTAAGTGACTTGTCCAAGATCACACCAATAGTAGAGTCATAACTGAACTGAGGTTATCTCATTCTAGAGACAGTAAAAGTCTAGAGACATTCATTCCATTACACTATGCTAAATAAATGAATGGATGAATTTTAAAACCTCAAATATGTGCTAAATACTGGGATTCTTAATACAAAAGCAGATGGACTTTTACCTCAGTCGACTTACCTGAGGCAATAAGTGGCTGGTGTGCTGGATGAGGAGTCAGGAAATCCTAAATTCAAATCCTGCCTGAAAATGTTACTATCTATGTAGCCTTAGGCAAGTTACTTAACCTTTTTTTCAGTCTCAGTTTCTTTATCTGTAGAACAATAATTATTAGGGAACCTATGTCTCCAGATTTTTTGTTGGAATCAAATGAGACAGTATGTACAAATCACTCTCCAAATCTCAAAGCACTGCATAAATACTAGCTATTATGATGACTCTATTTTGATTGGGGCAGACAATTCAGGTAGGATAGTGGTGGTGAGGGATGGGCATTTTGGTTCAGGAAGTTACAAGGATGGTAAGTAGATTCTGCCCTTGCAGATGAGAAAATGGAGAAACAGAGAGATGATAGGATTTGCCCAAAGTCACTTGAGTTTTTAGTAGCAGAGCAAAAAATCAAAGTCATGTTTTCTGATTCCAAAGCTAATGTTTTTGCCACTACATCATTGTTATAAGTCTGGAGGTTCCCTCACCTTTAGCCCAAGGAAGGTCTTAGGCATAGGATTTGGCTCCATAACCCTAGGAAAATCTTAATTTCCCTACAATTCCAAAACTTGCTGATGTGGATCAAAAATACTGGGTGAAGAACTGCAAATGCATTTCCTCATATCTTTGAGGTAGCTGCAATCTGAACTAGGCCATATATTTTTGTTTTCCTTCAACTGAACCACTAGGGTAGACCTGAGGGGTCCCTGAAGTTGCTTTTGGCTCTCCTTGCACAGATTTGGTGTCACTGATATCCTAGTATCCTAAGCAGAGTTGATAGGCTAGGAAAGTCCTTACAGCAGTGTTAGTAAAAATGAATGAAAATTATTTAGTGCTTATACTATGCCAGACATCATTATGAGTCTGAAGAACTTTGCAAATACAACCTGAAATAGGATTACTAATGTAGAGGTCACACACACACACACGTGTGTATAGGTATACACACATGCATACATATATACATGTGTGTATGTGTATATATACGTGTGTATGTATACATATATGCACACATATATGTATATATGCTGCACAGTATACTGGACTTCACTGTGTTTAAAGGCTGCCTCAGGTACTTATGGGCTGTGTGATCTTGTATCTTCAGCAGAGCAATCTACCTCACAACACACATGGAGCTGCCTTTGGAAAGGAGTACCTGTGACATATATCTGTTCTCATCTCAAAGTGGAGTTCCTAAAGAAGAAATAGTATGAGAAAGGAGTCCTAGCTTTGGAGAGATGATGGTTCAACCTTTTAGCCTGAGAGATGACAGGGGTGGAGAGAGGATCCACCTGAACAAAAGGTGGGAATTTGTGAATCCCAGTATCTTGGATAAAAAAGGAGGGATTTCCTGGGCAGGCAGTAACAGTTTTAGGGTTGTCTATTTAACCAGTCCCAAGTTTCAGAGTTCAGGAATCCTGATTTCCAGTAGAGATCCTGGGTAGCACTATCCTCTTAGAGAAAAGAGAATAATGTCCTAGAATTCAGCCTTCTAGTGAAAAGGGGGGAGTTCATGTGGCTCTCATAGCTGGAGAAGCCACAAAGCACTAAGCCCATGACACGGGGACACAAAACACAGAGACTTTGCCCTCCAAAATTCCCATGAGTTATTTGCAAGGCAAAGGTTCAGCATGAAGTGGGTTTTTTCTTTAGCATCCCCAATTGTTTCCCTTCTGGGGAAGAAATAGAAATTTGTTAGAGTATTTGACCTTATAAAAGCTTCATAAAACACAATGAATACCCACAGTAGAAGTTAACTTAATGGAAAAATAGTTGTAGAAGGCAGTATATAATATTCCACATTTATTTTGCTATGTACAATTGATGCTTCACTTTCTTAATGAAGTAATAATGTATTTAATTCCATCTGCTGAACTTCTAGTGAAGCCTCATTATTTTGTCTCCACATTTAACATCTTTTATGTAAGTTCTGAAGTCATACTGAAAAACCTCAGTGCTGTTAGATTTTATATATATATATATACATATATATTATATTATGTACACACATATATTTGTATATACATATACATACATATACACACATATATTATGTCATGTTACAGTGTATGTAGATATACATATATGTATGTATATATACACATACATACATACTTTTTTCTTAGTTTTAACCACCACACACACATACATACATACATACATACATTTTTTCTTAGTTTTAACCATTTTGCCCTTTGAATTATATTAGGATTTTCCTCTGTTCTGTCATGATGGAAAACCATAAGCCTGGTGGTTTCTCCACTTCAAAGCGTTCAATCCTAACTCAGATTTGATTAGAAAAGTCCTTGTATTTGTTAGACTTATTTTCCAAAAAGGCCCCATTTGAGATCCACAGGTACTATGCTGTCAAGTGGCAAAAAAACAAAGGACTACTCATGTGATAAGGAGCCCATCTTTGCTAGCTGTTCTTCTAGCATGGTTGGACAGCTATTTGTACTCCTCACTGAGGTTGGCCACTACAATGTACCAGGTTACACTGCAGCAAATCCTGGAAGCACTTTTCTTATTACCTAGTCCTTTGGTATAGAGCAAAGAGTACTAGATTTGGAGTTAAGATCTGGATTCAAATCCTGCCTCAACCACCTACTATCTCTGTGACCTTGGGAACATCCCTTTATATCATTGGGTCTCAGTCCCTCATCTGGGAAATGAAAGTATTAAACTAGATGATTTCTTTTATGTTACTTTTCTGAAGTACATAAAAAACAATTTTTAATATTCATCTTTATGAATTTTGAATTCCAAATTCTCTCTTCACCTCTTCCCATCTTCCTCCTTGAGAAGGCAAGCAATTTGATATAGATTATACATGTACAGCTATACATATATACAGCAAAAAAAAATTTCCATATTCGCCATTTTACAAAGGAAAACATTGACAAAAAAAGAAAAAGAAAGAAAGTTTAAAGCAAAGTGTACTTTTATCTACTCTCAAACTCCATCAGTTGTTTCTCTGGGGGTGGGTAGCATTTTTTCATCATTAGTCCTTCAGAATTGTTTTGGATCATTGCCTTCCTGACAGTAGAGAAGTCATTCACAATAGATCATTATGTAATATTGCTGTTATTGTATACAATCTGCTCACTTCGCTTTGCATCATATAAGTCTTCTCAGGCCTTTCTGAAAACATCCTGCTCATTTGTTAGAGTGTAATCGTATTCCATCACAATTATATACCACAACTTGGTCAACTATTTTCCAATTTATAAGCATGCCCTCAATTTCTAATTCTTTGTCACCGCAAAAAAGAGTGACAGTAAGATGTGCGTGTGTGTGTGTGTGTGTGTGTGTGTGTGCTGTTCTTTTTTCTTTGCTCTCTTTGGGATACAGACAAAGTTGTGGTCTTTCTGGATCAAAGGGTAATGGAAGGATCAGTTTATAAGTCCACCAACAATGCATTAGTATTCCAATTTTTTCACATTCCCCTCCAATATTTGTCATTTTCCTTTTCTGTCCTTTTAACCAAAACTAGATGACTTCTAAGGTCTCTTCCAATTCCAAATCTATGAGCCTTGCAATATATAGTCAATTGATCAACCAGTATATTCACAGCACCTCCTTAGTACCTAGTCCTATTCCAGGACTATAGGAGATACAAAGATGAACAAGAACTGATCTCTGACCTCCAAGAGTTAATAATGTAGGTAGGGAGAAAAGCATAACATACATGAGCATCCAGAGAACAGTAGAAGGCAGTAGAGAATTAATGCTAAACTATGTGGGACAGATTGTGAATGTTAAGGAAGTTCAGAGAGGGGCAGAGGCAATGTGGGTTTTGGAAAACAGAAAAGACTTGATGAAGACAGTGGGCCTAAGCTGGCCTTGAAGAATGAAAAAATGCTAAGGACCAAGAAATGGACAGTCTTCTTTGTGAAACAACCAGGAGGCCAATGTCACTGGATCATAGAGTACATATTGGGAAATAAGGTTTAAGAAGATTGGCAAAGTAGGAGGAGGCAAGGTTATGAAAGGCTTTGAAAGTCAAACAGGTCATTTTGTATTTGGTCCTGGAGGCAAAAGGAAATCACTGGAGTTTATTGAGTGGGAAGCATGGAGAAGGGCAGTGATATGACTGGACCTGTTCTTTGGGAAAATCACTAATGGCAGGAAGGAATGGAGCGGAGAAAGACAAGGGGCAGGCAGACTCTTTGTCTTTGTCTTGTGTAAACTGATGAGGGCCTGCACCAGAACAGTGGCAGTGTTGGAGGAGTAAAGGAGGCATATTTGATAGATGTTGCAAAGGCAAAATTGACAAGCCTTTGCTGCAAGCAATAATTTTATTCATTCATTTATTTATTTTTGTTACAGCAACTCATGAAGAAAGGCCTGTATCAATGGGGAAAATATCCACACTGAAGAAATTGGGGTATTGGAAGTAACTACTCTGTATTTGGCACTGCTGAATTAAAATAAATGCTCATGCAATGTATCAAAAAAATCAAAGGCTAGGACACTATGCAAGTAATGTCCTGAAATACAAGTAGTGTCTTTAAATACAAGTAGTATCTTGAAATACAACTCTCTACCACTCAATCAAGGGAAAAATAGGACCAGGACACAAAAGTCAAAGTATCATGGTTCTCTCAGGTCATTTTGCTAATAAGCATACTTTTTGTCATTTCTATCTCCATGTGGGTTGTGTCCTTTGCCCTTCCAGCATTGTTGGTAGAGATTGGGTGATTTAAAAAAAGTTTTATTGAAAGTGATCTTGAACATCAATGTGACCATCTGCACTTTTTAGTAATTATATATAGCAAAATTAATTAGTAGAGTGGAAAGAATACTGACTCTGGAATCAGCAAGCCATAAGTTCCAATCCTGCCTCAGATATTACTTGTATTATCCTTGGCAAATTGTTTAATCTCTAAAGCTGCTTCTTCATTTATAAAATGAGGACCTTGGATGAGAGGGTCTCTCTTCCAACTCTAGATCTATGATCCTATGATTGGATATATAGAATACCATAACTTTTTCTTTTTTCATTTCTATTTTTATTACAATTATTATGTCTATTACCCAATAAATTGACTACTCCCTTCCCCCTCTACCACCTTCAAGTAAAAGCACTACTTTATATAACAAATATGTATAATTAGGCTAAAAAGCTAGCACATTAACCACGTCCAAGAATGCGCACTTTGTTCTAACTGTATATATGCTTTAACCCAGTGACACAGTGATTTGGCGTGTATACCAAGAATAGGGGCAAAGGAACTATACAGAAACACAAATACTATAGTAGCACTTTTTGTTGTAAAAAAAAACAACCCAAAACTGGAAACAAAATTAACGTTTATTAATTGAAGGCTGACTGAAAAATTTGTGGTTTATTAATATAGTCTATTGAGCTATTTTTAAAACCCAATTTTCAATGCTTTTATCAGTTTCCCAATTTATCTTTGAAGAAAAGAAAAAAGAAATGAAGAGGAAATTTGGATGTATAATAAACATATGATCAATTCAACTAATTTAAGTGGTAAAATCAAGCCATTTCTTTAGGATTTGTGCAGGTAATCCAAGGAACAGAGAAATATCCATCTCTATACTAAAAATAAATACTTCAAACTGGGCCCTACTAGACAGCACATTTCAAAGAAAGAGCCCTCATGTATTTCTTTACTGTTGGGTGAAATTGATCTCAGATCCCCAGATGGCCGGGGCAATATGATCTCCATCTGGCCTGTAAAGAAGAAGATTCAGTTTTTGACAAAACCTCAGATGGATTAATCCCTCTCCCAGGCCTTTTTTGGAGGGGGAGGGAAAAGGGGAGAGAGGGAAGTTAAGAATGTTTGGGGAAGGGAGGAAGGATTAAGAGAGGAAATGGGAAAAAAAGTCATTTATTGAGTCTTACAATAACTAATTACAGCTAATAATACTATAATAATACTAATACTCTTGATAAATGTGTTCAATAAGTATCATGCTATAAGTATTTATCAAAACTTAAATTACAATTCCACCAGAACTTTTCCTGATTTCCCCAGTTGTAAGTTCTTCTTCCACCACCAATTTCTTTGTATGTCATTTGTTTCCTTTATCTGTTTATAATTTGCCTCCTTGGCATAGAATATAAACTCCTTAAATTCAGAAACTGTTTCACTAATGTCTGTATCCCCAGGATCTAACATAATGTTAGCCATAGCAGGAGCTTAATCAATGTCTTTTAAATTGAATTAGGTTGAAACTTGGACCTAACCTTTGCTGCACTCAGTAATGGTGCTAAATCCTTTCATTCATGGATTAAACCTTGGGTTAGAGAACCTTCTAAGTCCTCAGGTGCAGTCTTTTGACTAAGTCCAAGTTTTATGGAGCAAATTCTTTTTTTAAGGGGATGTGTTTTATGAAGTTTAGATTCAGTCAAAGAGTCACACTTGAGGACCTAGAGGACCACATGTGGTCTCAAGCCCACAGGTTCCCACCCCTGGATTAAAGAAACGTTTTCCTTCCCTTCTGGACCCAACTCATCTCTGGAATTATATGCCCAATTCCAGGCACTTTATTTAAGCAGGCCTCAGACACTTCTCAGAAACTAAGACAAAGGCTGTATCATCCTCAGAATCTCCACCCAGCCATCCCCTCCCTTTGGGGAAAAACCAAGAACTGACCTTAGTCCCAGGTTACTCGGGATGGCAGGCTCTTGTGAGCTACCAAAGTGAATCACCCAAGGGAAAACAGAAGTTTGAACATGAGGTAAATGAAGTGGAAAGAGAAAACCATTGAACCAAACACGTTATTCACCACTAGAAGGGCCATTAAAGAAACAAAAGCAGTTTTCAACCATGTTGTCAGGGAGGGGAGGAGGAAAATTTAATACTTTGATTGGAAAACTGCCTCTAGGTTCTTTAAGTCAGAATAGATGAAAAGAAGAGGAGAAAATGCCTTGCAGATGTGTGTGTAAGGGAGTATATGAATGCACCTATATATTTACATATGTGTATTTTTTTACTTGTAGATGAAAGCAAACATGAAATGAACATCATGTAAAGTACCCCAAGTTAACTTAGATAAAAGCTCACGTTGTCAAGGTATAGGTTTAAAGGAAGGTTTCACCACATCTCATTGTGGCAATTCTGAACTCTCAGAAAAAGGGCCGGGGGCATTTTAACACATTTTGCCTCTTTCTACCATTTAAAGGATGTGGGGCCATGGCCATTGTTTCCCTGGGCATTATATAGTCTATAAAGCTTTCTCCTGGTTCCTGCTACAAAGTTTCAAAGACAAATCTCAAATTTTTCATATGGCATTATTTTCTTTTGAATAATTCAATCCTCCCCCCAAAGAAAATGTCTTTGTTAAATCTCTGCCAATAAGTATGTATGTACATATATGTGTATGTATGTGTATATGTATGTTTCAAAAATGTATCTAATATACTTATGGAGAGAAGGAGGAAAGAAAGAGAGAAAAAGAGAAATGCAAAATGATGGGAAGAGAGAGGCAAAAAGAGAAAAACATAGAGAAAAAAGAAGAGAGAAAATGATAGAAATCTGTAGAATAAGAAAGGAGATTACCTAACCCAGCCTCCTTATTATATAGGTGAAGAGATAGAGGTAACTAAATAAGCTTCAGTGGCTTACCTAGTCACACAGAGAGTTAGTGTCATGGGTGCATAGGTTTAAAGCTACATTGGACTTCATAGATCTTATATTCCACCACTCCCTTATTTGGCATATGAGAAAACTGAGCCCCAGAGGAGTTATTTACCCGAGATCATTCAGCTACCATTTTAATCTGAAAGTAAAAGAACACTAAATTTAAATTACTCCCATCCACCTTATCTTCAACAAGAAATTTTCCAAATGACATAATATAATCAATAAGCAAGAAAGATTTGAAATTTTAATTTAGCATTTGTCTGGCTAATCTGCTTCCTCTTTCTATGCTTTTTTATTACCCTCTGTCTTTTACTCTCCACAGCCCTTAATAATTATCACCACTACCACTCTCCTCAAGATCTTCAGCTCTTCCTTAGATTTCTTATTTTCACTAGTCTTAGTTCCTTTGAATAAAGAAATTATCTTCACTTCCTCTCACCAGCTGTGATATAAATCTTCCTTTTAATACTCTTTAAGTACAACTAGTAGATTTATCCAGGTCTGTGCTGCTGCTATAGTGCAAAAACAAGCCAGTTACCTTATTTTACCACTAGATGGTGCACAAGTGTGATTTTCAGGCAACCTCACCTTGAAAGTGAATTTATTTTCAATGAAAACCATGTTCCTTAAGGTATGTGGTGCAGGAGTTATTATTTGGTGTGAAGTGTGAAGCTAGACCTGTTATTTCATTGCTATAGGGAACTCCCTCTAACAATATATTTGGAGATATGCTCTACAATTTGCATCCCCTTGTTTTTGAATGCCTGGGGATTTACTAAGATACTAAAAGGATACTAAGATGGGGTACTACGTGACATAGAGGGTGAGTGAGCAGAAATGGCACTTGAACCCAAGTCTTCAAGAGCAGGTCTTCTTGCTCTACACTATACTATTCTGACAATTGGAGGCATTATCAAGCTAATTTTCAGATGAAGAAACTGAGTCTCTGAGAGATAAAGTAACTTGCCCAGGGGCATTCAAGAGAACCAAGACTTGAACTCAGGTCTTCTAACTCCAAGAAAAAGCCCTAAAATACAACCTCAATGTCCTGAGTCCAAGTTTAGCTTCATTATTTCTTCCCTTCAGTCTAAAAGCCCTTAGCACATAGCATCATAATGCTAACTCTTGTTTGAATTTGGACAGTTGGAGGATGCTAAGGACTCCATAGCACATAACATCATAAGGCTAACTCTTGTTTGAATTTGGACAGTTGGAGGATGCTAAGGACTCCATGAAGAAACGGTCCCAAAGTGAATTGGATGAGAAGGACCAGGGCTTTGAACCACTGATTGTTAACAGATACAATAGAAGGCTGAGGGTTAGGGAGCTAGGTGGGAAGATAAGAAGATCTGGGAGGGCAGAAATGTCAGGGGAGCTGCTTGTTGTTCACTTGTGTCCCTCATGACCCCATTTGGGACTTTCTTGGCAAAGATATTGGACTGGTTTGTCCTTTCCTCCTCCAGCTCATTTATGGAGGAGACTGAGACAAGAAGGGTTAAGTGAGGTTAAGTGCACTGCCCAGGGTCACATAGCTAGTAGGTGTCTGAAGTGAGATTTGAACTCATAAAGATGAGCTTTCCTAATTCCACACCCAGGGTTCTATCCACTGTACCACCTAGATGCCTGTCAGATGAGTATAGAGCAACATCTGAAGCAGAACTTCTGAGACGCAAACAAATATTACTCCTAGATTGGGAGCAAAGAGGGAATCAGCTTACCTGTGTGAGCAAATCACTTTGATAAAGGGAAAATGACCCCAAATGATTTATTTGTCTTTTTCTCAGTTTGATATGTATGTGCCTATAATGCAGCTTTTTCATAGGTTCTTCATTGGGATATGATTAGAGGACCAGGTCTCTCCTGTAGAGGTGCCTTTCATGTTAGGCACCAAGACCTGGGAGTAAATGTTTTGGCTTTTGTTTAACTTGGCTTGTTATTCAGAAAAAATCAGGACTTGAACTCAAGTCTCAAGGTCGTAAATTTAGTGCTGAAAAGGACACCAGAGGCTGTCTAGTCTAACTCCATTTATTCATGAGGAAGTCAGGAGCCCTGGAAGCTAAGTGACTTGTCATACAGGTAGTAAGTGGCAGAGACAGGATTTAAATGAAGGTTCCTTGACTTCAGAAACTGTTTTTTCTACCTTCTCCCCTAGAGTTCTGATTCCTCATCCAATGGGCTTTTCACTATAGCAAAGGCTTACATGTAGCAAAAGTCTATTACCTGACTAGACTTTAAGCCTCTATTCTGTCTCCCTAAACTTAAACATAACTAAATTTAAAGCAGCCTGAAATGATACAAATCTCCAAAATAAAAAGATTATATAATACCATTGTGTATCTCCATTATCTAGAAATTCTTCCTGATATATAAATTCATAATACCCATTATATCATGGGATTAGATGAAGAACAAGTCCAAAGGTCTTTTGTTTATTCACCCTCACCCTCCTTTTGACCTTGGACATCCAAGCCTTCTCAGTAACCTTTACTTTTTTAAGAAGCTGAAGTCCATGATTTTCCTTTTACGTCTCTGGCAATTCTGTGACCTTGCCTAACTGTTTATCTACTTCTACACTTTAAATGTAGATGTCCTCCAAAGTTGTATCCTTGGTTCTCTTGTTTTCTCCCCTTTACAATCAAGTTTGATGATCTTATCAACTTGAATTATTTAAATGATAACCTTTAACTTAATGATTCACAAACGCATATCTCTACCTTCAGTTCCTCCTCATGACTCCCATTCTGTATATATTCCTCCTTATAGCAGTCGTGCATCTACAGACCCTGTCATCAACATATTTAAAACTGAACTCATCATCTTCTCTAACTCCCACTCTCTCCAACTTTTCTGCATCTGTGTAAGGTTTCACCATTCTCTCAATCCCAAAGGCTTAAAACTTTAGAGCTCTCTTTGATTCGTTACTTTCCCTCATCCCAAACATCCAATTCATATCCTGTCAATTGTACCACCAGTGTCTTTTATATCTATCACTTCTTTTCCACTCATACTACCAGTTCATGTACTACTCTTTCAACGTCTAAGGTATTGTAATGGCTTCACAACTAATTTTCCTTCCAATTAACCCTTCTAATCCATTCCTTACAATCAGAATTGTTCTACCAAAAAAATTTTTCTGGTCGCCCACTAAATTAAGTATAAGTTCCTAGATCTAGTATTCAAGGTCCTCCACACTCTACTTTTCAGGTTCACTTATGCCACTCACCTTGACATAGGCTGTGTTTCAGTCAAACTTGACTCATGGCCATTCCCCTTCTCATCCTACTGTCTCCTGAACCTTGGCCTTGCTCACACTAACCCCAAACCCAGAATGAAGCATTCTCCAAGACATGTTCAGGTGCTACCCCTTCCATGAAAGTTCCTCTGACCTCTAAGCTGGAAGTCATCCTTAAGTTTCTCCTAGTATTTTCCTCAGGCCTTTCCTATACACTTATCACACTGTCCCTTGAGTTGTTTGTGTTTATATCTTTGCTTTCCCCCATTAGATAGAAGGTTTCTTAGAACTAAGATCAGACTTTTTGTTTCCAGGTCCTCATACACAATAAGTGCTTAACATTTATTGACTTGAGTTTTCATTTTCTTAAAGGTTAATGACTGTAAGCTCAAGATTTTTTTTCATAGTTTAATTTTTTTATCTATTATGTATTTATTTTTAGTTTTCAACATTCACTTCCACAAGATTTTGAGTTTTGAATGTTCTCCCCCTCCTTCATCTTCCCCCTCTCCAATAGGGCATGCAATCTGGTGTAGGCTTTACTTATACACTCATATTAAACAAACTTTCACATTAGTCATGATGCAAAGATTTGTAATTCCACCCCTCCTCAACTATGGAATTGTTTTTGTTTCCATAAAATAGTTTCTTGACTCCTTGATTCTTGCTCACAGTGGAGTCTCAGGATACAGCTCATTTAAAGCCTTCGGGAATCAGTTGGCAATGTTCCGCTTTCCAAGGTGCTGTTTGTCTGACTTTTCTCTCTCCTTCCCAGGCTTTCAATTTCACTCATTCCAACACATCCTCAGATATTTTTGCCCTTTCTTGTCTTTCCACTTTGCTATGTACAGCCCTCCCAGTCTGTGGAGGAGCCAAGGAAATTATCCCCTTCTCCAGAGAGGAGTTTGCATTCACTTATTTTCATTTCTTTGCAGAGCCACAGAGATGTGGATGTAAATCAATTCATTCAGTGCGCACCAGAGTCCATGATTTGCTGTACATTTTAATCTTGCAAAAGGCAAATTCCAGCTGCAGAAAGTGCATTTATCCTATTTGTCCTGATTTGATTCCCTATTTCAATTCCAGTCACACTTATGATAATGAACTAGCCTAGAAATGCTCTTCACTCCGAGCCTGTCTGAGAACAGGCATTTCGGCAGGTATGAGATGTCAAAGATCTAGCCATACATGCTCTTTGCTGGTATTCCTAGTGGGGAAAAGGAACAGAAGCTTCCCGCCACTGTTTTTGTGCTCTCTCAGGAGCTATCTTGTTTATGCTATCTTTACTGATAAGTCATTGATTATAAGAATTCCTCATGGAATGGTATTTTAAAAGGAGAGTGGAGAGGAAACATATTTTTGTTCTTAAAAATACTTCCTTGAGGAAGCTTTTCCTAATTATCCCCCACCTCCATGATTAGTCCTCTCACCATTAATGAGGGGTGTACTGGTAAATATTTAACGATAGGCTTTCTGAGAATACAGGACACACTTTTTTTCAATTTAATATACATTATTACTTTCTACAAGGCTTTCTTAAATCTAGAAATCAATGACATGATAAATCAAGCCCTAATTCGTAACACTTGCTTATTTCCAAGGCTCATAAAAAATTTGAATAATCAGCTCTTACCAGTTGATACTATTTCTGGATCTAATTTGTATATTATCATTTGCATTTATTGACACTTTGTTTATATTTAACAAAAGGAGAAATGATCACTTAGGACTTAGCATGGGTTCCCTGTGAACAAATCATTCCCAAATAACTTAATTTCAACTCTCTATGAGTTGAAACTATAACTATAACTCTATCAATATCTATAACTCTATCAGTCCCTCTATGATTTGTTCTGACATTTCTGTCCAAAATACTTTTTCCTGGACACTGTTCCCCTCAATGTGTTGTTTTCCCCAGTAAGTTTCTTGAGGGCAAAGACTATCTTTCTTGTTTATAATATTTATATCCTTATATTTAGCATAGTACCTGGTATATTATAAGCATTCCATTTTAATAAGATTAATAGATGGGTAAATGGAAAGGTATAGTATATATAGTATACTATATATATATATATATATACTATATATATATATATAGTATACTATAGGTATAGTATACCTAAATTTCAGTAAGAAATTGTCAAACTCTCTCATGATGTATCCTTGTAAACAATAGAAGAGGCTCACATGGAGACAGTGACCATAGAACTTGGCTGACCCTGGCCAGGTAAAAGCCACTATACATAGCAAAGTAGCCACATAAAACTCAGTGGGAAAATTTCTTTTATACTTACTGGAGGGTTATTTTGTGGTCACTCTCACTGGAAAGTTATTTGTAAAACTGTCCCTTAGAGAGAAAAAAGTACTTACGACCTTATTTTAAATTTGTTATGGAAACTGTTGCCTCCTGTTACCTTAGATTTTATACATCCCCCCCCACTATCCCCCACACACACACACCAAGATCAATGAGGAGGCCTCTCATTGACCTATGTATGCATCTATTTTTCTTTCTGACATAGCATCCTGGGCAATGATCCAGAGAAGATGAGCCTTGTCTTTTATGTCCCTTGGAGAACAAATACCCTTTACCAGACCCTACCTGTCTGGGTGATTACCTACAAAAGAGATTCAGCGAAAGACTCTGAACAGCTAAAGTTACCAGGATTTTCGTACTCATCACATCATTGTTTTGTTCAGTCATTTCATTCATGGCTGACTCTTCATGACTCCATTTGGGGTTTTGTTGGCAAAGATACTAGAGTGGTTTGTCATTTCCTTCTCCAGCTCATTTTACAGATGTAGAAATGGAGGCAAACAGAGTTAAGTGACTTTCCCAAAGTAACCAAGCTACTAAGTGTCTGAAGTCAGATTTGAACTCATGAAGATGAATCTTCCTGTTTCTAGGCTGGGCATTTCAACTGAGCGCAGGATGATAAAACCTCAGACTAGGTCACAGACTTGTGTCTGAGGTTTTGAGTCTTTAAAAATAGGCTTTGAATGATCAAATGTGGCCACTACTTGGGTCTAGGAGGACAAAAATCCACCAGGAAAGATATGTCTCTTACAAAATGTAGAGTAAGTAATAATAGAATTAGGAAGATACATAACTGGTCAAGCACTGCTACCCGACAGTAGGACTAATGGATCTGTGTTATCCTAGCATAAGCATGAGGGCTTGAGCGCTGGCTTTGGTTTGAGAAAGATGTGGATTCAAGTCCTACCTTTGACACTTAGCTGTGACCATGAACAAGTTATTTGACTTTGCTGAATTTCAGTCTCTTCATCTATAAAACACGAATAAGATCTGTTGTAATATACGTCAAGGGATTAAAAAGAAAAAAGGTTCAAACAAGTAGATAAGGTAATGGAATCAATGATACCTGATAAACTCTTAAGGATAAAAGATATTACAGTGTTAGAGAAGGGAAATGTACTAATTTTTATTAAGAAAAAGAAAATAATCTGTAAACCATACACTAAGGAGCTTGATTTTGATAACTGATGAGGAACTGCAATGACCATCCTGCATACCTAAAGCATCTTTTCCAAACTTGACTGCTGGTCCTTCCTGCCATAGCTTTTAATTCAGTGGAGCTGGATCAGTTCTCAACCTGCTTAATAAAACTGTCCTGGCCACCTCGGCCAAGTGAGTTCTTGTATAGCGTTCCATTGATGTTCACACTTTGCTTAGGAAGCTGCCATACACTGAAAGGTCTCAGTTATGTTTTCTTTCACAAGAGCTGGCACCTTTGATCTCATGCTTTCCACAACATGTTTGTATGTGTAAAGACAACATTCAGAGTTGTTAGCATTTAAACTGTCCCCAATCTTGAAAGATTGAAATTAAAGAAACTTAATAAATTCTTAAACTTGGTAATTTAAAAATTCCAGAAATCTATCAGCAAGCATTTATTTAAAATAGAAGCAATTCATGAAAAAAAGATCTAGGTATTTTCTTTTTTCTAAAAATATATTTTCAATTAACAAATGTTTATTTCCTCTCCTTCTCACCTTTGCCTTTGGGGAAAAAACTCAAAACCTTTGGAACAAATGTGCATAGTCAAACAAAACAAATTCTTGCATTTTTCCGTATCCCCCCCAAAAAATGTGTCTCATTCAGCACTCTGAATCTATCACTGTTCTATCAGGAAGTGAGTAGCATTCTTTACCATGGACTCATGGAATCATGATCGGTCATTTCTTTGATCAGAGTTCCTAAGTCTTTCAAATCTGTATTTACAATACTGTTGTAATAGAATACATTGTTCTTCTCAGTTCCTTCATTCATTCAAGTATTCTCAGGTATTTCTGAAACAAACTTAGGGGCTCTTATCAGATTTTATATACAGTAGAGTGTAAGCAAGCTTCTTAAAGTCTTAAGACAATCTTTTTTTTTCCTTTGAATCCCCTACCTCTACTAGAGTTCTGATTACATAGCAAGTACTTAATAAAGACTTGTTGAAATTGAACTACATGCAGGCAATGCCAAAAAATGCAGTGTGATCTTGAGTTGTATCAATATAAATGGAGTTTCCAGTTGAAAGAATGGCCAGGCATATCATATTATGCCCCAGTCAGACAACTTTTAGAGTTTTATTGTAAGTTCTTGGCTCTTTTAACAAGACTAGTTACAAAATAGAACACAATCAGAGCAGTAAGACCAACCAAGGCAGTGAATGGTCTGTAGAGTATACCAAATAAAAAATTATTGATGGAAATGGGGATGATTAACCAGGAGTCTGAAGATTTGGTTGGAGGTGAGAGTCAGGAGAGGGGGTTAATGAAAATTGTTCTCAAATATTTGCACAGTCCTCTGGGCCCTCTCTGTAAATCCCAGTTCAAAGTATGGAGTTCAATCAATTTGAATTAGCCAACAAGAATTTATTAAGTACCTACTATGTGCCAGACTCTGTGCTAGATACTGGGGATACAAAGATGCTGAAATAGTCCCTGATCTCAGCTATCAAACTGATCTTCCTAAAGTGCAAGTCTGATCATGTAACTTCCCTACTCAATAAATTCTCCTGGTGCCTTATCCCCTCAAGGATTAGATATAAAATTTTCTGTTCTTCACAGCTTGATCACTTCCTCCTTTTCCAGTCTTCTTACCTCCAACTACTCAACACATACTCTGAGCTTGCGTTCCATTAGAGGAAACAAATACTCATATAAGTAGATATAAAATACTAAGTATGGAATGGGCTACCTTTGGAGGTAAATTCCTTTCCCTGGAAGTGTTTAAATGATACTAAATGATCATCAGTCAGTTAATCAATCAACATTTATTAAGTGTCAACTATAGCACAGACACTGTACTAAGCAGTGAGTATACAAAGAATGATAAAAGATAATTCTGGCTCTTACGGAGCTCACAGGCTGAGAGGAGACAACAGGCAAACAGCTACACACAAACAAAGCTATCTCCAGATAGATAGGAGGTAATTGACGGAGGATTAGAATTAAGGGATTTCTGGAAAGCCACCAGTGAAAATGCCAGGAGTGGTAAGATAGAGTATCTCCAGACTCCAAACTGTGCTGTTCCTGTGCAAGGAAGAGAAAGGAGGCTCATGTCAGTCTCAGAATGTGTTGAATAGCAAAGTCTAAGAAGACTGGAAAAGGAGGAAAGGGCCAGGCTGTGAAAACTAGAGAATTTTATATTTGTTCCTCAAGGTGATAGGGAGCCAGTGGAGTTTAATGAGTAGTGTTGTTACATGGTTAGATGTACTCTAGGAAAGGCAAATTGACTGTTGAGTGAAAAATGAACTGAAGTTGAAAGAAAACTTTGGCAAGAAGACTGCATGAGATGAAGAGGTCTTATATCAGGGTGATAGCACCATCGAAGAGATGGGGGCAAATTTAAAAGACATAAAAGCAAAACCACAAGATTTAGCCACAGATTGAAGTTGTATGAGAAAGTCCTAGAGGAGTCAAAGACACCAAGGACACCTAGGTGGTAAGCCTGGTCTACTGAAAGGATGATGGTGCTCTTAACAATAATAAGCTAAGGGAACAGAATAGGGATGGGGGTAAGAATAATTAATTTAGCTTTGAACATGTTGAATTTAAGATATCTATGGGGCATCCAGTTCAAGATGTACAAGGGGCATCCTGGAGAATAAGACTGGATAAGTAGATTTGAGAATGATCAGTCAGTCAATGAGGATTTATTAAGCACTTACTGCGTGCCTGTATCTGGGCAACTAGGTAGTGCAGTGGATAGAGTGTTAGACCTGAAGTCCAGAAGACTCATCTCCCTGAATTCAAATTTGGTCCCTGATATTTATTAGCTATCTGACTTTGGGCAATTTAACTCTGCTTGTCTCAGTTTCCTTATCGGCAAAATGAACTGGAGAATGGCAAACCACTCTAGTATCTTGCTAAAAAATATTCACAAAGAGAGTCATGAAGAATCAGACACAACTGAACAACAGTAACATGTGTCAGTACTGTAGAATTTTAGAGCAGGAAAGGAATTTTGAGATTAATTTTCTAACCCTATTCTACAGGTGTGAAAGTGGAAGTGTAAAGAGATTAGGTTCATAGGTAGTAAATATCAGAGCTTGGATCAAAGCCCTGGATACCTGACTTCCAGGTCATAACACTTTTCTCTACATCCTGTATAAGGGACATGTATAGATAGATAGATAGATAGATAGATAGATAGATAGATAGATAGATAGATAGATAGATAGATAGATAGATATAGATATATAGATATGTGTGTATATATACATATATGCATATATGTATATATACATATATATTTAAAATGACATTGACTGTTTTTTACACCATAGGTAATTTCTGATCTCACTACCTGTCACTCTAAAGAAATAGAACACTCCTTTGTCACAAATATAAAATTACATAAAAGCAAAGTCAGAGCTATTTTAAGGGGGAGTCTTACATGGTTTGGAAGATTAAACCGGATAATCTGGAAATTCCCATCAAATCGAACAGCTTATGATTCAAATATAAACAATGACTCATATCTGTAAAACCTTATTCAGAGAGCAGGTGCGCAAAGCACCACACAAGCAGTCAATCAGCAGCTATTTATTACACACCTACAATGAGAAGTAGAGAGCAGGGGAGATACAAAGACAAAGGAGCCTGCATTCTCCAGGAGAGAAACAAGTACTCACATAAAAAGATAAAGAATTCCTACAAAGTCTAACAGCTCTTCTGACTAGGCAGAACTAACTGTCTCTGAGGACATAGAAGTTGCTAGAGATTCTGGAGGCTGTATTTCTTTCATGCTGAATAAAGAGGCATCTCAGTAGTGGGACTGGAGAGTGGAGTTTATGGCATAGCCACAAGAAGGCTTTAAAAATGCTCCCTGGAGAAGGCTGAGAAAGAGTTGAAGAGAAATTTAGCAACCTTAGAATGGGCTTCTTAATCTAAAGTCTTTTCCTTTCCCTAATTCCTAGGGAAGCTTATGGGCTGTTGGGTGGTACAGTGGATAGAGCATCAAGCCTGAATTCAGGAAAGCTCAAGTTCCTGAGTTCGAATCTGGCCTCAGATATTAGCTGTGTAATCCTAGGTAAGTCACTTGACCCTGTTTGCTTCAGTTTCCTTATCTGTAAAATGGCCTAGAGAAGGAAATGGCAAATCTCTCCAGTGTCTTTACCAAGGAAATCCCACATGAGGTCAGGAAGAGTCTGGCACCACTGGAAAAGAACCAAACAATAACTCATAGAGAACTATGGTGATGAGTCACTCGATTGATGAAATCACTCAGTGAAGAGTCACTGAACTCTGGCTTCTTGGAGACCATTGGAACAATGGTAAATTCACTCCACTTTCTGTTTCTCCCTTTTTGTTACTGCCAAAGCAATGGGAGACAAGGTTAATCATTAAGGGCTGCTTTAATATTTAAATATTTTGCCTATTAGTTATTTACTTTTTTTAAACAATGGTTCAATAAAGATAAGATAAATTTTTTGTTGTTAAATCATTCAGTTGTGTCCAACTTTTCTGTGACCCCATTTGGGGTTCTCTTGGCAGAGATATTGGGACAGTTTGTCATTTCCTTCTACGGTTCATTTTACAGATGAGGAAACTGAGGCAAACAGGGTTAAGTGATTTGCCAAGATTATGCAGCTAGTGTCTGAGGTCATATTTGAACTCAGGTCTTCCAGAGTCCAGGTCCAGTGTTCCACTGCGCCACCTAACTGCCCAAAGATAATTTCGGTGTCATCCTTTTTTGTTTTGTAATAGAAAAGGAATGAGCCAAACAAACCACTGGACATTGGACTAAATTCAGATCTGACTGGACCTTTCCAGTTTAGCAATTCATAGATAGCCTAGAGGCCTGAAGCAGCTCATATATTTGTAATTTGCATTTTTCTTTTGCTCTTTTTTAGCTTTACCATAGTAATTCTTCTGGAGCAACAAAAGTAAAGACTAGGTGGTTTGGGGAGAAAGAACTAGTAGATAGGAGGAACAGGAAAGGTCTTACAAAGGAGTGGGAGTTTGGTTAAATTTTGGAGGAAGCTAGGGAAGAGGCAAAGACGAGGGAGTAGATTCTGAGAATGGGGCAAAAGCTTTGCAAATGCTGTCTTTGTGAAATAGCATAAAGGTCAATTTGGCTGGACCATTGAGTATACGAAGGGGAGTAATGTTTAAAACTAGATAGGTAGATCAGAGCCTGGTTGTGAAGGATTTTAAATGGCAAGCAATGAGTTTGCATCTGAACACAGAGAGTAGGAAGCCATTGGAGTTAAATGATCAGGGGAGTGATATGGTCAGACATGTACTTTAGGAAAATCACTTTAGCAGTGGAGTGGGAGATAAACTGGAGAGAGAGGAGGGAGAGGATGTAGGGTTACAGATTAAGAGGCTCTCCAGCACAGAAGTCCAGGGAAGTGATGATGAGCGCCCGAGGAAGAATGGATGGGATGACTGCATGATTGGAAGGTCAGATACAAGGGATACTGTGGGAGTATCTTGTTACATAGGCAAGTAAAGGAAATTCTACAAAAGTCATTCAATATGTTCCAATTTCTTAGAATTTGATTTCAAACACATTCTCATCAAAAATAAGAGAGAACATGACATGGTAGAAAGAGTAGTAGAGTGAGCTCCTGAAGACCCAGTAGCATGACCTGTTTCTGACACTTGCTAGCTGTTTGTGAGTAAATTGTTTAGCTTCTGTGTACTTCAGTTTCTTCATTTAAAATTATACTTTCACTACCTATTATGTACTTCTCAAAATTAATGTCTTATGGAAATATAAATTTATTTTCAAGGAAGAACTATTAATAAGGAATGGCATATGTAGTTGTATGAGAAGGACTGAGAGAGAATATTCTTACTCAATATCCAATTCTTTGTTCTAATGTCTTATTTCATGGCCCCTCAATACAACTTAGTCTTTCCCACCTCTGCATCATTATTCACAATGTAGGAAAGAAGGAAGGAAGGAAGGAAGGAAGGAAGGAAGGAAGGAAGGAAGGAAGGAAGGAAGGAAGGAAGGAAGGAAGGGAGGGAGAGAAGGACAGAAGGAAGGAAGAAGGAAGAAAGGAAGGAGGGAAGGAAGAAAGGGAGAAAGGAAGGAGGGAGAGAGGGAAGGGAGGAAGAAGGGGAAATGGTAGGGAGGAGAGAAAGGAAGGGAGGGAGGGAAGAAGGATTTATTAAGAATTTCTTATGTGCCAGAACTTGTGCTGTGCTTTACAGATTTCATCTTTCCCAAATTTCTACCTATTGAAATCCTACTCCTCTTTCAAGACCAACCCTCAAATGATACCTCTTAAAGAACACCTCTCCTGGAGATTCCAGCCCAGGTGAATTTGAATGTCTCCTGAACTCTGATATCTATCTCCCACTTGGTGCTTAGAGAAGCAGCATGGAATAGAAGAAAGAACTATAGCCTTCAAACTGGGAGCCTCAGGTTCAAATCCTGCCTATGACACTAGCTTAAGGACAATTTTAAAGTCAATTTATCCATCCTGGCTTCGTGATTCCTGTTCAATGGGTTTAATAATAATACCCACACTGTCCACTCTCCCCAGGGTTGTCTTACCTCTACGTAAATGTAAGTCATTATTGCCTATCATTTACCGCATCGTATTTTTGTTTTCTCTTCTAGAGGATGATAGATTTATGGCTAAAAACAGATATCATCTAGTCCCATTCCCTCATTTTTGCAGGTGAGGAATTTGAGGGCCAGAGAAGTTGAATAATTTGTTGAAGATCACACAGGTAGTTTTAAACAAAACCAGTAATCCAATGCAAGTCTTCTGCATTCAAGTCCAGTGCCATTCCCATAGTACTATGCTGCTTTTCTGTTAGAAACTTTTTTTTAAAAGCTCTCTCATTTCCTCACTAGATTGTAGAGGTTTTGAAGGCAAAATTTAATAATGGAGTGACTTGACATTTAAATTTAATCAATTTAATAATAATATTAAATTAAATAATAAATTAATTAATAATAATAATTCATAATTAATTTAAATTAAATAAATAAAACATTTAAATTTAATAATGGAGTGGTTTGACATTTCCTTCTTATTTTACAGATGATGAATTGAAGCAAACAGGATTAGGTGACTTGCCCAGGATATTTCAGCTAGTAAGTAGTCTGAGAAGAGATTTGAACTCAGGGCTTCCTGATGCTAAACCCAGCGCTTTACTCACTGTTCCACCTACCTTCCCCCCAATCCCAGTACTTATTGACAAAGAAACTTTAACCTGCTCCATTTTTCCAGTCTGGACCAACTCATCCCTTGTTAGGAATCCTGGTGGTCCTCCAATCCCAGAGTCTCACTATAATGGTATTGGGCTTAACTTTAGCCCTACTCAGTTCAAAACTTCTCAGCTCGAGTGATTGAGTTTACAGCAATAGCTTCTGGCTCCCCAGAAGCAGGTCCTACAGATATGTGTCCCCTAAATCAGAATAGGGGACATTTTAAACATCACTCAGCATAGTGGTTTGCACAGTAGACAGTCTTGTTTTACCTTGATCTCACGTAGTCCTGTATCATCAGAGCAGCAAAGGGTGGTATGGGTCACTAGGTGTGGTGGCAGTGGACAGAGATGTTCTTTGAGATATATGTATTCCCACCTCCTCATTTAACAGAATACGAATGGTTTCATTGACTTTCTCAAGTAGGTCATTTACATTCTCACCACTGCCTGTATGTATCTGTAGGACCTAGACTTTCAAGATGAGATTTCAGTTACATTAAAAAGAGATGAATAACCCTGACTGTGATTATTTTTCCTTTGGTAAAAAATCCATTTAAACTGGCTGTACTCCAGCGCACTTTTTACACTGATTAATTTCTCTCTAGACTTGACCCACTAGTCTCTTCACCATTCACATTCACTATTTATTCCAATAATAATTCATTAACTTGATTTCAGTATTGACCACAAGACCTGGCAAAATGTTTTTCAAATTTCTTGCTGATCTACTCAGTGATGATTGCACTATTAGCCTGGAAGGCAGCCATGATATTTAAAGCTAATGAAACTGGAGCTTATATGAATGAGGCTGTGAAATTCACCCTTGGTTGACTTCTAGTGATATGAGCAGGGCTTCTTTCTTCCCCTCACCAAAACCTGAACAAAATGTGTCTTGCTTAGGATATCCTACTGAAAGGAAACCCAAAAAGGAGGGATACAGCACAATGTCAGGAAACCAACACTTGATTCAAAAGTGCAAAGGATACACTGGTTTATCAGTCTTTTTTCTCCTCATAAAGAACCAGAGTTGGAGATGACAGAGATGGAATCAAGGATATATAAGGTAGGCAGTTTTCTAGGGTGCAGCCTGACATATAATACAAAGAGAAACTGTTTAATAGCACTTTTTTTAAACAAATGTACATGTTTTATTGCTGGAAAATCACATTAAAAATATGTACTTTAGTAAAAAAAAAAAAAAAAAAAGCCAGAATAATTGGAGATGACCCAAGGTGCAGTGGGGAATCTTGGCCTTTTCAAGCTAAAGTAGGATGGACTGACAAGAGGTAGTGTGACTTAAATCCAATCTAAAGGGGAAAAGACAATCATAACATGACTCATCAGGGATAAGACCCAAATTCTGCAATGGAATATCAGTCAAGACAACCAGATGCCGGTGGATAACAATCCAGGGTAAAGAGGTGGTAAAAGATAGATAATAGAAAAACAGGAAGTAAGCAAAAGGTTTGGGGAAACCTTGGTTGCTCAAAATATCTGCCTTGATCATTTTACCAACTAGAAATCTAGTTAGGCTAACCAGGATCCTCATTTAAAGCAAAGATAGTTCCTGAAAGATAAAACTTTGTGTTGTCACTGTTAAGAGGGCAAAGAAAGAAAGAGACTCTGAAGCAGAGAATAAGCCTAGTTGATTGATGCAGTTGGGCTGTGCCAGGGTCTCTGTACTATAATGGATCATCATAGGTCCACTTCCAAAGTCATAGAGACCTCACTGGTCTTGAGGTCAAGCAGATACCTAATCTGGGTTTTTATCTCACCTGACTCCGCAATCAACTAGGTATGGTAATCTTGAGAAAGTTTTTAAGACTCAATTCCTCATCTATAAAATAGGGATAATAATATCTACCTCACAGGTTTATTATAGGGATCAACTGAAATAATGCATATGAAAACTTGTAAATTACCATTATTACCAGTTCACCCCAGAATGATCAGAATTTTAACTGTAGAATCACAGAACATCAGAATTGGAAAGGACTCCAGTAGTCATCTAGTTGCACTCATGTCAGAAAATGAATTCCCACAATACACCTGATAAGTAATCATTCTGTCTTTGCTCTGTGCCATCCGTAGTCTCAGTGAAGGGGAATGAAAGTGAACTTACTGCCTCATGAGACAGACTCTGGGGGACTAACTCCCAATAACCAAATTCGCAAGAGACTGATTTGTCAGCCAGAATGCTAATTGAATAATGCATACTGAAGGCTAAAAGTAATTGTTTCCATTTTGCTGAACTCTAGCAAAGAGGGAAAGAGAAGCAGCATAATCCTGCACAAAGGACATGCGCACGGGAGTTAGACTGTAGTCCTACCTCTGGACGTGGGATTTAAAGCACGTAAATTCTTTTCTCTCTGCCTCAATTTCTTCATCTATAAAAAGTTGGAATAAATGCTAAGAGCCTTCCAACTCTAACACTCTATAGTATGAGAGTTTTCACGGATCTACGAGGAAAAGGAAGAGATCATTTGCAGCACAGGACACTTGCTTCAAGTGGCTGGACTGAAAGGAGGGTTGCTGGTGGAGAAAAGGAGGGGTAGAAGAGTATTCAGTTGATTTTTCCTATTTGCCTAAGGTTTCCTCCTCCCCCCGCAGACCGCTTGGATTTGCCTATGGTGTTTTCCATTGGCTGATCTTACATTCCTTTTAGAACTGATGTGCTGAGAAAAGCCAACAACCCCAATAATACAGAAGGGAAAAAATGAAGCATCAATCCTTTCCAATAGACCCCTCAGGTTGGACATGTGCGACTTCTCTTCCCAAGGTGAAGACACTGATGATAACAATGGTCCTTGGGTTATCATTGGCCAAAGAACTTCCTAACAGAATGTTCATCTATGTTCTGGACACTCTGCCAGGTGGTTAATTTAATGAGTGAGCACAGCATAAAGGGTCGATCCCCCTTCCTCCCCCTCCCACCCCAACCAGTTCAGGCTAAGTCATCACTGGAAATGTGCCCTTTCTGGCTTTATCTGAAAGAGCAAGGAGCCCTTTGGCCCTGCCCTTCCAACATCTTCTTTACTTCTTTCTCAATAGAGCAGTTTTAGCAGGTGAATAAATTAATTACCTGGGGACTAGGGGGAGAAGAGAAATCCTTCTGCCTGTTGCCTGGGCCTCTAAGTAACAGTGAGCTTCTCAAAGTGAAGCCTGAAAGAAAAGATACTGTCTCTCTAGGAAGGCTTAGTCACTTGTAATGTCAGCCAGAAAGAGAGGTCTAGGTAGAAAGGTATTATAAATTACTCCAAAGGCCCCCCACAAATTACCAGTGAATACCAGGAAAATCAAGTGAATTCTAACCACTCTGAATTTATGGCAGGAGACTAGACAATGGTTTGATGTCCCCCTGCTCCTTTGCCCTCCAGGCCTTTGTTAAGGAAACAGCTCACTTTTCTTTCTGTTGTGTCCTTGACAAAGGCCCAGGAGGGGTGTTGTGACAGCCATTCTCTCTCCTCCCTACAATAAATTAAAAGCATGAAAGTTTGACTTTCTTTAATTGATTTAGGTTTCTGCTTTGACTTATGGCATTTGGTATGCCCAGAGAGGTATTTAATTTGTGATGAATGGTTCTGGCATACAGAAGGGAGAAGTCCCTGTTGGGAGGACTAGATAGTTCAAGAGACTAATGAAATAAAAAGTCTTTCATTCCAGTTTAAATTTAATTTGGTTCACTAAAGGCTATTGCTGTCTGAAAGCTTTGCGATGACCAAGGACGGGAGCAGAGATTGTGTATCTATACCAGCACAGAAGTGGATCCCTGCTCTCTACCTATAGACAGCTAAGTTCTGATAGCCCATTCCATTTTAAGGATTTCTACTTTAGGGATTTTGGAAGGCAGCCAATTCAATCTCCCCATTTGATAGATGATGAAAGTGAGTCCCAGAGCACTTAACTGACTTAAAGATCATAGGTAGTAAAGACCGGTCTCCTTCTAACTCCAGTACTCCTTTTTTATCTGTTTGTTCATTTGCTTGCTTTTCTGTATTCTCATTGTACCAGACTGACTCTCCACCCCACCTAGCTGAAAACTTCAAACCTCTGGTGCCTTCCTCAAATTCTCCTGACTCCCTAAGGCTACTGATGGAAAAAATGAATTATCCACTGTCACTCATTTTCAGCATGTGACCAACTCATCTTCTTTTTCCATCATACATTTCACTGCCAGCTTTTATACTATTTATCCTTCATAATTTTTTATTTATAATGTGTTTCAACTTACTCACATACAGCATGCACTATTGTTCCTTGAATGATTCTCAATTTTAATATTTAAAAACTATAGTGTTCCAGTACTGCAGTCCTACAAAATAACATCAGAAGGATATTATTACTATGAAGAAAAGAAAAGGAGAAGAGAGGACAGGAGGGATGGAAAGGAAAAGGAGGAGAAGGAAGTAGAGGAGAAGGGAAGGAAGAGGGGAGGGGAGGGAAGGGGAGAGGAAAAAAAAGATGAATCTTTGTTTCATGGAGAATCTGGTATCATGAAAAGAACTTTGCAATGTCCTAAAGGCAGTACAACTCACTCTCCTACTCTTCAATTCTAGGTCAAACTCACTCTCCATTTTCAATGTCTATTCAAGATATAGACACTGCTGGACAAGATTCATAGTTTGTATTTATCCAACTACATATTATAATCTAGGCAATAAGTATTTTTGTCCCCTTGTATTTTTTCTCTATGGTTAGGTCAAACTCTTCTGAGTATTTATAGATCTGCAGTGTTGTAGGACTTGACTCCTTTAGCATAATGTCATTCACCAACAAGATCAGCTGGAGAAATTTACCAGTTATGCCTTTCCTGAGTCATTTTCTACTGGGTCTCTGAGTTGAACCCTCTCCAGGAGAGTAACAAACACCTTGGTCAAACATAGTTTAAACATTATTGTTATCAATGTTTTAAGCATTATTCAGTGTTAATGATTGGAAGTTGTCAGTCAAGATCATCTTGTCATATATTACAAGGATCTTACAAGATATGAGAAACATGTGGCATAAATCAGGGGCAGCCAGTCCCTTACTTCCATACCAGATTTTTCAAGCCTTCTAGCTATTAAGCAAGAGAAGCCAGATGAAAGTAAAAGTCAATAGAATTATTGGCATTTATGGATGGAATCCCGGTCCCTTGCTTCATGCACAGAATCATAGAAAGATCTGCCAAAATATCTCATAGAGCTCTGTGGCATTCCAGCCTCCCACTTGATGGGATGGTTTAAAACATATGCTAGCAGCTGCTTACTCCCATTTCTGGTGCATTGTCTTGGAACTCCATCAGTGTTAGCGCAATGACCCAGTATAGGCAGAGCAAGCTGCTGCCCTAAATCAGCACTGAGTAGTGAGTAGCATGACCAGCATGTACTTCTCATTTCCCTTCATGAATTCTAAAGGCATCTTATCATGGGCAGCTGACATTTTCAGCTGAAAGTACAAAATAATAAAGTAATGATAGTAAATGTGTCACTTGAAATTTCTGTCAGAAATACTTTTAGGCCAATTGTTATTCATTAATAAAACCACCAAGTAGTTTGATTTAATAGGAAGAGTATTACCATTCAGTAGGCATGTGGCCTCTTGTTACTCACTTCTCTTTGGCCTCGGTTTCTTAATCTGTAAAATAACTGGGGAGGCAGGGTTGGATCAGATGATCTCTAAGGTTTTTATCTAGCCCAGGGGTGGGGAACCTGAGACCTAGAGGACACATATGGTCCTCATGGTAATGAAATTCCGCCCTTTGACTAAATCCAAACTTCACAGAACAAATCCCCTTAATAAAAGAATTTGTTCTGTAAAACTTGGACTCAGTCAAAAGGCCACACCCAAGGATACACACGTATGTCCTCAAGGTCATAGGTTCCCCATCCCTGATCTAGTCCTAATGCCCCAAAATAATAATGAGTTTGCCTCATTCTAACTCATTTTTAAATTTAATGCCAAATGAGTCATCTTGCACATTGTAGAAAGTCAACGTGTTCATTGATTGATTAAATTCAGTGAAAGAAATGCATCAAGTTTTCCTCACAAAACACAACTGAAAGACCCTATCAACCAAACCTGGACTTTTTATTAACTTTACTTATAAATCATGTTCCAGGATTTTCTGTGTTTTGCAAAGCAATAATTGGTCTTGTTTATGTCCAAGGGGAAGTTATGAAAACCACACATTGGGCAAGTGGCCAGAAATGAGCTCTCATGTTCCTAGCTGGGGAGAAAAAGGGAGACATGGGACACTGCCCCATAGAGGGAGGATAGGGCCAGGAATTCTACCCATCCCTTCCACACGGTAACTTCCTATTTCAACCAATTATTCTTGCCTGCTAAGTACACAGTTCTAGTGTTTTTCCACAGCTAAAGATCTATAAGTATTCTCAGGAACCTCTAAATTCAGGATAGAGCTAAGTGGCAAAATGGAGCAAGTGTTATACTTGGAATCAGTAAGACTTGACCCAAATCCTTCCTCACACATATATTAGCTGTGTGACTCTGGGCCAATCGCTTAGCCATACAGCCTTCACTTCTTCATCTGTAAAATGGGAATAGTAATGGCACCTACCTCATAAGTTATTTTGTGAGGATTAAATGAGGTAGCATATGTAAACCACTTTGCAAATCTTTGCAAACCCCATATAAATGCTAGCTATTAGTAAAGTTCCTATTGCTTTTATCCTAGGTGCCCTCATCATAATTTCAATTCCTAGTGAAATGAAGTAAATTAGGGCTGAATACTATTTGTGGGAAGGTACATTTGCCCTTGAATTCTATAGGTGCTGTTTACTTCCTTTAGGAAGGTGAGTCCTCTGACTGCAAGGATTGTCTTAACTTTTATGTTTGTATCCCCAAAGCTTGTACATAATCATCACTTAATAAATGTTTTTTTTTTTCATTCACTCATTCATTGAGCTCATGTTTATGAATGAGAGCTTTTCAGTGAGAGCAAAGTGGGCTTTAAGTCTTGTTTCTAATAACTAGGTATCTAGAATGATAAAGTCCCCAAACACTCCTTGTTGGCAGATGTAGTAAGGATATCAATTGCTGTGCAGATAAATATTACTATTGTATTCTGCCACTACAGACAGTCTGCTGGAGCAGAGCCTAACAAGTGGAGCTGAGAGACTGATTTTATTAAAATAGACCACCTGGATCCTTTCAGTAGTTGTGATCAAACATCATTCTGCCATTGAGGGATTATCGTCCTTGGTGCAGGATCTGAAGAAGGCCCTGCCAGAGGGGAAAGCAATACCTGGAGTCCCCTTTTCTTCATGAACTTACTTAACTCAAGAAGAGAGCCGAGTCTCATTCCTCTAGCTTCACATGATCCTGACATACAATATCAAGATACTTCCACATGTTCCACTCAGAATCCTCCCTGCACAATTACCCCTCCACTTGTCCGTGTTCATTTAAATCATGTATTTATTCAAGTCTTACATCATTAGTCTGTATTTCCCTTGAGCTTCCACAGACAGTGATCATTTCATAGGGTCATAAATCTAATGCTAAAAAATATCTTTAGAAGGCTACTTAAAGCTACCACCACCACCACCACCACCACTACTACTACCATTATTTCTGCAACTACTGCTACTATTACTGCTCCTGCTGCTGCTACTACTACTACATCAACACATTTATTTAGTGCTTTAAGGTTTGCAAAATGCTTTATTTATATTATCTCATTTGACTTTATTATTACCATTGTACAGAGGAGAAAACTGAGTCTGATAGAAACTGTGGTATGCCTTAGGTCATTCAGGTTAAAAAAAATAATAATAAATCACCTTCTGAGAATTCAGGTCTTCCTGATTTTAAGTCCAGAACTCAATCCACTGCAAATCTCATCCACTTCCCTCATTTTACGTAGAAGGAAATGGAGACCTTGAGATTAGGGATGATAAAGCAAAGGCAATTACTATTTAAAGTAAGGAATCTAAAAGTTAAGAAATTACTTGAAGACCATCTATGTCTGACTAAGAAACCCCTCTGCACCATTTCCCTGAGTGGTCAGACATGGGCAGAGGAATTCAGGACTTCTTAGAGCAGCCTACTCTATTTCTGGATTGCACTAATGGTTGAACAAAGGCTGTTTGTTTTTTTTAATGATTGGACAAGGCATTTGTTTTTCTTCACATGGTCTCTAAATTTTCCATTCTATAATTTCCACCCTCTGGAGACAAGCAAGACAAATCTAGCCCCTTTTCCCACATCAAATCCTTCAAATATTTGAAGACTTTTATGTCCCTCCTAAATCTTCTCTTCTTCAAGCTAAACATTCCCAATTCCTTTAACTAATTCTTTTATGGCATGGTCTTTAGGCCCCTTACCCTCCAGTTCACCCTCTTTTACATGCATCCCCTGGAATAACAAGTTGAAGATCACTCAAAGAACAATTTCAAGTGATGGTTGTGAAAAGTCCGCAGCCTTATGAAGAGGGAATCATAAAGGATAGGTGGTGTAAAAAAATATCATCAGAAATGGATCACTGAAAAAAAAGATAGACTGATGAAAAGGTAAAAGGGAGCAATAACCAACAAATAGCCTATGTGCTCCACTGGTACCTTAGGAATGTCAATAGAATTTGAGGAAGGCAGTCAGTACTTTGAGCGGGCTCCCTATAATGAATTTATGGAAGAAGATGGGAGAATTGCAAAGGATAGAGGGGCAGACATGGAGGAGCTATTCTTTTCCTCATTGGAGAAAATCTCCCCACATTGATGAGATCATAGACTTGAAGGAAACTTTGAGTAGAAAACTGCCAAATATAGTAATCTCCCTGAACATTTCTGTTGTTGAGTCATGTTCAACTCTTCATGACTCCACTTAGGGTTTTCTAGGCAAAGACACTGGAGGGATTTGCCATTTCCTTCTCCAGCTCATCTTACAGATGAGGAAACTGAGGAAAACAAGATTAAGTGACTTCCCCAGAGTCACACAACTAATACGTGTCCGAGACCAAATTTGAACTCAGGCAGATGAATCTTTCTGACTCCAGACCCAGCCCTCTATCCATTATGCCACCTAGCTGCCCTTTTAATTATGGTTCAGCCAGGACAATAGGACTACAAAATTCTCCATTCTAGACATTATGTGTTTCTTAAAGAAGCTCAAAATTGTGTGTGTGTGTGTGCGTGTGTGTGCGTGCATGCATGCGTGTGTGTGTGTTTTGTGGAGTGAAGGGTTATATTGTTTTCAACTCATTAAAACCCCCATATCATAAGAAAACCTATACCAAAAATAATGCGATATTAACTAGCATGACCCCATCCTCAGTTATCCCAGTGCTGTTTAGGTGTACCAAACAAATTCTCTATCTCTAGACAATGTTGGTAATATAACAGGATATATTGTGGGTAGCAACCCTGGAGCTAATGTGACAACATCAATACTCAAATATAATGTCAACTTTAAAAATAAATTTTGTTATATTTTAGTAGTGAGCTTCATTATTATTATGTGCATCATAATTTCTCATTATAACAAGAGTTTAAAATCAGGACTTCTACGAGTCTGTTCAACTAAAGTGATTATCATCGTGTACGGCCACCCTGAAGTTCTTTGATATACATGTAGCTGAAATTTAGAAGCTGTGAATCAAGGAGGTCAGTGTAATGAACTGGATCTCTGGCTCTGGAGTCGGAAGATCCAGGGTTCAAAATCTGGTTCATGCCGGAGACTGGAGACTGAATTGTCAGCTACTATCTTCTCCTTCTTTTTAGTTGTCAGGTGCACAATGGACCAATGCCCTTCCTGGGGGGAAGAGAGTACTAGGAAGTCCTGACCTGCTGACGTGGCTCTGCCAGCTCAGCGCTAGAAAGACTTCCTGGTCTGAGACTAAGCAGCCACCAACCAACCAGAAGGGGATACGACCCGGGATAGGGAATCGTGCCCTTTTTTGGTTTGGTCTGGAGGGGCTCGCACCAATGAGATGAAAAACTCCACCCCCAGGATATGACTTTGTAGTAGTTGCTTATATAAACCCTCCCCTGGTGCAATAAAGAGAGACTGCTTGACACCAACTATGCTTTAGTCTCCTTCCTCTTCGTGATCCTGTTCCCAGGTCTCTTAGACCTTCCTCGAGCCCTGCTCCCCCGGCACTCTCCGGTTTCGGTCACCCACGTCTGTTTGGCCTGCAGGACGGGTCAATTGGCGCCCAAACGTGGGGCGACCCCGAATGCTGGTTAGCTGCCGCGATAGACGCTCCAACTCGTCCGGACTCCATTAAGGTTAGTGTTCGCGCCTATCGCAACCATGGGATCACAACTCTCTAAAGAGCAAATTTTTGTACAAAATTTGAAACGACACCTTAGAGAAAGAGGAATAAGGGTTAAAAAGAAAGATCTCTTGAAGTTTTTTATTTTTATAGATAAGGTCTGCCCTTGGTTCACTATTAATGGCCCTGAAATTCACTCAGGAAAATGGCAGAAGGTTGGTAGAGATCTCGATGAAAAATTAAAACAGGAAGGCCCTGATTCGGTCCCGGTTACCGCCTTCTCGTTTTGGAACCTGATCAATGACATTGTAGATGAGGCCGCCGGAGACAAGGTAATCCGCCAGTTACTTACTCAGGCGGAAACTTGCCTTGCTCCTCCTTCACGTGCCGCCTCTGTGTCCTCCCTTCAGATAGATGGCCCCCATGAGCAGGAAAATGCCAGAACAACAGCCTCTACTGAGGAGATGCCCCCTGTGAAGTCCATTTACCCACCACTTCCTAACAATACCCTTACCTTCCCCGTGTTTCCCACGGAGCACAAAAATCCCCTAAAAGCTAATCCCCCTAATGAGGATGGTGTGCTCCCTGATGATGAAGCCGCTGATTTAGAGGCAGAAGCCGCGGCATACAATCCCCAAGAAGCCTTCATAACACAGCCCTGCCCGCCACCTCCCTATGTGTTCCCTCCCGCGATGGATCTTTCCCTTATTCAAAAGGACTTGACCGATCGTATGACAGAGCTAAGAAAGACCTTAGATATTCAAAACCAGTACCAGCAGATGATCAAGGAGTTCTCCGCGCTTCAAGCGTCTTTACAAAAATCCCTTCTGTCCACCCCCATGACGACCAGCTCCATGACCACTCCTCCTCCTAATACTTCCCGCCCACTGAAAAAGTCTAAAGCCCTCCTCTTCCCGATTCTCCGAAGCAAAACCAAAACTATGCCCAAGGACCCCGGGGATTCAGATGAGGATCGACAGGGCTCACGAGGTGATGGTGGGGGGAATGAAGATTCTGAGGAAGACAGTCAGGAGGAAGAGGGTGATAATGGGGAACAAGACTCGGACTCGGAGGAAGACACGAAATCTTCCGCTTCTCCTAGATATAAAGCTCCAAAATTTAAAAATATAAAAGATCTACATGTAGCAGTGAATAGATATGGCCCCAATGCACCTTTTTCATTGTCCGCCCTTGAAGCGCTAGGGCAAGGAGGTTACTTATTGCCAGGAGAGTGGATTAGAATAGCCCAAGCAGCCCTAACTCGGGGCCAATTTCTGACATGGAAGGCGGAATTTGAATACAATTGTCAAATTACTGAAAAAAGGAATTTGAAATCTAAAAGTAATAAAGATTGGACCTTTGACAAATTGGCAGGAAGGGGGAAATTTGCCCTTGAACAGAAACAAAAGAAGTTACCGGCAGGACTGTTAGAGCAAACTAACCAGGCAGCTAACCGCGCCTGGAGAGCCCTGCCCATGACTGGTTCCCCTTTCACTCCCCTGAACAAGATTACCCAGAAAAAGGATGAGGAATATTCTGAATTTGTGAGCCGCTTGTTAGAAACGGCCGAAAGGACCCTAGGTAATGCGGCCTCTGATGATCTGATTATTAAAAGGTTGGCCTTTGAGAACGCCAGTGGCCCATGTAGAAACATACTTAATGGACAATGGCAAGACAAAACCTTAAATGAAATGATAAAGTTGTGTCGTGATGTTCAGGACCCCACTACCTCTAAAATCGAAAAAATGTCCCAAGCTGTGCTAGCACTGCAAAACCCTGTAAAAACTATGTCTGAGGCATTCTTGACTATTGGGGCAGCCACAACCAGCGGCCCTAGACCTTGTTTTAGGTGTGGAACTGAGGGCCACTTCGCCAAGCAGTGCCCCATGGGGCAAAATAATCCCTCCGCCCCACGGAAACGTACCACACCCGCCACTCCTTGTCCCCGCTGTAGAAAAGGTTTTCACTGGAGCAATACTTGCAGAGCCACTCATGATTTGGAGGGCAAACCTCTTCCCCCCTTGCCGGGAAACGGCTGGCGGGGTCCGCCCCGGACCCCTCAAGGCCCGGCCCAGCTGGCCACGGGGACATGCCCTGCCACCAACTCTCCAGGGCAACAGCAAGTAGCGCAGGAGTGGACCTGTGTGCCACCACCTATACAGTACTGAGGCCAGAGGAGGGCCCACAATCCATTCCAACAGGCGTTTGTGGTCCACCACCCCCTGGTTTCTTTTTTCTTATCATTGGCCGTGCCTCCACAACCCTCAGGGGTATTACTATACACCCTGCTCTCGTTGATAATGACTACACAGGGGAAATTAAAATAATTGCTTCTGCTTCCGGGGACGTTGTTCGGGTTCAACCCAATCAACGCATTGCACGGGCTTTACCCCTCCCTATGGACACTTCCTTCCCAGCTCTTCATCGTAACAGAGGCCGATCAACACCTGGCTCCTCGGACATTTACTGGGCACAAGCTCTCTCCCAAGAGAGGCCTACTCTATCCCTTAAAATACAGGGAAAAACCTTTCTCGGCCTCCTTGACTCTGGGGCTGATTCCACTGTTATCTCAGAAGCCCATTGGCCGTCTTCTTGGCCGCTGCAACCTTCATTAACCCACCTACAAGGCATTGGACAGAGTTCCAACACTATGCAGTCCTCCCAACTTTTACAATGGGAAGATCAGGAAGGTAATAAGGGAACTGTTAGGCCTTTTGTTGTCCCTAATTTACCCGTTAACTTATGGGGAAGAGACATTCTAGCTCAAATGGGGATCATTATGTGCAGTCCCAGCTCAATTGTTACAGAACAGATGTTGAACCAAGGCTTCCTACCCCGTCAGGGACTAGGAAAAAACAAACAAGGTATCACCCAACCGCCGCAGCTACAGCCACACCCCGGCCGTTCAGGCCTTGGCCTTCCAAACAATAGTTATAAGCATTTTTTCTGAGGGCCACTGGTCCTCCCAGCCTACAGGCGGACAAAATCACCTGGAAATCTGATACACCCGTCTGGATCGACCAGTGGCCCCTCCCTAGAGAAAAATTAGAGGCTGCCATAATGTTAGTACAACAACAGTTGGATGCTGGCCATATAGAGCCTTCAAACTCACCTTGGAACACTCCTATTTTTGTAATAAAGAAGAAATCCGGAGCTTGGAGACTACTCCACGACCTCCGAGCAGTCAATAGAACAATGGTTCCAATGGGCTCCCTGCAGCCCGGCCTTCCTGCACCTGTTGCTATTCCTGCGAAGTTTCAAAAGGTAGTGATTGACCTTAAAGATTGCTTTTTCTCCATTCCCCTTCATCCCGATGATGCTAAAAGGTTTGCCTTTTCCATTCCCATAACTAATTGTGTAGGACCCTCCCCACGTTTCCATTGGAAAGTCCTCCCTCAGGGTATGGCCAATAGTCCTACACTTTGCCAAAAATACGTTGCTCAAACAATTGACCCTTTTCGCGTGCAATACCCACATCTTTATATCATTCATTACATGGATGATGTTTTGCTTGCTGGCCCCTCAGAACCAGAGCTCTTACAGGTGACTTCTCTTCTTGTCGATGCATTACAAGAAAGAGGATTACATGTTTCCCCTGATAAAGTCCAGCTAGCCTCCCCCTTCTTTTTTCTTGGTTTTGAACTTCATTCTTCCCAGATCATTACTCAAAAGGCACAGATTAGGACAAGTCATTTGCAAACCCTCAATGATTTTCAGAAGCTCCTGGGAGATATTAATTGGCTCAGACCCTACTTAAAAATCACCACTGGTGATCTGAAGCCTCTCTTTGACACCCTTAGAGGTGATTCTAATCCAGCTTCTCCGCGTGTCTTATCGAAAGAGGGGGAGTTAGCACTACAAAAGATAAATCATGCCATTTCCGTTCAAGAAATAGGATACTACAACCCCCAAAAGAAACTCTGGTTTCTAATTTTCTCAACAACATTTTCCCCCACGGGTCTGCTTTGGCAAGAATTGCCCTTATATTGGATTCATGGCCCTGCAACACCCACTAAGGTACTATCCACCTATATCTCTCTAACCGCATCTCTTCTTCAGGAAGGCAGATCACTCTCTATTAAACTATTTGGAAAGGAACCTGATCATATTGTTTGCCCTTATACCTCCACACAAATATCATGGCTACAACAGAATGATGACACCTGGGCTGTCTCTTCCATATCTTTTCAGGGAACTTTGGATAACCATTACCCAAATGATAAACTAATCCAGTTTCTCAAGGATAATCCGGTAACCTTCCCCAGAATCACAAAAATAGAGCCCATACAAGAAGCTCGACTAGTTTTCACTGATGGCTCATCCTCAGGCACTGCCGCTATATCTGTAGACTCTGTAGTAACGTCTTTTCACACTCCTTATAAATCTGCACAATTGGTAGAGCTTGCGGCCATACTTTGGGTTTTTGAACACATCTCTGACCCAATGAACATATACACTGACAGCGCTTACATAGCCAATTCGGTTCCTGAACTTGAGACTGTCCCCTATATTAAGCCTTCTACTAATGCCTTCTCAATGTTCTTTGAAATCCAAAAACTGATACGAAATAGAAGCCATTCTTTCTTCATTTGCCACATTAGGGCGCATTCTGACCTTCCTGGCCCTCTAGCTGAAGGAAATAGCACTGTAGATGCAGCCACTAAATATGCCTTGTTTTCCACAATGCTGCGATCCACTCCTTTTGAGGCTGCCACTAAAGCCCATGAATTACATCACCTTAATGCACACAGCCTAGCCCAACTTTATAAAATCACCAGAGAACAAGCTAGACAAATTGTGAAACAGTGTCCTGGATGTCTCGTTCACCTTCCTGAACCACACCTTGGAGTTAATCCCCGAGGCCTGATCCCTGGAGAATTATGGCAAATGGATGTCACACATTTCACACCCTTTGGTAAACTAAAATACATCCATGTTTCTATTGATACCTTCAGTGGCTTTCTCATTGCCACCCTACAAACAGGGGAGGCCACCAAACATGTCATTAATCACATTATGGCCTCCTTGACAATTGGCCCTAGACCAAAAGTTCTAAAAACTGACAATGGACCAGGCTATACCAGCCTATCCTTCAAGCAGTTTTGTGCTTACCTACACATTAAGCACATTACTGGTATCCCATATAACCCTCAGGGGCAAGGGATAGTTGAACGTGCCCATCAAGCTCTGAAGAGAATGTTGTCAAAACTACAATCAGGATCTGAGAAACTTTATTTACGGGCCAATAACCACAGAACCCTTTTAAATCATGCTCTGTTTGTACTAAATTTTTTAACATTAGACAAGAGCGGTAAGTCACCAGCAGATCGCCTCTGGCATCCTTCTACAGCCAATAATTATGCCCAAGTAAAATGGAAGGACCCACTTACAAATCAATGGCACGGTCCTGATCCTGTCCTAATCTGGGGCAAAGGGCATGCATGCATTTATGACCTTAGTGCACAAAATGCCAGATGGTTGCCTGAACGCCTGGTTAAAATTATCAACCAGCCCAGGGAAAAACCCTGAGAAAGAATCCCTCTGCTCTTTTTCAGGTGCTCGCAACAGATACCGCGAAGAGGAACGCGTGGCAACGTATTCCCCTCTCCACGGGAGACACCCACCATGAGACTCGCCCACTTTATCCTCCCCCTGTTGATCTCCCCTGCATTCTCCTCCCAATATCAACTTTTTAACTATACCTGGATAGTTCAGAATTCATGGGGAGATGTGGTTTGGAGTAAGTCACAAATCACCCATGACATTCCTTGGCCTACTTTAAGCCCGGATCTCTGCAGAATGACGCAAGGTCAGGAAGGGTGGGACCTTGCTGAGTATTTTAGCCCTAGTGCCCCTAACAGAGATCCTTATGAGACTTGGCAGACCAGAAAATCTGATTTAGGAGGCTGTTCATCGCGTTTTCGCAGAAGCCTTTTAAGACAACATCCACTATACGTCTGCCCTGGCCCAAAACACCGATCCCGAAGCTTGTCTGATTGGTGTGGTTCCTCCACTGATTATTTCTGTAAATCATGGGGATGTGAAACATCAGGGGATACTTACTGGTCTCCCAGTTCCTCCTGGGACCTGATAACTGTTACAGCAGACTATACACACCAGGACCCCTATGAGTTGGGCCTCTCCCCCTTGCATGAATGTTCCACTTGGTGCAACCCACTCAAGATTGACTTTACTGAACCTGGCAAAAAATATTCTGATTGGGCAAAAGGTGTCTCTTGGGGACTGAGGTTGTACAAAACTGGCCCTGACTGGGGCCTCACCTTCTCCCTCAAACTTCTGAAGACTTCTCCTATTGTTTCTCCTCCCGTAGCCGTAGGCCCGAATAGAGAAATGAGACCCAACTATTCGCTTCACAACTCAGCGTTGAAAAATAAACCCCATCCCTCTACTGCAATCCCCCCTCTCTCTAACACCACTCTTTTTCGCCCTACTATACTCCACGGACCATCACCACCTACCTCCATGATTCTAAGTCTAGTTAATGCCTCCATACAAACCCTACACACCCTAAACGTATCATTCATTGAAGGATGCTGGGTCTGCTACTCCTCCGCCCCCCCCTTTTATGAAGGCATGGCTCAGTTCGGTGCACCCAACTATACATCAGAGATCTCACAACTTAGATGGGGTACCGACAAAAAACAAGGCCTGACACTTAGCTTAATTACTGGCATTGGCACCTGCATTCTGGGCCCCGATATGCTCCCTCCTTTTCAGCTTGAAGCTATATGCAATCAAACTGTAATCGTCTCTGATAACCATACTTATGCTTCCGCACCTACTGGCTCCTATTTTGCCTGTTCCTCCGGCCTTACCACCTTTCTAGTTATCTCCAAGTTCATCAGCTCCCGTGATTACTGTGTATTGGTAGTTTTGTTCCCTCATGTCACTTTTTACCCAAATGATGACTTCCTAAATATCTGGCAACGAGGGAGAGAAAGCGCCCATAGGGCAAAAAGAGAACCACTGGCTGCACTAACGTTAACCGTCCTTTTAGGTCTAGGAGCTGCAGGGACGGGTACCGGTATTGCCGCCCTCGTTCAAAATGATAGACAGATATCACAACTTAGTGCAGCTATAGACAAAGATTTAGAGGAATTACAGACAGGATTACAGCACCTCAAAGACTCAGTAGCATCTCTGGCGGAAGTTGTATTACAAAACAGAAGAGGTTTGGACCTCCTCTTCTTACAACAAGGAGGTCTGTGCGCAGCCCTGAAAGAAGAGTGCTGCTTTTACTCAGATAGGCTAGGACTTGTGGAAAACAGCTTGAGTAAGGTCAGAGAGAGCTTAGAAAAAAGGAAAAAAGAGAGGGAACAACAAGAATCCTGGTATAAGAATTGGTTCTCCACCTCCCCATGGCTTTCTACACTCCTTCCTAGCCTTCTTGGACCACTCCTAGGCCTTCTCCTACTCATTTCTTTCGGCCCTTGGGCCTTTAACAAACTAACCACCTTTGTTAAATCTCAGGTAGATTCAGCTATTGACCGGAAGAGACATATATTTTACAGCAGGCTGCAGGAACATGACGCCCCTGAGCCCCCAGATAACCGGCTTCAGTTTACCGAAGATCTCCTTAAAGAACCCTGGTACCGGAGGTGGAAGAAGAGACTCTACTCCCCTTGCTGAACAGCCCACCAACCCCTCCCCTGCTTTCCCCATCCTTGAGCATCCTAGCTCCCATTATCCTTTGCGTGTGTTATTGATACTTTACCCTTACTCTGATTTCTATGAGTCTCCTCCACTATGCTCCCGACAGAGAAGCTGTGGACTGCGCCAATGACGGGAATATTGTGGCCCCATGACCTGGATAATCATGCCATTGGCTGCAGAGGTACCCAATGACGGGATTATTGTGGGTCCACCTACCCGAAATGCTGGAGGTGGGGGCCACCCACATAGCCTAAGACAGGGGCCCTGCCCACTTTCGGTACCAGGCATGGAGTCAGGCCACATAGCCTAAGACAGGCCAGCCACCTCCCCTTTTTAAATAAAAACGGGGGACATGCCGGAGACTGGAGACTGAATTGTCAGCTACTATCTTCTCCTTCTTCTTAGTTGTCAGGGGCACAATGGACCAATGCCCTTCCTGGGGGGAAGAGAGTACTAGGAAGTCCTGACCTGCTGACGTGGCTCTGCCAGCTCAGCGCTAGAAAGACTTCCTGGTCTGAGACTAAGCAGCCACCAACCAACCAGAAGGGGATACGACCCGGGATAGGGAATCGTGCCCTTTTTTGGTTTGGTCTGGAGGGGCTCGCACCAATGAGATGAAAAACTCCACCCCCAGGATATGACTTTGTAGTAGTTGCTTATATAAACCCTCCCCTGGTGCAATAAAGAGAGACTGCTTGACACCAACTATGCTTTAGTCTCCTTCCTCTTCGTGATCCTGTTCCCAGGTCTCTTAGACCTTCCTCGAGCCCTGCTCCCCCGGCACTCTCCGGTTTCGGTCACCCACGTCTGTTTGGCCTGCAGGACGGGTCAGGTTCTGCCATTTACTACCTGTAATCTCTGTAAGCCTCACATTTCTCATCTATAAAATGAGAAGGTTGGACTAGGGGATCATGAAGTTCCCTTGCATCTCTAAGTCTATAATCCTAGGCTCTTTATCTCTGAATACCAGGCTTTGTTCTCCATCAATAATAAACTAAGAAAGGAAACACAATAATGACCTAAATACTCTAGTGTTAATTGTGGGTTACTGCATATTCACTTGCAATTAAGCTTCTTTCCCATGTCTCTTCTGAAACTATTCCCTCAGAGCTCACCAATGGCCTCCAAAACTGAAAATCAAATATATGACACTATTGACCACTGTGCTTCTCCTGATGACAGTCCCCTACCTTGGTCTGGGCAATATTACACTTTTTCTGGTTCACCATCATCATGGATCAAATGGCAAAAGATGGCGATGGTCAGATCAGAGACTTAGGGCTGGAAGGGACCTTAGAAATCATCTAATCCAATTCCTTCGTATGTCAGGAAACTGAAGCTTATGGAGGTTAAATGATTTGCCCAAGATTTCCCTCCTATTTAGCATCTACAGAGAAACCTCTACCTCTTTCACTAGCCCCAAGATTTGGATTACATATCTGTTGTCCTCCAGACAATCATGACACCCTCCCTACACTTGTTGCCTCAAATCCCACACTATACTTTACTTCTGTCTCTAATGTACTTAGCAGGAAAATGTTGGAATAAGGCAAGAAGTTACCTAGATCTTCTAAATTTCCCTACATAAAGTACAAAATAACACCTAATGTGAACATTGAGTGACAGGAACAATTAAAAGTTGGCCTAAAGCAGTTGTCCCCCTAAGACAACTTGAGAGGATGTTAGGAAAGACTTGACCCCCACTAGTGGTGATTTCACCTGAGTGAAGTGCAAATACCTCCGATAGTTACTGCCAAGACAACAAACAACAAGCCCTGGGGGCAACTCTGGCAGCCTCATTCAGGAGCTTTCACTTCGTGGACAGTATAGCAGTTGAATAGCTGATGAGGTGAAGCTTGCAGAGCCCTCCGATGGTACTGAGCTCTGGGCCCAGGTGTGCTGACCTGAGTCACTCCTAGGCTATGGCTATAGGTAAGGATGAGCTAGCACACACCAGTGAGTGTGGTTGCTGAGGGGTCAGGGACCCTGCAAGCTTAAGACACTAAGAGTCCCTGGTTTGATTCCAGGGCAGAAGGGTGAAATGAAGCTTGCAGCTACAAGAGGAACCACAGGTAGCAAGAGCATTTGTAGTGATAGAGTTGCTGGGGGCCCTGGTAAGGTCTTAGAGGTAGAGAGAAATACCTGAAGTCAGACCTCTGAGGCAGCTCAGAAAACGACAGGACAAAAAACCTGAAGCCTGAGATATCCCCCACACTCCAGGACTAGAGCCTGATTTTAATAAGAATTTAACAGATAAGAAATTAGCTGCTAAAAAATTAATAATAATGAGTAAGCAAAAGAGAAAAAATCCAACCATAGATAGTTACTATGGTGATAGAAAAGATCTGAATTCAAATGCAGAAGAAGAAGGTAAAGTTAAAACAGCTATTGCTATCTCAAAGAAAAAAGCAAAATTGTTATAAGCCCCAAAAGAGTTTTTAGAAGAGTTTAAAAAAAACTTTAGAAATCAAATAAAAGAGGTTGAGGAAAAACTAAAGGAAAAATAAGAGTAATATAAGAAAAATCAGGAAAATTATGAAAAGAAAATCAATCAATTGGAAAAGGAGTTCCAAAAACTTACAGAAGAAAATTATTCCTTAAAAGCTAGAATTAAGTAAGGGAAAGCTAATGATGTTATAAGACACCAAGAAATAATAAAACAAAATCAAAAGAATGGAAAAAGATAGAACAGAATGTAAAATGTCTCATGAGAAAAATAACTGACCTTTAGAACAAATCAAGGAGAGACAATATAAGAATTATTGGACTACTTAAATTTTATGATAAAAAAATTCTAGATACTCTATTTCAAGGGATTATTAACAAAGAAAATTGCTCTGATGTTTTAGAATGAGAGGGTAAAATAGAAATAGAAGAAAATCCACCCAAGATGAACATCATAAGAACATCATAGTTAAATTTCAAAACTTCCAGGTCTAAGAGATAATTCTACAAGTAACTAGGGGGAAATTTTTAAATTCTGTGGAGCTATGGTCGGGATAACATAAGATTTAGCAGCTTCTACATTAAAAGACCTACGGTGATAGAATAATATGCTATAAATAGCAAGGGAGCTGGACTTGCAACCAAGAATAACTTACCTAGCAAAGCTGTAGATTGTTCTGAATGGGACAAAAACAGATATTTAATGAAGTAAGGGACTTTCAGATATTCATGAAGAGAAATCAGAAGTTGATAGAAAATTTGATCTACTAAACTCAGGAGAAACCTAAGAAAATAAACATTAAAGATCAATTATAAATGATATAAATAAGGTCAAATTCTTCATTTCTTATGTGAAAAAAATTATTTGTAGCTCTTAAGAATGTTATAATTACTTGGATAGTCTGAAAGAGTATACATAGATAGAAGACTTGGGGTTGAGTTTGAATATGATAGGATAATTCTAAAAAATAAAATTGGGTAGAGAGAGGTAAAATGGAATAATTATCTCATACAAATAAGGCAAGAATAGAAGAACTATTACAGTGGAGGCAGGAGAGGGTGGACAGCTGATAATATTAAAACCTTATTCTCATCAGAACTGGGTTAAAGAGGGAATAACATAAAGGTAGAAGGATATAAAAGGCTTCTTAATTACTGAGAAATAGGAGGGCAAGAGGATAAGATAAGGGAAGGACACTTAGAAAGGCGAACAAATTGAGGAACAGGAAGGTAAGGGGAAGAGAATAAGGGAGGGATTCTTAAAAGAGATATGGAATAGGGATGCAGTAGTTAAAGTTCAATTAGATGTTTGACAAAAGATAGGGTAAAAAGAGAGGGAAAGAAGGATAAATAGTGATGAAAATAGTATAGACTGAAATGCACAACTAGTCATTATAGCTTTGAATGTGAATGGGATAAATTCACTCAAAAATAGAAACAGAGAGCACAATGAATTAAAAACCAGAATCCAACAATATGCTGTTTACAAGAAAGACATTTTAACATGACAGATACACAAAGTAAAAAGAAAGAGCTGGAGTAGAATTTATTGTGCTTTGGCTGATGCAAAAAAAAAAAAACTCAGGGGTAATAATTATGATCTTAGACATAACTAAAACTAAAAATTAAAAGAGATAAACAGGGAAACTACATTATAATGAAAGATACCATAGATAATGAAGTAATCTTAATACTAACCTTATATGTATCAAATACTCTAGCATCCAAATTTTTTAAGGAAAAGCTAAATGAATTACAGATGGAAATGAATAGCAAAACTAATAGTGGAGAACTTTAACCTTCCCTTCTCCAACCTAGAAAAATCTAATCAAAACATAAATAAGAAAGAAATCAAGAAGATGAATAGAACCTTAGATAAACTAGCGATGACAGCTATCTGGAGAGAACTGAATAAGAATAGAAACGAATACATCTCTCCCCTCCCTAGTAGCAATGTGGGTACTTTTACAAAAACTGACCATATAGTAGGGCATAAAAGCTTTACAGCCAAATGCCAAAAAAGTAGAGGCATCAAATGCACCCTTTTCAGATCCAATGCAATAAAAATTAACTTTAAAAAGGGACCACAGAAACACAAATTAAAAATTAGTTGGAAACTAAATAATTCAGTCTTAAAGAATAATTGGGTTAAAGATTGCAAGTCATATAAACCATAAGTAACTTTTATGAAAGAAAATTATAATAATGAAACAACATATCAAAGTTTATGAGGTACAGCAAAAGGAAATTTGTAATCAGAGGAAAATTTATATCTCTAAATGCTTCCATCAATAAAATAAAGAGCAGTCCAATGAATTGGCTATGCAATTTTTAAAATTAGAAAAAGGACAAATTAAAAATTCCCAAATTAAAGGTGAGATTAATAAAATGTAAGAAAACCATTGAATTAATAAATAAAATTGAATTAATAAATAAAACTAGAAGTTGGTTTTATAAAAAAATAAATAAATCATTGGTTAATATAATCCAAAAAAAGAGAAAAGAAAAGCAAATTACTAGTATCAAAAATGAAAAGGGTAATTTTATCACTAATGAAGATGAAATCAAAGCAAATATTTAGGGCTATTTTTCCCAATTTTAAACCAGTAAATCTAACAACTTAAGTAAAAAGTAGAATTTTTGCAAGGATATAAACTGCTTAGACTAACAGAAGAGGAAATAGAATATCTAAATAAACTTATTTTAGAAAAAGACATTGAACAGACCATAAATGTGCTTCTAAGAAAAAAAAACAGCATCAGGATCAGATGGATTTACAAGTGAATTCTCCCAAACATTTAGAGATCAACTAATTCCAATATTAAATGAATTATTTCAAATAATAGGCAAAGGAGTTCTATCAAATTCCTTTTATGAAACAAATATATGTTGTTATCTTAACCAGGAAGAGCAAAAACAGAAAAAGACAATTATAGTCCAATTCATTAATGAATATGGATGCAAAAATTCTAAGTGAAACACTAGCCAGGAGACTACAACAATATATATATCGCAAAGATTATACATGGGAACCAACTAGGATTTATATCAGGAATGCGGGGATGATTTAACATAAGGAAAACTATTAACACAAAGAATTATATCAATTACAAAAGTAACAAAAACCATGTGATTTTATCAATAAAGGCAGAAAAAGTTTTTGACAAAATGTAACACATTCCTATTTTAAAAATACTCAAAAGCATAGGCATAAGTGGATTTTTTTCTTAAAATGGTAAGAAGTATCTACCTGAAACCACTAGCAAGCATTATTTTAACATGGACAAGCTAGAAGCCTTCCCAATAAGATCATAAGTGAAACAAGAATGTTCATCATTCCTAATCTGATAACATGTTGTATTAGAAATGCTAGCAACAGCAAAATGAGAAGAAAAAGAAAGTGAAGGGATCAGAATGGGCAATGATGCAATAAAACTATCTTTCTTTGCAGATGATAAGAGGATATATTTGGAAAATCCTAGAAATTCAACTAAAAAGTTAATTGAAACAATTAATAATTTTAGCAAAGTAGCAGGACATAAAACAGACCCACATAAATCATCAGCATTTCTATATATCATCAACAAAACACTGCAAAAAGAGATAGTAAGAGATACCTTGTTCAAAATAACAGCAGACTATAAAATACATGGGATGTACCTGTCAAGACAAATACAGGACCTACTTGAACATAATTATAAACACTTTTCATACAAATAAAGTCAGGTTTAAATAATTGGAAAAATAGCAATTGTTCATGGGTGGACAGAGCCAACATAATAAAAAGGACAATTCTACCTAAACTAATCTACTTAGTCAATAAATCCCAATTAAATTACCAAAAATTATTTTATTGAGCTAGATAAAAGAACAATAAAATTTATTTGGAAGAACAAAAGGTAAAGAATATTAAAGGAATTAATGGGGAAAAATATAAAGGTGATTTATCAGTACCAGATGTTAAACTATATAATAAGGCAGTAATTATTAAAACTATTTGTTTCTGGCTAAGAAATACAAAGGTGGATTAGTTAAACACAAGAGTAAATAATTATAGCAACCTTGTATTTGACAAATATAAAGATTTAAGCTCTGGGGATAAGAATATATTATTTGGTTTAAAAATAATTGTTGGGAAAACTAGAAAGCAGTCTGGCAGAAACTGGGTATAGATCAATACCACATACCATTTAATGAGATAAGGTCAAAATGGAGACATGACCGAGATATTAAAAGAAATGTCCTAAGAAATTGGAAGAACATAGAACATATTACTTATCAGACTTATGGACAGGAGAATAATTTATTAATAAAAAAGAGATAGAGGGCACTGTGGGATGTGAAATAGATAGCTTTGATTATATTAAACTACAAAGGTTTTGTATAAATAAAGCCAAAGTAGCCAAGATCAGAAGGAAAGCAGAAAATTGGGGGAAATTTTTTATAGACAGTTCCAAGGATCAGTCTCATATCTCAAAGATATGTAGAGGATTTTTTTAAACTTATAAGAATACGAGTCATTCCAAATTGATAAGTGGCCAAAGGATATGAATAGGGAGTTTTTTTGATTTTTTGATTAAAACTATATGTAGTTATATGAAAAAATACTCTAAATCATTGATTAAGGAAATAAAAATTATTTTGAGATATCATCTCACACCTATCAGGTTGGCTAACATGATAGATGGGGAAAATGACAAATGTTGGAAGGAATGTGGAAAAAATGGGACATTAATACACTGTTGGTAGAACTGTGAACTGATCCAACCATTCTGGAGAACAATCTGGCATGATCTCCAAAGAGCTATAAAACTGAATACCCTTTGACCAGCAAGAACATTGTTAGGTCTGTTTCCAAGGTGATCCAGAGGGTGGAGCCAAGATGGCAGAGTGAGAGCAATGACTCACCTAAGCTTTTGGACAAACTCCTTCAGATACCTCTGAAAGGAGAATCTGACACAATTTTGGAGGTGCGGAATCCAGTCGGAGACAGACTGTGACAGATTCAGAGCCCACGTTAGACTGGAAGGTCCACAGGAAGGATCTGTTCCACAGGGGTGAGCCCACAGCGCACAGCACAGCTGGCCAGCACAGTGGAGTGGCAAGTCCCCAGGAAACCTGAGAGCAGCAGGCAGAACCAACGGAGCGGCACCGAGGGCTGGCAACAAGCTGAACTGATCCACTGAGAGTCACCAAGCGCCAAATATCAGTGCAGCAGCTCCTGAGACCTTCAGCCCGAAGATTAAACTTCTGTAAGTCACCTATTTGAACTTCCGGGAGCCAGGATGGTGAAGTGATCAGTAAATACTCTCTCCTCCCCCTCTTGATGACCATGAAAGAATCATAAAATATTTCCCCAGAACAATCCTGGAGCAGTGGAAACAGCAGAGGGGGCAATAGTCTCATAACACCTGAGGCTAGGAAAATAGCTAAGGGGGATTCCTCCTACTGTGGTGGAGACAAACCAGAAACACAGAGGACCCAGGGTGGAGAAGACTCTCACTAGGACCCAGGGAAGCCTCATTGGCAGGAGAGGAGCCCCAGGAGGCGTGGGAACTCTCACCAGCATCTAGAAGTGCCTCAGCTCTCCAGGGGAATCAGAAAGACAATAGGGCAGCTGGGATCACCATCCCCTGACCTTGTCTTTGCCTCAGTTCAGCTGAGGAGATCTCCTGTGACCACACCACTCCTCCTCCACACTTAACAAGCTAACCCCAGGGCTGATCAGGGAAACACCAAACAAAAACGTATTCTTAGATTTTTCACACAAGTCAACTCCAGTTTCTGAAGCTTCTAACTGAAAGAACCAGAAGCCACAACACATAATCAACAACATGAACAAGAAAAAGCTAAAGAAGGGCAAAAAAACCATATAATCTTTCTATGGGGATAAGGACCAAAACACAAATACCAAAGAGTAAGTTATTAGTGAGACTGTAGTTTCATCTGAAACTTCAGAAGGGACTATGAACTGCTCACATGCACAAACAGCTCTCCTGGAACAGCTGAAGAAGGAAATAGAAGAAAAACGGGCCAATGATTTAAAAATTATAGAAAAAGAATTCACTGATGAGAACATCTCCTTGAAAAGGAAAATTGAACAAATGGAAAAGGAAGTACAAAAATTAACTGGAGAAAATAACTCCCTAAAAGGAACAGTTGGTCAAATGGAAAAGGAAGCACAAAACCTAACTGGGAAAATTGGACAAATGGAAAAGGAAGTACAAAAATTAACTGGAGAAAATAACTCCTTAAAAGGAAAAAGTGGGCAGATGGGAAAGGAGATGCAAAAGTTAACTGAAGAAAACAATTTGATAAAGATTAGAATTGGGCAAGTAGAAACTAATGACTCAATGGACAGCAAGAATCAGTCAAGGCGATCCAGAAAAAAAGGAAAATAATCTGTACGTTCTAAATTATTTATAGCCATTCTCTTCGTGGTGGCAAAGAACTGGAAATTGAAGAGATGCTCATTACTTGACTGAACAAATTGTGGCATATGATTGTGATGGAATACTACTGTGCTGTAAGAAATCATGAGCTGTTGATTTTAGAAAAATATAGAAATATTTGAAAGAAATAGTAAAAAGTGAACAAAGAGAACCTTGTATATTGTAACGGCAATATTGTTTGAAGAACAACTGTCAATAACTGAGTTATTCTGAGTACTATAAACACTCAAATCAAATATAAAGGAACTCTAAAGGAAGATGTTATCTACCTCCAGAAAAATAACTGATAAATAGAAGTACACATAGCATAGTTTTATATATATTTATAAATCTGTGTTAAATGGTGACCTTTTCTAGTGCTGGGTGGAGAGCGAAGAAAGAAGACAGTATAGGACTTAAAATGTAACAAAAAAAATAAAATAAATTTTTAGAAAGGAAAAATATACTCAGCAGTTATTATTTTGTGTTATTATTTATATTATGTGTCTTATTGCCCTCCAAACTGTAACATCAATGAGAGCAGAAACTATGCCTCACTAAAATTTCATGTTCCCCTGGTGCCTTGCTTCATTCTCTGTTTACAGTCACTGTATATTAAGTATGAAATGAATTGAACTGAAATATATTAATCAATCAATTAAAGCATACCACCTTCCAGGCACTGAGTTAGTCCATGATAATACAAAGACAAAAAATGAAATTTTTTCCATTGTTTTCAAGGAAGACATTCTATTGGAAACAAATAATTAATGACATGCTACAAAAGAGTAATATTCATTCATTTAACCAGCATTTATTAAGTACTTACTGTGTGCCAGGAACTATGCTAGATGCTGAGGACACAAAAGCAAAAATGAAATTGTTCCTGCCTTTAGGGAATTCATTACCTTTTGGAAGGGAACAACGAAAAGCAAATACCAAAAATATGGACAAAGTAGACAAAAAACAACTTCTAAAGTGTGGATGGCATGAGCAACTGGGAGGATCAGGATAGGCCTCCTGTAGGAAGGGGGCATTTGAGCTGATCTTTCAAGGATGCCAGGGACAAACAGCTAAGTGGCACGGTGGATAGAGTGCTAGGTTTGGAGTCAGGAAAACTCATCTTCCTGAGTTCAAATCTGGCCTCAGATACTTACTAGCTGTGTGACTGTGTTTGTTTGTTTCCTCCTCTGTAAAATGAGCTGGAGAAGAAAATGGAAAACCACTCCAGTATCCTTGCCAAGAAACCCTCAGATGGGGTCATTAAGAGTTGGACATGACGAAAATGACCAAACCATAACAACAAGGGATTCCAAAGGGCATGCAGTCCAGACAGTTCGTGTAAAAACTAAGAGATGGGAAATGAGCTCTCAAAATAAATAAATAGGGCAAGCAGGCCAATAATTGTGTGAAGAGAAGTAATATGTGAAAAACTTGGAAGGGTAGACTGGAGCAGATGGTGAAGCTCTTTAACTGTCCTTTTATCCTAAAGGCTAGAGGAAGTGACTGGAGCTTATGGAGCAAAAGAAGGTTAGACCCACATTTTGTGGAGGATGGATTAGAGAAGAACAGGCTTAAGCATCTACACTATGAAGAGCACTGAGCTAGACACAATTAGAAGGTACAAAGTTTTGGTGAGAAAAGATCCCTGGCCACATGAAACTTATAGTCTTGTAGTAAAGGAGGAAATAGTTTCCTTTGTCATACATACATACATATTTGGGAGAAGATTAAGCCAATGTAAAATGACTTCTTACTTATTTCATTTGACTCAGATTCAACTAAAAAAAAAACCCACCTTAAAAGATGCCTTAAAATATTGAATAGCTTTACTGAGGACTGCAGTAGCTCGTATTCTCAGGACAGGGATGAAACCTTGTATGCTGCTGACTTCCAAATGGGGGTTCTTGTAGGGAAACAGTGTTACATGCCGGGGAGTGGATTTTGCTGTTTGTAGAGTGCCCTGTTTATTTAAAATTAATTCAATTTGGGTGAAAAAAATCAAATTCTGCTAAAGCAGAGGGGAAAAAAAACAACCACCACCACTAGCAGGAAAAATTTTAGTTTCCATATTAACATATCTAAACCTAAAGAATACCAAATGGGAGAGAGGGGAAAAAAGCAGAAAAAAAAAGGGTAACAAAAATCTGGAACTCAGTAGTGTCTTTTTGACATTGGTTTTATGTTTTGGTTTGGTTTTTTTTTTTTGGAGTTCCTTCTTTGCTTTTTTCCCCTCAGGTATTTGATGAAAAGAAAATCATACCTGATTCCAGCTACTTGGGCATAGGAACCTACCTAGGAGATCATTCTTAAAATCCAAGAAATCATTTGTAAGTTTTCCTTCTTTATTTTGAAAAAATCCTCCTACATCTACATTTACTATGAATTTTTTGAGTTTATTTTTTTTCTGTAGAAGAGAAGAAACTAAAGTAGATTCTTGTAGGAATTCTCCCCTCTCTTTCTAATTGTGGATATCAGACATGATGGGAAATAATCTCCAACTTATTCTGAATATATCTTTTTTATACATGGTTGTTTGCATATGGTCTAGGTAAGCTTTGTCTTCTTTGAACCTTAAGGAAGAAAGGGATATCTTGAAAGGACATTAAATCCCAGGGCATGAGGTCAGGTGGATTCAGATCATATGTCATCCCAAGTCTTTTCATGAGAGGTCCAAACCATCTCACTTCCTTTGTTTCTCATTCTTAACAGTGTCTACAAGATTTGGGGAGCAATGGGTGCAGAACTGGTCTTAGGTCCAGGAAGACCTGGTTTCATGTCCCTCCCTGACATATACTAGTCATATGACACTGAACAGTTGATTCTACCTCTAGGTGCTTTAGACATCTCTCAAGAGTACCAAGTTGCAGAAAAGGTGCCAATTTGTATTTTCTCCTTCAGGAATTCCATAGACCAATGAAATCATAAGTCTATCCTCTATGCCTAATTTCTAGTTCATTCTTTTGCTTCCAAGTAGGCTATCTGTAAGTATTATCAAACAGAAATCTTGTTTTAATAAACTGATCTTTAAAAATGGAATGAAAAGCAGCTTTGGAGTTAGAAAGACCTGGGTTCCAGGTCTGCAACTGACACGACTGAGGAAATCGCTAAAATCTCACTGTCCTAGGTGATTGGCTAGGAGTTGGAACAGATTGTAATCTTAAAGGCAAGAACTGTTTTTGTTTGTATTTGTAACCTCAGACCTGGCATAGTAGGCACTTAATAAATGCTTAGTGAATGACTGAGTTAAGAAAAACTTGTTGAACCATAAGAGCAGAGGGTATTTCCAGAAAGGAAGAATCATCCACTGATGAAACCACAAGCCTTGATCAAAATAAGGAACATTCTGTAACTGCTGTGGATAGTCCAACCCCAGGAATTAACAGTATTTACTGTAGGGTCCTTCTTTTAGTTATTGGGTCGTTTCAATTGTGTCTGACTCTTCATGACCCCGTTTGGGCTTTTCTTGACAAAGACACTGCAGTGGTTTGCCATTTCCTTCTCCAGCTCATATTACAGATGAGGAACTGACTTGTCCAGCTTCACCAGACTAATAAGTGTCTGAGGCCAGATTTGCACTCAGAAAGTTGAGTCTTCCTGACTCCAGATCCAGTGTTCTATTTGCTTCACCTTCTAGCTGCCTCCCAAGGTCTTTCTTTATATATCTAATCAAATTTCTTCCCATAATAGTATAAAAATGCTTCCTCTTATCCTCTATATAAGATGAAGAAAACCTAACAAACATCTGGTATAGGATGAACACTCTTATGTCTAAAGACTTTTAGGACCAGCTGCTCCACTTAAATTGCTCCCTTAGGTTCTGTTTCCTTTCATTTCCTTCATTGACTATGGGAACTCAAGTTGCTTTTCCTCAAGCCTCAGGTTTTTCATTAGTTAAATGGGTATAATATTTGCAGGACCTACCTGACTGAGTTGCAAACAAAGCAATTCGAATACCTTCAAGTTCAATAAAAATGAGATCTATCACTACCTAGTATTACTGAATTCCCCTGAGTACTCTACTCTCCACATCTCTCTCAGTCAAGCCCCAAAAGAGAACCAATATAATGAGCAGAAGTAGTTCACTAGTGATGGGGAAAGACAGTCTTTAGCATTCAGCACTCCCCACTCTTACCTTTCCCCTTTCAGTAGCATTCTGCCTGTTGTTAGCAGAAGTCACTCCCCATCTAGGAGACACCCATAGATCTTCAGGTCCCCTCCCATCCCAGCCTCAGATTCTAGCCCTTTTCTCCTACACCAAATCCTGTTCACAAAAGAGAATTCATTTTTCATTCAAGATGTATTTATTAAATGTCTATGTTCAAGGCACTGGGTGTTGCCGAGACAAAGACAGATCAATTCTTGCATCAGAGCACTCCATTTAGTAAGGGCAAGAATCTGATAAACTTATTCATATTGTGTAATGTAGTAGGCACTTTATGAATGCTTATGCAATGAATGAATAAATGAAAGATGATATTTATCATGTTTACCCTTCCAGGGTGCAGGAACAGATATATATATATATATATATTTTTTCAAATTTTATTTATTTGTTCTTAGTTTTCAACATTCACTTCTATAAAATTTTGAGTTCTAAATTTTCTCCTCCTTCTTCTGCTCCCCCTCCCCTAAGATGGTGTGCAATCTGACATAGGCTATACATGTATATATATATTAAAATATTAAACATATTTCCATATTAGTTATGTTGTAAAAAAAGAAATAGAATTGAAGGGAAAAACCATGAGAAAGAAGAACCAAAAATAATAGTATATTTCAATCTGCATTCAGACTCCATAGTTCTTTCTCTAGATGTCTATGACACAATGTTGCTGTTACTGCATACGATGTTTTTCTTCTTTACTTTCTTCACTTAGCATCAGTTCATGTAAGTCTTTCCAGGTTTCTCTGAAGTCCACCTGCCCATCCACAACTTATTCAGTCATTCCCCAATTGATAGGCATCTTCTCAATTTCCAATTCTTGGTAATCACAAGAAGAACTGCTATAAATATTTTTGTACATTTGGGTCCTTTTCCCATTTTTATGATCTCTTTGGGATACAGATCTAGTAGCATTGCTGGGTCAAAGGGTATATACAGCTTATATTCCTTTAGATATAGTCCTAATTGCTTTCCAGAATAGTTGGATCAGTTCACAACTCCACCAAAAATGCATTAGTGTTCTAATTTTCCCACATCTTCTTCAGCATTTATCATTTCAGGAACAGGTATCTACTGGTGAAATTGTAGGTCTTAGCGTCAGGTAAGGGGCAAATCCATGCTGCAGCCAGCTTAGCCTCGCTCCCAAGAGCCAACTGTAACATTTTTAATATAAACATTTATACTCCAGAAATCAGCAAATGCTATGAATCAGATTTTTTTATGTTGACTGTCCACGTTTAAGGAAGTGATGTAGAAAATGTGAATAGAAGATTAAACTCAAAAATATGAAGAATGTGCTTTCTCCCTTCCCCCCAAGCTGGTTGTTAAATATTTACCAGCATACCCCTAAGTAAACCAAACTTTGACTAGGAAAAGTATCTCAAAATTAAAATATTCCTTGCTAGAAGGGGATGGACTTAGCATCCAGAATGAATCCTGATTCTAAAGCTTGCTAGCTAAAGGGTCATGAACAAGCTACTTAATATCTCTAAATTCCAGTTTCCTCATCTGTAAAATGGGTATAATGCTTGTTCTACATATCTCACATACTGATTGTCATGAGGAAAGTACTCTGTAAACTAAAAAATAAATAAATGTGGGTTGGTGTGGGTAGTACTATATAAAGATGAGCTATTATATAGTATACTGTTTATTCATCCTTGTTTCAGGCTTTGCTTTGTTGTTGCTGAGGGACGTTGTCTCTTTTCCCTCATACCTACCTTGCCAGCTGCAGAAGGCAAAAGAAAACAGTCCTTCAGATTTTCTTCACACCCTCCTGACCCTGGAGAAATCTCTCCTACGCAGCCACCATCTGTGTGAACCTCATCTTTCATCTAACTTCATAAACAAAAAAATGAGCATCGGAAGGCAGCCATTTGGCACACAGCTCTCTGGCAGCTGCTCCTACAAACATTGAGATTGCAGGTTTTAAACACAGTCTCTTGATTTTCTATCGAAAGCCCAGACTTGGGCACTTGAACCATAATTTCTTTTGAAAAAAATACCTATCTCCTGGGTATATAGGTATAGTAACACCTAGAATGTTGAATTTTTTGAACCCCTAACTTTGAAAATTCAGCACACCCTATAACAAGAACTCACACTTATATGATGATAAAATCTTAACAAGAATAAAGTACTTTTTCATAGCCGCTACTTGTGAAGTCTCTCCTTATTAGAAGGCAATATTCTCAAGTCTTTTGTGTTTGTATCCCAAGTCCTTAATTTAGTGCCTCTCACATAGAAATAAGCTGAAGAAATGCTTTATCATTCATCCACTCATTCACAACAAACCCAGAAAGTAGACAAGGCAAATAGAATTATCCCTTCCAGGTCTTAACTTTCCCCATTGAGGTTTCAATATATTGCGGGTCAGCGTAAGAAGTTAAATGATAATATTTTGGGAGTTTTGCCCATGAGAAGGCAAGCAGATGACATAGAGCCTTTGACCACAACACTTAACCCCAAATTTTTCAATAACCTACTGTAAATACCCCATGAAAGAAGAAAAGAAAAAGATCCAGATTTCTTCTCTGGTACAAAGGGAGGGCCAAAAAGTTTTACAAGGATTTTCCAGATCATGGGGGCACCACAGCTGTAATCCCAGGGATGTGGAAGACGTAACTGGAGTATAAAGCCAAGTTTAGAAGTAAGGGGAGGAAGGATTAGTCAGGCTTGCTCATCTTCACACAGCTAAGTGGCAAAGCCTGAATCCCAACCCAGGTCTCTCCTACCTCCAAAGCCAGTGTTTTTACACCCCAATGCACTGACACCTCCCTATATTCCAAACTTAGATACTTGGACAGATTTAGCTGCCTATTATTAGTAGAAAATCATGTCATTCTTACTGATGGGAGAGATCTATAGACATCCTAAAGCCCATAGCTGCCATCTGGGGAAGATGTAAGCAGGAAGGAAAAGCAGTGAGGCAATTGCTTAGAGATTTAATATTGTTCCAACTCCTAGTGCAGAACTCAGATGGCAGTGGAGCAGATCATTGGAGAAGATAGTTATTTGAAAATATTGTTCAATTCTAAAAGTTACCACATTCATCAATAGAGGGTATTAAGCTTATACTTCCTATGTCAGTCAGCTGAAAATAGCTCTCTTAGAAGTGGGTGTACTAGGTTTGGAGACAGAGGACCTGGACTCAAATCCAGATTCTGCTACACATTCATATAACCTATGGTCCTTAGTTTCCCCATTTGTGAAATGGACTAAAGGATTTCCTAAGCATTTATTTTTTTTTAATTTCTCAGTCTTGGGAGCCTCAGAAGCATTCGGGAGTAGATGCCCCATTGTTTGTTGATGTTAATGCTTTTCTTGTTAAACTCAAATCCTACAATTTGAGGATTGAAAACTGAGGAATATAGGACCCAAAGAACATTTGCTACATTTCCCATAGGGTTCATTCTACCCTAGTGAGGCCCGGCAGTGATGAATTTGAAACAAAGGGTTGGGCCACCGATGACCAGAGAGATAGAAGGTAAAGTAGATCTGAAGTCACACCTTCCCACATCTTCCACATACTACCTGTGTGACTGTGGACAAGTCATAGCCTCCTTGAGTCTCAGTTTCCTTATCTGCTATAAAGAAAGACTAGATGATTTAGGATCCCTTCTAAGTCTATGATCCTATCATGCTATGAGTATCATATGCAAAGTACTGGGCACTTTGCTAAGCACTAGGTGACACATAAAAAGGCAAAAGTTTCTGCTTTGAAAGAATTCACAGTCTAATGGGAGAGACAACATGGAAGCAAATATGTACAAACAAGAAATATACAGGATAAAGCGAAAATAATCAACTGAGGGAAGGCATTAGCATTAAGAGGGATCAGGACAGGTTTATTATAGAATATGGAATTTTTGTCGGGATGCCAAGGAAACCAGAGAGGAGGGAGAGTATTGCAGGCATGGGGAACAGAAGTGAAGGTGCCTGAAGACTGGAAACGCAGCGGCTTCTAAGAGGTCCCAAGGGTGGCCAGGCATTGTACTTGAGGTACGGTTTGGTTTGGTTTGGTTTGGTTTTCTTCTCTTCTCCAGGACAGACTTCTGTTCTTTTTCATTCTGGGTCATAAAGAAAGGATTGAAATGCCCTATGAGAGCTCTGATTGGCCAGGGCAAAGGGGTGGGCTGGGAGTGGAAGGAAGGAGCAAGGAAAAGGCAACAACGGGATTTCTTTCAAGGCTTCATTGTACTCAATAGAAGGCTTCTTGGCTTTCTCACACACTGACAGGCTTAATTTAATCAAGACGTTTACATTCATCAATCCCTGTCCACACCAGCCCCACCACATTCCAGCCTGTCCTGTGGTCACCCACTTTTACAGAGGAAGTGCCTTTAGAATGACTAAGCCATCTTTTGCTTTTAAGTGACCCCTTTAATCTCGGGATCACAGGAGCACTTTCAAAATGCTTAATTAAGCCTCACAACAGATCTGAAGGGGAGGTGTTATTATCCTTCTTGTACAGACGAGGAAACTGAAACGTAGCCTCAGTTTCTTCACCTGTAAAATGAGGGGTTGACCTAGGATGAAACGATTTCCCCCCTCAGCCCACACAGAGAACTGATTTTTTTTCTGTAGGATCAGTGTTATTCCTGGTAAGTGTGGCCCCTTCTCTTCCTTTCCTAGCCAGCAGGCTGTGCTGCATCCTTAACTGCCAGAGGGAGAGATCACCTGGATTGCGTTCCAGAGCCCTGGTTTGCTGAGAGGAGGGGGAAATGGATACCCTTTGGGGAAATTTCAAATGTCTATTTCAGGATCTGAAGTGTGTCTGCCCCCCTTAAAAGAGAACTTGCTTTTCACACTTGAATTTAAAAGGTGGGGGATTTAAAGGGCCTTCTGCATTATTTTTTCACCTTAAAGCAGCCTGAAGAAAGACATTCTTCAAGAACTGGTACAGGTGATGAAAATGATCTTTATAGAGGTTGAAGGTATCTCTGGGAGATGTTTCCTCAGTGGACATTTTAGGGGTGCATTTGGGAATAGTATGGCCCAGTTTGGTTAGCACAGTGGGAACTGACAGAGAGATGTGCCTGTGTCCCTAAGGGTAAGTTAGGGACTTGAAGAGTAGAATTTAAATGGCAGTAAAGATCATGCAGAGTTAGAAGATGCTTCTTCAGGCCTCAGCTTAAAAAGAGCAGAGGTGCTAGTGTCCCCCTACATCAGAGGGGTCAAACTCAAATACAGATGGATTCCTGCAGGGCCATATATTGACTTAGAAAACCACAAAATAACATTATCTATGGTATATTGTATTTTGTTAAAAATTTCCCCAATACATTTTAATTTGGTTCCTGACCTCTGTCATACAGCCATTTTGAACGTGGTCACTGCTTTCAGATATTCACCCCTTCTTACTACAACACCATAAGAAGACCTTTAAAAAATGAGTTGCTATCATACATGTTGAGGCATACAAAAAATCAGGTTTTTAATAATTGAAATAATAGTTAATAATAATAAATCTTTCCTACTCCTAATTGGCTATGATGTCTTCATCTATAAAGTGAAAAGGTAGACCATGAGGAAATCAATCAATAAACACAATTTACTAAACACCTACTAAGTGCCAGAAACTAGCATTCCTGCCCTCAAGGAGCTTATATTCTCATAAGGCACAAGCAAGGTATATGAAGAAGTGCTGACCAGGGATCTAGGCTATCATCAGGATTGTAAGAGGAGTCACAGAGTCATATATATTGTCTTGATTTTTCTAATAGCGATTGGAAGTATGGGTTTTCTTATTGTTCTCAGAGCAAGAGGTCAATAAAGAGAAAGAGGAAGGGGAGGAAGGCAAGTACCTTTTATGAATCTGTCTTAGCACTGCCTTCCTGGATCTCAGTTTCCCTCTTTATCAAGATGAAGGGGGTGAACTAGGTTATCTGTAATGTCACAAATTTTAGGACAAGTTTGTTTTATGTAATAACACACTTTTCTGAAAGACATGGCATTGTCTTATTAGTAAGTGTGTCCAGAAGGGACCTAGATAGGGTTGATTTTCCCCACTACATTGATGGTATTATTGCTGAAAGAAGCTGACCTGTCCCAGGGTGCAGTGAATTGAAGGTTCCATCACGTTCTGCCCAAACACGCCTAAACTCATTTTTGAGTTATAAATAGTATAATGCACCTTTGAATTTATCTGATTCCAACAGTTTCCTCTTATTACTTCAGAACAGCTACATGTAATTGTTCAGTGATTTATGCTTTAAAGAAGGCAACATTTTGGGAATGAGGGGAAGATTGAAAATGGGTTGCAGAATTGATTCCCCATTTCTTTTTCCCTGTTCAAAGCCAAAGAACTTGGCTTCTGATATGCATAGTAAGTAGTTCACCAAGATCCTACCTGGTATCCAATTAATTAATACACCAGCAGATTCTGCCAGGGGAACACACAATGAAGTGAAGAACTAGGACAATTACCTAAAGAATTCAGATGAAAATAAGTTTTTGCCTGAAATAAAGATGAGGAGGCTAGACTCAGTGATCACTAAGGATCCTTCTAGCTGTATAGACCTATAATTCCTTCCAAATAATTGAGGCAAAAGAATCTGGTTTCATTTTTAGCTTGGCTTATCTAGATCATAATCTTCCTTCATTTCCTCAGTTTACATGTTTAGACAGCTTAATTGAAAGAAATACCCTTCAGCATCCCCTTCAAAGGAGACTAAGAACCTTCTAAGACAGTTTCACTTCTCTGCCTTTGCAGGAAATGGTCTCTGAGACAGAAATAACACCTGGCAGTCTTACAGGTAGGTGCACAGTCACCTTCCCATTCTGATAACAATGTTATTTTATGGTCCAACATCAAAGCTAACATGGCTAAGGCATCAGGGTAGAAGTAGGGATTTAGGAATAAAGTTCAGAACAGGAGGGCAGACTAGAAAAAGCAAATTTGGGTCTATAACTCCTGCCTCCTGACTGGGCTCACAGGCTCCCTGGGATACAGGACACAGTAATACAATTTGCCATGAAGTTGCCCTTGAGATCACCTGCTTCCTCAGCAGAATTCTTTCCATCCACTGATACTCTGAGTAGATTCATTTCCCAATGATTAACATACTCCAACCTTCTCTCACTTTCCCTGTCTCAGTGATAATGAACTCTTGGCCTCGGAAGAATAACATCTTCTAACCCCAGCTTCCATTTACCTTGTTCTCATACACCTCAACTCTACGCTTCCTTTTCCCTGACTGCCTTTTCCACTGAACATCCTGCTCCTAACTAATAAATGTCTTCTCATCTTACACATCTTCTTGGCTTTTTCTATCTTCCAAGCACTCACTGAAAGCTGGCTTCCTTTAGATCACACTTTCCCTAGCTTTCTTTTCCAGTACTGGTCACACCTCTCATATCTCCAATTTCACAGGTTATGACAATAGAGTAAAAAATCTCTTTACTTCCTATTGCCTTTTCCAGATTCTCTCTCTACTGCCATTATCCAGAAAACTCCCCTCCCTGGAGGTTCATTCTGTCTAAGTTTATCATCCAATCCAGACCCAGGTGGCCCATATCTCCCATGAACTACTGTACCGCTCTATCTCAGCTACAAGCAGGGATTATCATAACCTTCAGCTTGAAATCACTCACAAATGTTACACTACCAGCTTCAAGAATGTCAAAATCCTTTTGTCCAATTATATGAGCCTTTACCTTTTAATGTGTCCCTAAATTTTATGAATACTAATCCTATCCTTCATTATCACCATGATTTTCATTCTCTCCACTACTCAGGGTTGTTCCCAGGCCATAGTCTCTGTAATGGCTAGACTCTCCTCCTTTCCCCCTTGGTGAACCAACTCAACTGTCTGCTCTTTTCCACTCTCACATGTCGTGCTCCTTGGTCTTCTGCTGATCTTGCCTTGTCATAACTTAACTGCAGATTACTCCCTTTGTCTCCCTTTTTCATTTCTACTCACATACTACGGCAGAAAGTCATGAAACCTCTTGAGTCTTCAATAAGTTTATTCTATTTAATCTCAAGTGAGCCCTCATGTTGGGAGGTATTTCTTCTCCTTAATTAATTCTCTATCCCACCTATCAGAAGAGTTCTTCCAAGCCTTTCTCTTTCTCCATTTCTATCATGAGTTTATACAACTCCTTCCATACTTTCTCTACTGAGAACTTCATCTTATACTTCGTCAAAAGAAATTGTGGCTATTAACTGAAACTTTTTTCTCTCCTCATCTCACACCTCTCTCATATTATCCTCCATTATTTCTTCCATTTCAGTCTCTGATTGCCACCATAATCATCCATTCCTATCTCAGTTTCTATCAACTGGCCATCCTGGGCCATCTCCAGTTGTCCTGATCTATATCTGGTCACTGGACCCAGATGACTCCAGAGGAGGAAGTGAGATTGGTGGCTTTGCACAGCCTACCCTCCCTTAAATCCAATTCACTTAAAGTCATGGCATCACTTCCAGAAGTCATGGTCCTTTTCCATAACAAAGAACAAAACAATTAACTGATGAGTTAATTACCCTGCTGCCTAGAAACATGTCTGTGTCTCCTCATCCTTAAAAATTTTTTTACTACATCCTACTATTTCCACTAGCAATCACCTAATATCTCTCCTCTCCTTTTCAGCTAAACATTTTCCCCAAGTTCTTTCACTTCCTCTCCTCTTAATGAGTTGTAAACTTTTAGAAGCCTAGGTTGTAATCTCATCATCTAACTGAAACCTCTCTCTCCCAAGTTACCAGTGATCTCTTAATTGCCTAATCAGAGGAACCCTCTCTCAGTCTTAATCCTTCTCAGTCTTTTTGACAGCATTTGAAAGTTGATCACCTTCTCCTCCTGGATGTTTCTATCCCTGTTCTCTGCTTCCTCAGTCTCTTTTGCTGAAGGTTTATCCATAGTCTGTCCAGTAACTAGGGGTGCCTCATTGGTGTAAAACTTTTTTCCTCAATTACACACAAATAAAAATTTTGTGGGTGTCTCCTGACTAAGCTTCTGTCCTACACTATCATCTTTTTTTCTCTCTACATGTCTCATCTGGTGATCTCAAGCGTTCACATGGGTTCAATTATCACGTCTGTGTTGATGAGATATACCCCAAGGATACACCCCTGGGTTCCCAACCTTGATGTTCTCCCAAGTCTTCAATCTTGATCATTCCACATATCTAATTAAATGCCAAATCTTGTCTTTTCTACCTCCATATCATCTTTTATAAATGTCCCCTTCAATCCATTAGCATAGCTAGGTGCTGCTGCCTTCTCACCTAGATAACTATAATAGTTTCCCATTTGGTCTCCCTATGTCTCTCCTCCAATTCATTCTCAGCACAGCTACATCAAAATGATTTTCCTGAAGCACAGGTGAACTGACCATGCCACTCCTCTACTTGATTAATTCCAATGGCTCTCTAGAATCAAATATGAATTTCTCTGCTTAGCATTTAAAACCCTCCACACTTGGTTTCAATCCACCTCTTCAGTCACACATTATCATACATCACTTCCCTTCATATACATTGAGGCCTCCCCCAATCTGGCCTTCTTATTGTTCCTCATACATGACACTCCATCTTGAATTGCCATGCCTTTGCCCTGGTTCTCCTGCATGCCTAGAATTTACTCATTCCTCCTTTGACAAGTCACTTAACCCTGTTTGCCTCAGTTTCCTCATCTATAAAATGAGCTGGAGAAGGAAATGGTAAGTCACTCTTGTATCTCTGCCAAGAAAACCCCAAATGGGGTCATAAAGAGTCAGACATGACTGAAAAATGACTAAACAACCACAAGTTTCCTTCAAGACTCAGCTCAAAAATTATCTTTAGTATTTTCCTATCCTTACCCTGCCAGCTTCCACTGCCTTCTCCCCCAAATCATGTGAGATCCGCTTTGTTTATACTATTACGTGCATACTGTTGCCGCCAGTTAAATCAGAAGCACCTTGAGATCAGAACTGCCTTACCTTTGTCTCTGTACTTCTGGTGCCTAAAGCCATGCCGAGCACATTGCAGGTACTCCAAAAAATGCTTGTTGATTAGATTTTTAAAAAAGAAAATGTCATTGGTATTTTTTTGGTTTACATCACCTACATTTCCCAGTGTATCCTTCCTTTCCCTCCTCTCCTACAGAGCTAATTCTTACAATAAATATAAAAGAAGTGGGGAGAAAGTTAAGGAAAACCCACCAAGATGTTGAAAATTGATAGTTTTTGTTGTTTATAATGAAAAAATGATTTTTCTCCACTTGAGATGATTAGCAAATCAGGTGTTCCAATCAATTGGTAAAATACCAAAGTCCTGTTGTGCTGGGAACTCTAGGACTAGGTGTTAAGAGGGTTACAAAGAAATATAGGCTATGATCCTTGCCCTCATGAAAATTATAATTGTAGTTGAGATATAAAGTACGTGAAAGGATTTCTCTAAAAGAAATAGAAATTTTCAAAGAAGCAACTGCTGTAGAGGATAGAGAGCAGGTTTACTCTAGTTCTGCCTCTGACTCTTAGTGGCAGTATGATCCTGAGCAAGTCGTTGAACCATTCAGTCTCTGAGACTATAAACTGTAAAGGAAGCCCTCATCTGCCATGACAGGAGTTTCCTATACCAATGAAATCACTGGTGCTGTCCAAAACTAAAAAAAAAAAAATCTGTGGGACTAGGTTTAGGTATTCAGTAATATCAAAGAATTCTATCTAAAATATAAATAATGATTCCTAGGATAATCTCTACTTTCTGACATTTCTATAGCACTGGAGAAAGGAAAATATTAAGTTCTTCTGAGCTACTTTCTAATGAATTTCCTTTCAACAGCTGATATTTACATAACATCTTTTATGGTTATAAAGTAGGTTTACAAAGTATACAAGTAAAAAATATGGTTTGCAAAGTAACTGGCAGCCATTCTCTAATTTTATCTTCACAAGAGTTGTGAGATTTAAATATTTCAAATATTTAATTATTAAATATTTAAATATTTCAAATTCACAGAGGAGGAAACTGAGACCCAGAGAGGTTCACCCTGGTGCAGTGGATGGATAGCTGGACCTGAAGTCAGGAAGACCTATCTTCCTGAGTTCAAATCTACCCTCAGATACTTACCAGTTGTGTGATCCTGGACAAGTCATTTATCCCTGTTTGCCTCAGCTTCCCCATCTGTAAAATGAGCTGGAGAAGGGGAAATGGCAGCCCTCTCCATTATCTTTGCCAAGGAGACCTTAATGGGGTGATGAAGAGTTGGACATGACTGAAATGACTGAATGAGGTACAGAGAGAGTTTTCAAATCCAGCTCTTAGAAGAAAGAGTAAGTAGTAGTAACAGTAAGAAAAATTGTTGCTGAGGAGACAAGGAATGACCCTTATTGAATACACTCATTTATATAGCACTAATTTGACCCATCTTTTTGTTTTTCGACCTAAGGGCAATCTTTGAAGATGTTTTCATTCAAAGGGGGAAATTCTAAAAGTAGATTCCTAAGGAAGTTTCAGTGCTTGGAACCAATTAGAAACACTCTCCTTATTAGTAAATTTAACAAACCTATTGGTTAAAACCTGCTTTAACCAACCATACTCAGTGCTCTAACTTAGAAGAAATATTCTGTTTCAAATCAAAATAGCACATTAAGCTGTCACTGTTTTATGTTTTTTTATGCTTATCAAACAACAGGGATTTCATTTGTTTCAAACCAATGAGTGTGAGTAGAATTGAGGGGCTGAAATTAATCATCCAGAGGAGAGAATCAATACTATCTGTAAAGAAACAAGATACACCGGGGAACAAGGATGCAATTTGGTAGCAGCAGGGAACCTTTGCCCACGTATATAATTATTATTTAATCAGGTTGCAAAAGAAAAGACCTCCAAGTGTCAGCAGCACTTTTTAGTCACTCCTAGCCTCTCCCCTGCTTGGTTTCTTGGACATTTGTTCCCAGAGTCTCTTGGGTGTATTCTATGTTACAGGTCTCCTATTCTGGTCCATAACCCACCTCACAGTGTTCTCTGTAGAAAGCAGGGTCTGTAGACCTTTTTGCTATTTGGGAGCATGCACTGAGCCCCATAGTGCATAGAGGCCTTGAAAGGAGACAAAAGGACACCTTCCTTTCTCCTCAGACATTAAAGAATATGAGTCCCTTTCAACCTCATTGGTCTGCCATTGGTACCTACTACAATAAAGCACACAGAATCCTGCCAAAGGGCTGGAAACAAATAGCATGCCTCCCTTAAGCCACTTCTAACAAACAGAATCAATGTGGAAAGAGACAACCGTGTTAACTGGTGTGTATTGGCGGATGTTATGGGTTTTGTTTTTTGTTTGGGTGGTTTTTTTTAACTTCTTCAGCGTTTGAATTGTAAGGCTTTTATTTTCTGTTTTCATCTCTTTCATTCCCTGATGTCTTCTTTCTAACCATAGCCTTCCTCTCAAAAACTTTAAATCATTAGTGAGTTTAACCCATGTAGCTACATCCTTTTCTCCCGTAAGTCTTTGCTCAGCACTGCCTACCCCTCCTTCACTACCATCTTCCTAGGAATGTAACTCTGCCAACATCTGGATTGTTCATCCCTCCCCCCCAACATCACATCCTCCTTCCTCACAAGTCTATCCACTTAAGCTTCCCCTTTTCCACTGGTGCCTCCTCTTCCACATATGGTTCTCACTAAGTGCGGAGGCAGAAGAGTTAACTCAGTTCCTGCATTTAAGTAAAACCATCTTGAAGCTCAAGGAGGCTGTCAGCTGCTGATAAAATGCTAAATGACAACTCATTTTCATTCAGTGGGAAAGTATCATTTAATATTTCATTCCTATCATCTGCTCATTTTCCGTGGCCCACACATGGCATCAAGGCCTCCCCTGGGGATTGCATAAAAGGTTGTGACCTCTAACAAGATGCTGTCTCAGTACTGTATTACATCTACCTGAAAGGCAGAGGAACCCTTCTTTGCTAAATGTCTCAATGCTGCCCTCTGCTGGACAAAAGGAGCCACTGGTCATTTTGGCCTGGGGAAGCTGCACCCAACACCATTATTGTTACCCTTTTATTGCGCATAAAGAAGAAATCTTTGAGAGAATAGAAAGAAAAAAAAGAGATTCTATTCCAAAGAAGGGGAGAGGGGAGAGGGTTGAGATACTACACAACAATTGCAAGGCTAGCCTGACATCATCTGTAAAGTGCTCAGCCATCTCATTGGCTGGCTCTGCTTTTCCTTACACGGTCAAAATGTTCCTCAGAAATGGAGAGGTGTTACTAATGAAATATTATCTCCTTGGAAAGGGTTTGTGATGGCATCTGTTCCTTCCATCCTGTACCAAGAAGAGGGCAAGTTTCCAAATGAAAGAGTGTAAAATAATATTTAAAGTCACAGAAAAGAGATAATGGAGTCCATCACAGGAGAATGAGCTTCCAGATTTGCGAATTCAAAATCCCAGCTTCCAATAGTTTCTGTCTTTTTGCAACAATATAGCCTCTCTTCATCAACAATAACTCTTTTTCCTGAGCCCAGTAGAGGGCAGAGCTGCTCGGTGAGGAAAGTAGAATGGGGAGTCATCTGAAGATGGTCATGAAAAAACCCTAGGTTTCCACTCAGAGGCTTTGGCCTCGAACCCCTGCTCTGCTTACCCTCTATGTGACCATAAACAAAGTTCTTCACTCTAGGCTTCAGGTTCCCCATCTGAAAAATGGGAAGGGAGTTGTGGTTGGGCCAGACTAAATCAAGTCCCTTCCAGCTCTAAATCCTATAATTCCTACATGTAGTTCACTTCTTGGAAAACTATTGGGAAGTGAAAAACTGATGCCCGGATTGAACAGGGAACACTAGAAGATCCCTTTGTCTCAAAGTTTCTGCCCTGAATTTTCTAGGAAATGGAGATTGGATTAACAAATTATTCTTTGGAACTCATCTATGTGCCCCACATAGCTTAGACTTTCTCATCTCGTCTCTCAACTATAAAATAAGGATAATAACATTTATTTACCTACCTCACAGGATCATTGTAAGAATCAAACGGTCCCACATAAGTGAAGTACTTTGCACACCTTAAAACCATGTATATACAACATGTCCCAAAAGTCTTAGTGCAGTTTTCATTAACGTTTTAAACTGCACTGACTTTTGGATGTGTTGTAAATGTCAGATATAATTTGTAGCAAGATTGTGGCTACTGGTAGATAGTCTTCCACAGGACCTCTAGAATATGTTCCCCACAAATGCTGGGGGCTTCCTGTAATACATGACCACAGACTTTTTCATCAGGTCACATTCGAACTAGTAATGCCTTCACTCAGTGAAATGAATAAAGTTCAATAATTAAAGAGTTTCATTTCCCTCCTTTTATAGTAGGCATCCAACTCCATGCATCACATTTTACCTGGAAAAGGAAAATGTTGTATCATTCATCACTTTCCTTCACGCAACTTCACATACATCATTGGGCACCAGTGGAGCTCAGCCATATGAATTATTTTTTAACACTAATGGAGAAGTAGTTACAGTATTTTGAAGGATACACTTAGGGTTCTAGTTTCCAAAGAGAGATCTGGATCTTAACCATTGCTTTTACTCTAGCCCTTGTAAAATATCCAACTCCATGAGCCAATTTATCAATCCAGCCAATGGAGGAAAGGCGGACTAGATATCAGAGATACACAGTTGAATGTATCACTTTCAAAGAACAATCTCAAGTATCCCTTGACATTCTGAAAAACAGCATGGCCTTCATTAGTAGGATAGATCTATTTTACTTGGCTTTGACCAAAAAGCAAGATCCAGTACAGCAAGAGCCCAGCTCTGACACTTAACTATCTGTATGACTTTGGGCAGGTACTCATAGATTTCCTCATGTGTAAAATAAGGGAGTTGGTCAAAGGCCCTTTCGGCTCTAAATCTTTGAGCCTGTGAACCCATGAGTATAAAATTCAAAATTAGCCAGACTACAGAATGATCAGGAGAGCAGAAAGGGTCTGGTCTCTGAGTTCAGAAGGATCTCTACAATCCCTAGAACCATGTAATCTAATAGTTGTAAGGAACCTCAGAAGTTACCTATTCCAACCCCTGTTCAAAATAGAAAGCTCCTCTGTACCATCTTCCAAATAAATAATTATCTAGTCTTTTACCTGTGTTAGGGACAGGTAACAGAGTCATCAACAAATACCCTGTTTTAGTAGGACTTTATTTTTTTTTAATAACATGAATCAACTTCTCATCATATATTTTGTACATTCCTGTACACGCATATCATGTGTAGGCATACATGCATATGTATATTGTGCATGTATATACATGTATATGCATATGTGTCTATATACACATATGTAACCATACATTTGTATATACATACATGTGTTATCTTTTCTGGCTAAAATGAAAGATCTTTGAGGAGTGCTGTTTTTTGCTTTTGTATTTTGTATTTTCCTGCATCTAACATAATATCTGGAAAATAATAGGTGTTTAATGATTACTCATTGATCAACCAATAGATAGATACAAGGTTCCAGTATCACAGATTTCCAGAGAAATTCAGTTTTTGTTGAAGATCGGCTGAACTTCAAGTCAACGTTCCAACTCATTCCCACCATTAAAAAACAAAACCAACTGGTGGGTTGTTGCCCTTGTGTCAAGGAAAGCCAGCCATGTGCATGACGTTGCCACCCACATGGTTAAATAGCAGCAGAATTGTGGATCGTTTCTCTCTGGTGAAACCAAATGCCTCATTTCGCTTTTATGGGAGAAGTGCAACTTGCGCCCCTGAGTCACTCTCTTCAATATCATTTTACTTCTGGGAATCAGGCATTGTGTTTCATGAAGAATACTTGACCGACACCATCACTCAGCAGAGTAACCCATCTCCACACCTTCCTGGGGGTACAGGAGTCTTGTGCTTTAAGTTGTTTGAGCAGAACTCTAGCCCATAGTCTCTCATCAGAAATGCAAGACCTGGTCATGAGATTTCTCATTAGTAAATGATCCAAGAAGACAGGTTGTTTTCCTAATGAAAATTGTCAGCTGAGCCATAGCTCTTTAACTCTAGGATGAAGGACTCGAGGAAGCAGGGTCTCTATAACCAAGGTGATAGATAGAACATGGCTTTGCCTTGCAGCCTAATGAACAACTGCTTTCTTAGGGGAATGGTGCTTACACCGGACCCCAGTGTCTAAGAGCCAGAGTTGTTAGAGCTCACCCCATTCACAGGGTTCTCCCTTACAGAAATTTGGAAGTACCTCATCTCTCTCTCTACTAAAGCCTCCACCAATTATGTTCCCTCAATTTCCTCTGAAGTCCAGTTCCATTTAATAATGTAACAGCCACATGAGCTTTTAAGAAGGAATGTTTACTTAAAAGTATAACAAGAAAAATTATACAAACAACCTCTCCAACACATGAAGGCATAACCCTTCTTCAGTACACAGGTTCAATCTCTAACGAGAGGAGAAGAGTTAAGTTTACAACCTCAGTTCCTACATAGCATTAATTCTACCAAGTTCCGAGTCCAATGTCTCTCTGAACTCACCTCACAGACCCCTGGCTTCTTAGGTCTTCCAGGTAGATGGGCAACAACATTCAGCCTGAAGTCCTGCCTCTGAGGTCACCATGATGCAAGCTCCCAAGTCCAGAGACTCCACCACTTGTGCCTAAAACTTAAAATGACAAAATAAACAGACGAAAATCCCAAGCCTCATTCTCAGGGCCTTGGTCCTGAAAAAGGGGGAACATAGCCCCTTTCCCCAAACTCAGTTCATGCTGTGAGTAAACAGGACCTTCCCACCCCCCCCATGCTGAGACAGAGATGGAGACAGACACAGAGACACAGAAAGGGGAGAAAGAGGCAGAGAGACACACACACACAGAGAAAGAGAGACAGACAGACAGACAGACAGACACACACACACACACACACACACACACACACACACACACACACACCCAGAGACAGAGAGAGAGATTTTCTTCATCTGGCAATTTTAAAGATATAGCCATTCTTGTTATGTAGCCATTAGGCTGATCCCAGCCACTGACCACAAAGTAGGTGAATGCAGGATAACTTCTCCCTGCTATCTCTCACATGGATGCCTCTACTTCTGGTGGTCTGAGCATGCATCATAGACCATTTACACAGGTCCCAGAAAAAGTTGTAAGATTCGTTTCAATCTCAAAAATAACTACTCACTTACCTTGTCGTTCTAAATTATTTTCAATCCTTTACACATCCTCCCAAAAGTTCTGCTTACGAAACTTTCCAAGTTATGTAGCTGAACCCTCCCATTTTACACAGGAAGAAATTTGAGCCCCCAGGGAGGGCTTATGTAATTTACTCAAGGTCACACAGAAAGAGAGCTTCATAAAGGAGACTGAACCAGAGTCCTCTGTTTCCAGCTTTAGCACACTTTCCACCAAACCACTTCTCTTGTGCATTTTCTGGTGGGGATTCTCTACCCATACATCATCTGTCTATCCCCAAGTTCCTCGTTCCCTCTCTCCTCTGTATCCTTGAGTTCTCCTCCATGGGAATCACTACTACCAATTGCCTGACTTCATTTCTTTTCTCCCCAAAGGGGAAGCAGGTGAATTGGCATCTAGCTGGCCATTGAGCCTTCGTCTTTTGTTCTCTGTTGCTTGCTGCCTTTTGTTTATTTTGTTTTTATTTGTTTTGTTTGTTTTTTTGCCTATTTGGGGTCCCTATTAATTGTAAGATCAAATATAAAATCCCTCATTTGACATTTAAAGCTTTTCACAATCTGGCTCCTTCCTACTTTTAGAGTCTTTGAATGCATTTCTTCTCCACACACTTAAGTCCAGCCTTACTCGTCTAATCGTTGTTCCTTGCACAAGATACCTCTCCTATCCCCATGCCTTTGCCTGGAATGCACTTCATGCCTAGCTTTCTTTCTTGCCTGGAATGCTCTTACTCGTAACCTCAGACTTTTCTTTTAGACTCAGCTCAAGTACCAACTCCTACAGACTGCTTTCTCCGGCCCTCAGTTGTTATTTCCTTCCCCTCTAAGACCAACTTCTATCCACTGTGTGTTTATTTTGTATATGCTCATTTGTGTTTCAGAGACCATTTTTGCTTTCTCTTGGTATTTGCAATGCTTAGCACAGTGTTTGGCACACAAGTCTTTAACAAATGCCAGTTGAGTGACATACCTGATGGAGAAGAACACATGAAATCACTTTCTATGAGATGAAATTCAAAGACTATTAGGGTTAGAAAGTCTAATCTGTCTCAGTCAAGCCCATTCCTGCCCTGCTCTGGCTCTTCCTAGTGTGTGACCTGGGGTAATTAGTCACATCACTTTTCTGAGCTCATTTCCTCATCTGTAAAATGGGGCTAATAATGCTTGTATTACCTATTAGCATGGGGCTTTTGGTAGAGGAAAAAGTTTGTGAACCTTAGTGTTTCATAAATATGAACTATTATTATGATTACCCAAGTTTTCCCAGGTCATTTGTTTAATGACTTCCTGGTCATTTTTATTGGAGTTTTTATAGGCAAGAAAACAAAAGCATAAGACATTGCACAACTTGCTAAAATTACAAAAAAATTACATAAGTAAAAGATTTTAATCTCAAAACCCCAAGAACCTTGAGTCCCTGTATTTCACCATATCTTCCTTTTGTTAGGAACATGTGAAATTCTCTTCCATGGTAGTTTGGGAAGCTAAAGATGGAGCTCATCTTATTTTAAAGCTAAGCACTGATCCCTGAAGAGAACTGCTGGAAACCTTCTTCCAAGATGGCACCAAAAAATTAGCAACTATTCTTCTGATTCCGTCATTCAGTCACGTTTGAATTGAGCCCATCACATGATTGGATTATCATTCCATCTTCTTCTGAAGCCTTCTCACCCTGACACATTCCTCTACCATGTTGGCCCTTTCTTCCTGTTTGGAGGAGTGGCCCAAGTCAGCCAACCTTCCTTCCCCTCCTGGCTCTCCTTGGATACAATGCCTCCTGTATGGGTACCCCTTTTCTTCCCACTTTTCAACTCTGTGTGTTATCTTCTCCCATTATAATATGAACTTCTGGAAGACAGGAAATGTTTTTATTTTTGTTTGTATTTGTATCTCCAGTGCTTGACACATAATAAACTCTTAATATATGCTTGTTGCCTGCCTTTATTCAATCTACGTATTTTTCATAACATCATCATGAGAGAATTTATCAAGTGTTTTGTTTAAATCTAGATTAATTGTATTTTTAGCATGTCTCTGCTCTAACAGTTTAGTACTCAACACTCCAAAAGATCTGTGGTTTCATGAGTTCCCTCCAACAAAGCAAAACTCTCTCTTTCTGTCTCTGTCTCTCTCTCCACACATACACACGTACACGCGTGCACACACGTACACACATGCCTACCCATCCCCTGCAATTCTTGATCATATGCTTCAAAAAGTTCACCACAGGACATTCATCAGTGTGCTGTAGACCTTCCTTGCCATTCACCTGTCATTTTTTGGTCTTCTAATGTGACTATTCCATCTTCTATCTCTGTCATTCAATTTATTGATGATATTCTTTATTCCTGTCCTTCTTCAGAGCTCCTCACTGGCTACATTTTGCAGCCTAGTCTTTTCCACCCCTCAGGGTCAACAGTGTTCCAGGTCTTATTGCCATACAGTGACACCAAAAGTTGTTTATATTGAAAAAATAGGACTTCAATTTATGGAAAGTAAAACTGCTTTGCAATTTCTGAAGGCAATCCAGTCAACTCTCCTTCTCCTTATAGAGTTCATTGGCCCTGGTTCATTGTCCATCTGAATTATCTACCTCTGACTATTGGACAAACTCTATCTGGTATCCATTCAGAAACCTGTTGAAACCTGGGGTTCTTCATTTGGTTTTTCATGTGTGGATTAACAAATTAAATCCTGTCTTAATCCTTTGAATGGTCTTTCAGAAGGCCATCAAATGCCTTGAGGTTTATAACAATCAACACGGTGTTGTCCACAAACAGAAGAGGAGCATCCAAAAAACTTCGCCATCTGTAGGGAATCCCTCCTTGACCAAGTCTGCACAGAATCTCCTCTAATATGGAGGTAGTTTCATTAATCAGTAAACCAATTTTGTCTGCTAGGCACCAGGCACATTTAGGGCAATGAAAGAAAAAAATTAGTTGCAAAAAACATATTCTAACAAGATAAATAACAAGGAAGATAAATATGTAAAGAATAAATATACAGAAAACATATATAGTAATTAAATACACACTAGTTTGAGAACGGTAATAGCATTTAAGAGGATCAGAAAAGGCTTGGTGTACAATATGCTACTTGAGTTGTATCTTGAAGAAAAACAATGATTCTAAGAGGTAGAGGTGAAGAAGCAGTGCCTTCCAATGTTGAGAGATGGAGTGTAATGTATGAGGGACAATGGCTCACATAGTACAGGTATTTGGGGCAGAGGAGTCAGGGAGTAATGAATGTTCAATGAATAAGTCTGGATAGACACACTGGAGCAAGATTATAAAGAACTTTAAAAGCCGGGGAAAAAAAGAGGGGCAGACTGAAATGGGGAGAGACTTGAGACTCTTGCAACAATCTAGGGGAGAGGTGGTGAGTACAAAAATGAAGACAAGTACACAAAAATCATCAGATGGGAGAAAAGTTGTGGAGGAAGAAACAGCCAGATTTGGTAACTGATTGTGTATGTGGGATGCGAGAGAGCAATGAATCAGGAACAACAACCAGCTTACACACCTGGAAAAATGGAGGAATAATAGTTCCTTTGACTGAAATGAGAAAATTTAGAAGGAGAACATTTTTAGGGAAAGATAGTAAGTTTTGTCTTAGACACATTTAATTTGAAATGTTTCTGGGACTAAATTTGAAATGTTCAATAGATAATTGGTAAGGTGGGATAGAAGCTCAACTGAGAGACTGGGGCTGGAAACATAAATCTGAGAGTTATGGGCATACAAATGCTAATTAATCCTAAGTACTATAAAGAGCCTAAGACAAAGACTTGGGGAACAGCCACTGTTAAGGAGGTGCGATCTCAAAGATGAACCAACCAAGGAGATTGCTAATAAATGGTTAAGTAAAAGGAGAACCAGGGGAGAGTAGTGTTATGAAAACTCAGAGAGGAGATAATGTCCTGGAAGGAGTAGGATCTACAGTACCAAATGCAGATCCATTGTTGAATTTCATTTGTGAAAGCCTGATTGTTCCCTATTATTAAATACTCTCACTGAGGATGTCCACTTCATGTATAGATGGCCCTCATAAAGACTTTGTATAGACTGTAATCACATAAGTCAGTAGTTACTGATGTTCCCTCAATTACACCACCCTTTTAGTATTAATAAAGTGTGAGGTTTTTTCCATACATACATCTTCCCCTCCCTCAGATACCTTGTATATTGGTCCTTCAATACCCACATACACACACACACACCACACCACACACACACACACATCCACACACACATATCTGCATATATGTATATACACACATCTATATGCACATATATATACAGCACATATATATACAACACATTTTTCTATACATACAGATACGTATACATATACGTATATATACATATATATACACACACACACATACATACACATATTACATTCAGGAAACATTCACATCAGATGTTACAGCACATTTTTTGAAATGTTGAAGTGATGTCTCTAAATTTCTTTGGATTGTTTACAGATTTGTGAATGAATATGATGCAATGCTGTACTACATATGTGTGTATCTATGTATGTATGTACATATATATATTACTTCAATTTATAATGATTGAACATCTATTGATTGCCTGGCACCATTTCAAGTGAATTTTATATGCACAAGGCCATAAAATGTTCATATTATTTCACTGAATGCACTGACCTCTGGTGGACCATGATAAAGCATAAGGCTTTCTTAAGTCCAAATCAATTAATCAATCTATCGATTGATATTCTCAAATGTAGTGCTTATTAGCTTCTTTTGTTTTTAAATTGTCAGTTATCTTCTAAACATTAAAAATGTACATCCACATCATCCCAAACTAAAAAAAAATTCAACATTAATATAATGACTCAGATTGAAATAGTACAAGTTTACCTAGGATAAGAGCATTAGAGATATTACTCCAATATTCTCCCATAGTCCGAAGCATCTTTAGTCTCATCAAGGCATGTGCTCCCTCCAATGATATAAATGATAAAATACACCCCCTCTCCAATGCTGGCCCATGCTGAACAGTATGTCTTCTCTATTGCAAACTTGGGTCTCTCCAAGATGATAGGGCCTTCCTCAAATTCTGTTGTCAAAAGGTGTCAAATACATGGCACCCATAAGGTCCACAACATGGCTGAGTGTTGCTGAAATCAGATTAAAATATAGTTCCTATCTGATTTTAATGGGTTGATATATTCATAAAATGAAATATATAAATAAGCAGTTTTCTAAGTCAATACACTGCCCACAGAGATCCTTATACATGATTTAGTGGCCCCTATTTCTATTTGATTCTGACACCACTGATGTAGATAACAGTGTAGCATCAGATCTGTTGACAAATTGCCCCTAGCTTCTGCTATTTAATTGGTCCTTTTTTTGAGCAGCAGGGGCAAGTATACATTTCTCCAATGACCTTTCCACTACACTACTTCTCCTGTGTTCAGCCTTTATTTGTAGTGTTTTGAAGATGACTCATACCTGCCATATTTCTTCCCCTTGCCTTAGGGATAGCCTTCTCCATTTCTTCAGAAATTGTAGTATTCCATATGAATTATACCATAGAATATAGGCTTCTTGAGGTCATGCACTTTGTATCTCCAGAAGCCTAGCACAGTGCCTTGCACACAGTACGTACTTATTAACTGTTTGTTAAATCGAAATGAATAGAATGCAAAATCATTTCAAAAAAGCACTCATGGTTTTTTTTAATGGTATTTTGTTTCAAGGCGATGCTTGGTGAAATTTAAAGAACTAGGCAGGTTCCCAAACTCAGTTCTTTCTCCCAGTTGTTCAGGAGGGTTAGTGATCATTTTTAGGGTGCACAGGAAGAGGAAGCATGATTTCCCACCCCACCCCACCCCAGTTTGAATCTTTCTCCTTTTTAAATGATTGTTCTGTACCTGGCACATAATGAATAATGAGTTTCTGTTAAGAATTGACTTCAATAAGTCAAATAAGACTTCTAGATAATTGTCTGTCTAGAGAGACAACATTTTGCTATTGCATCAGGGATAAATTTTAAAAAGAAATGGTAGCTATCATTCCAGACCATCTTTAAGTGCCCCTAGCATAGGAAGGAGAATAGAAATAGCACTGCTGTTTGTGCCACTGAAAGTTACTGGGCATGGACCCAAATTGTTGCTCCTCAATCTCTCTACAATCTAAAAGGCAGAATGTCATTAATCCTCAGGAAAGCTTCCATACTCTCTCTCCTCACCCAAAGATGGATGATGTGATAAATCCCTGTTAAATTACCTAGCAAGCATGAACAAAGAGTTACTATCTATGTAATTCTACTTAGCTACAAGTAATTCCATGCCACTATATGACTGCTCTATGGGGTACCGCGCAATCCATGGATCTGTAGGAAGTGTCAGGAAGGAGGGTCTCCACCATTACACTTTCTAGTAATAGCAATGCATATCCCCACTTACCTGTACTTTCAGCTAGGTCCAAGCCTACCATGAAAGTTCTCTTCAATTTGACAAAGATTTTATTAGGTAAGGTACCTACAATAGGTAAGCCACCATGATAGGCTTGAGGAATACAAACAGATAGGACAGAGACAGTATTCCCAAGGACCTTATAATCTACTGGGGACTCAGCACTAAAACATCTATGATGATGTAATGGAAAATTCAAAAGAGGTTGAATTGATGATCTGCTTGGCCCTCAAAAAAGGGGGAAGCAGGGAAGAGAAACTGCTAATCTATTCAGAATAACCCTCTCAAAGAAGCAGAGTGAATAATGGCCAATGTTGAATGAGTTGAGATATTTTGGGTAAACTTCTACTACCATGCTCCCAAAATAGAGTTGATGGCCCAGTAGATAGAGCACTGGGAGATCTGAGTTCAAATCCTGCCCTGGACGTTTACTAGCTGTGCAATCTGGGGCAAATCACTGAGCTTCTATCTGCCTCAGTTTCCTCATCTGAAAAAATGGAAATAATAGTAGCATCTGCTTCCCAAGGTTGTTGTAAGAATTAAATAAGATAACATTTGTAAGGTACTTTGAAAATTTTAAAGTATCATATAAACTCTCTCTCATTCCCATATATGTAATGTGTGTATGTATTATGTATGTATGGTACATGTATACATACATATGATAATAATAGCACTTACCTTTCAGGATTGTTGTGAGGGTTAAATGAGAAAATAATTGTTTAGCATTTAACATAACACCTGGCACATAGTGATATGTAAATATTAGCCATTATTGTGAGATATATACACATATGGAAAGTATTGAGCTAGATATGTATGTGTGTGTATAGAATAGAAAATATCATATGTATATTTATACACACAGATGGTATTTTCCATACTCAGAGGGCAAGTGTGTATGAAAATTTCATCATAGGTAGGCACATATGTATACATATATTTATATATTGTACACATATGTGTATATGCCTACATGTGTGTATGTATAGAGTAGGTACATGTATACATATATATGCATATACATGTGTGTGTATGCGCACACACATATGTATACTTTTCAAGGGAAGAGTCTCTGAAAATTACATCATTTGAGACTTGTTCCTCTGGGATTTTTTCCCTGAAGTCTTTTTTTTGGATGCAAACACTTCTGGGATGAGTACTCCATTATCTCAAGACCTTAGGATGTTATGGAGCTGAGGTATAGGTTTATCTCGAGGGTACAAGATACAGATGATTTCTCTGTGGCAGGGAAGCAGGTGTTTGCAACCTTGAGGTGGGTGTTTAGGGAAATTAAAAGGTAGCCTCAAATCTAATATCTACAATTCTTAATTTATGAGGCCTGTTTTGGAACTGAATATGGAGACATGGGAGAAGTCAATTATTATAAACTATATCCTAGGTGTATAGGCCTGAGCCACTATGGTGCACTGTGGGACTGACCTGAGAGGGGGAATTAGAAAAGTGACTCCAGGGGAGAAATGCTGTTGACCCAGTCAATTCCCACCTTCATCCCCAATAGTATATGCCAGAACAAAATCTAGTATAGTGTATGTGATTCAAAAGTTGCAGAGATCTTTCCAGTCTTTTGGGAAGGGAAGGAGAGAGGAGGAAAAAGGAGAGAAACACCGTGGCCTATAGCAGTGGATCATCAAGCCATATCATGTTAATTGTCAGTAAGGCTCAAGAAACTTATCCCCACCTCTCACAATCCTTCCCTTCCTTCAAGACATAGCTGAGTGCCATGTCCCAGTGAAGCCATCCCTGATTCTCCTAGTTACTTGAGCTCTTTTCTTTACTCAAACTATCTCATTTATTTATCTGTGTGAATGTAATACAATCTCAATAGAACGTAAGTTTCTTGAGGACAGAGTTGATTTAGTTTGGGGTTTTTTAACCCTAGAATCTGTCACTGAGCCTTGCAGATAGTAGGTGCTTAATAAATGTTTGTTGAATTGAATTCACATTGCTAGGCGGTCCTGGGGACAACTGAGAGCATCAAGTCATAGGACCATACATTTAGAGATGGAAGGGACCTTGGAGACCATCAAATCCAAGTCCTTCATTATGTACATGAGGAAACCAAGTCCCAGAGAGAAATGTGTCTAAAATAGGATTTGAACCCTACCAAGCACATCCTACTGCCTTCGGTAATCAGGTGAGATGCTCAAAGAAGGTATCTGAGAGGGTACAAATGACTGTTCAGAGACCAAATGTATGTGTTGCCAGCAGGTAATAAAACATAACCTCAGCAGACACCCATATATATTCTTGTTCTTGGATTGCAAATTTTCCTTTTGAGAATCTGTTCATTTGCATCTTTCTGTGTTTGGAGAGGCAGGAGGACAATGGGCCAAAAGGTCTGACAAGAACCAATTAAATTGAAAGATAGGGACTGGAGATCTAAACTGGTCAGACTAGTTTCTTCCATAGTGTTTGGACAAGAGTGTTTTCTCATTTCTCTCCTCTGTCCCATCCTCTTGACTTATACCATAACTCCCTAGTTCAGGTCTCACCACTTTTTACTGCAATATTACCATCACCTCCTTGCATCCAGGCCCTACCTTCTCCAGTTTATCTTTCACAGTACTGAGAAATCTGTACAGTTGTGACTATGTTCCTCCCTTGAACAAGAAGTTCCAGGGGTTCCCTATTGCTTCCTACAAGGGGTGGGAAACTTGTGAGGCCACATGTGGCCTTTTAGGTCCTTGGGTGTGGTCTTTTGAGTCCAGGTTTTATAGAGCAAATCTATTTATTATTTGTTCTGTGAAGTTTGGATTCAGTCAAAAGTTCACATGTGGCCTCGAGGCCTCAGGTTCTCCACCCCTGCTAGGATAAGATGCAACCTCCTCTGTTTGGCATTTAAAATGTTTCACAGTCTGGTTCCTGCCTATATTTCCCAAATGATGATACATGATTATAACACTCTGTATTCCAACTAAACTTGCATACCTACTATTACCCATACTGGATATAACATTACCTCTCTCCAAGTTTTTACACATATGTTTCCCATGCCTGAAATCATCTCCCTCCTCATTTCAGTCTCTTAGGACCTCTAGACATCCTTAAAGTTCTGTTCAAATACTGCCACCTTTCCAGACTGTCCACAGATTTATAGGGCTACTCTTAATTTAAATATCCCAGGAAAGAAATTACATAAGAATGATGGTGTAATGGATAAAAATCACAACTTACATAGTGACATAGAGCCCTAAGATTTAGGACTAGAAGGGACATCTATTCCAATGTTCTTGATGGAGACATTGAGCTTGTCATATCATGGGAAAAGTCAGGCATTTGAGGAGTTGCAATAATATTTTCAGACCATTAATGTACCATCTGTATGTAAAAATTTATCTTAAGTGTCCAACTAGTGTGCAGGGAATTTGGCTATTAAGAAGCTGTTGAAAAGATAAAACTGGTATTCTAATACTCCAAAGAGTCTTTAATCTCATCAAAGTGGATATTCTCTCCAAAGATGCACATCATAACTCATCTACACCTACCTGTGCTACTCTTACTGGTGTTCTCCCAAAGCTGCTACTTTGTAACTCCCACAATGCCCAGCACACAAGACCATTAATAAATGTTGAATTGAATCCTATGTGCCAAATGGTGACTTGTTCCTAAATCTCATCCTGATAAATAAGCACAAAATAGCATCAGGTCATTTTCTTCCCAAGGCAAATAACCAATTATCCAACAAAATAGAATTAGTACACTTTATTATTGACTAGCCATAAGAAGATAATAAAAGAGACATGCTCCAACCTAGTTCTGGGGATAGGGTGAAAGGTAAAAAGAGGAGACCTTTGGACAACCACTAAGAGGCAAACCATCGGACAGTGCCTATGAACACGTACAAATCAGTTTGAACAAAATGGGATAGATTTAAATAATAGGCTATTTTAAAGACCACTTAGTTAGCAATGGTGGTATTATTTGATTATTTGACTAGATTCATCCCCTTTCTCTCTTCCTCAAGAAAATTTGAACATCCATCCAACATGGTCTTGACATTCCAGATTATCAATGGAGCACATGCATTGGAATTCATCCATTATCCTTCACTTTTGGTATGTCAACAGATGACCAGCTCATTTTTATTTTTAATAATATATTTCTTTGATGACTTTCTTAATTCTGGTCTTTAATAATTTCTTGTGTCTGTGTGTCTGTGTGTGTCTGTGTGATGTGACAGTCTGTTCACACCCTCTATGTCCTTCTCCAGTGTTCTTTAACTGTTCCTAAATTTAAATATAAAGTTTTAAATTTTCAGAGACAGTTGTGTTCTATGTTTTGATATCATAAATGAAAGAATATTGATATTAAAAAGATGGGTCTTTGTTTTAAAGAAAAGTTGAAGTTATATACTGACCCAATGAGACAATGACTGGTCTATACATGCAAACTTGCTGTGGGAAAGAAAGTGGTTTGCTAGATTTGGTCTAGTTTGAATAATCAGGTAATATTTGGTTGCTCATTAATTGGTTTTTAAAATAACCAATTATTTGAATTTAATCAATTATTTTGGATTTCAAGTTGAATTTGAATTTTTTTTCTTTCTTTTAGAAAAATCACACATGCTAGAAGATCTGGTTCGCAATGGTAGCTAAACCTCACCCACATGGTTCTGGGGCACCCTAGGAGAATTGCGCATGTCTTTCTCTAATGTAATTGACTAAAACCGTCATTGCAGTGTGTTACCCTGAATGCTATGCACCAGCTATTAATGCTCTAGTTTCAAGTAGGTGGTGCAGTGGATAGAGCTCTAAGGCTGGAGTCCTGAGTTCAAATGTGGTCTCAGACTCCTACTAGCCCTCACGTGTAAAATGAGCTGGAGAAGGAAATGGCAAACTACTTCAGCATCATTGCCAAGAAAATCCCAAAAAGGGTCATAAAGAGTAGGAAACAACTGAACAAAATTCATGCTTTTAGCCTATTGGTTGGTCTACTTGCCTCAAGTCTCTTTCCTCTCTACTTCATTCTCCACTCCTGTCAAATTGATCTTTCTAAAGTGCATGTATGACCATATCACCTCCTTATTCAATTAACTCCAGTGGCTGTTTACTGCATCAAGGATCAAAAAAAAAAAATCCTGTTTGTCTATAATGTAATTATAAACATAAATATAATAAATAACTATAATTATAAGTAATCTTCCATAACCTGGCCCCTTCTTCTTTCCAGTCTTCTTATACTTTTACCTCCCCTCTCCCATATAACTTGCATATTTTGAAAGTGATACTTGTCTCCTTGTTGTTCTTTGTCCGTAACACTCTCCGCCAAGTACTGGAGTTTTCACTTGCTGTCCCCCATGAAAGGAAATCTTTCACTCCTCATCTCCACCTCTTACCTTTCCTGACTCCTTTCAGATTTCAGTGAAAATTCCTTCTTTTGCCAGAAGACTTCCCCAGTCTCCTTTAGTGTCTTCTCTCTATTGATTTTCTCCCATTTTTATCTTGTATATATCTTGTTTGCATATAGTTGTTCGCATGTGTCTCCTGAATTTGATTTTAAACTCCCATGAGAGAAGAGAATGTCTTTTTACTTTCTTTATATTCTCAGAACTCATCACAGTGTCTGGCATATATGAGGAGCTTAATAAAGGCTTATTGATTGGCAAAATGATAATGACTATAATGAAATATCAAGAACAGAAAGACAAACATTTCCTCCCAACATTTAGTGGTGCATTTTCCCCTATACCACTCCACTCCCCGGGGAAAATGGCTTCACGCTTAACAGAGTTTCTACATAGCATTCATCCCATCAAGTTCACTTCCAAATTGGCATGGCCAATGGATCAATTTAATTGGCATGGCCAATGAATCAAAGAGAACAGCACATACATAGTTGATGGACTGGAACCAATTACAGAATGTCTAGGCATACTGCAAAGTCCTTGTAGGGATTGCATTAGCTGAGCATTCTGCACCCACTCACCAGCTCTGCTCCTCCCCACCCCCCACCCCGATTTGCATCCATATACATACAGGTACAAAATAGGACACTTGCCTGGGAGAGAAATGGACTTCTTCTTCATAAGACATAAATTGTTATCATTATTCTGCAATTTAGAAAGAATTTCATTCTTATTGGCCATGATGATATTTAGTACCAAGTAAGCATCTAGCACATAGGATTCAATTCAAGAAACATTTATTAAGGGCCTCTTTTGTGCAGAGCACTGTGCTGGGTACGGTTGGATTTGCAAAGTTTAGATAAGACATCATCGTTACCCTACAAGTGCTTATAGATGTTGGAGGAATATGGTGCACAAAAAAAAAAAAAAAAAAGGACAAGAGATTACAGAACACAATTACGGTGTGATACTGTGGAGAAGGACCTGGACTAGGATTCAAAAGACCTGTGTTCTGGTCTCACCTCCTTGCTATTTCACTCTAAGTTAAATCACTAAAGCTCTCTGGGTTGTTGGTTTCCTGAAGGAAACCTTGAAGGAGTGAGCTCTAATGTTCTATAATCATGTAATCATAAAAGATAAATTTCATCAACTAACAGGTCTCAAAATGTTTGATATACCTTGAAATATGTGCAGAATAATTATTATTCTTTAAAGGATTTCCAGACACCAACAATTCTGATAAATGCCAACAGTAATTAAACGAATGATCAGAGAAAAGATTTTTAAAAAGTCATGGATTTTCTTCTGTTATCATACCTGGATTCATATGTTAATATCACATTAGTGTACGTGGTAACTGAGGAGATTATTCTCCTTCAAAATTACCACTTCCATTTATTCAGATCAACATGACTACTACTCAGTGATAATTGTCCTAATAGTAATTAAGAGCATTTATATCATTTTCCTGTGACGTCAACTCATGTTTAATATATATAATAGTACCTCATTTTGAGTGTCTTATCTCCATATTCTCACATTAATATAATTAGTATATTTACATATGTGTTTTCCATAGTTTCCTTGGTGGAATTCTTAATTTTGATAAGCAGAAGGTAGTTCCAACAAGGAAAAAAGCGAATGATTGATTCCTCCAGTCTATTCCCAAACTTCTGAGCAGGTGGGGCTGAATTTAAATCAGGATAGAAAGAAGTTTCTCCCTAAATCCCTCCATCACATGATCTATTGTTCTTCTAATTGTGTTCTCAAAAGGACGTCCAACCCCAAACGATAGAGGTTTGGTCTTTTTTATTTCCAGAGAAAAGGTTTTTTCCACTTAATTGAGGAAAGGAATCTGGTTTAGGGGAAGCAGCAATCTCAGAAACGAAGTGGGATCTGAGGAGAGTTTGGGGATGTTTTGGGTTTGGGTTTGGGGTTTTAAGCAAATTCCTCTAAGTAGCAAATGCTTTGACAGTCTCCTTTTTGTCTAAACCCCGGCTGCATTAAGACATTTCTTTTTTCCTGAGGGTGGGAGGGAGGGAGCTTTCCTCAGACCCTGTTTCCAGGCAGTTATAGCTGTCCCTGTGTGCCATAGAAACAGAGCTTGCCCAAAGGAGGGCTGCTGATCCAAGAGCCCAAGGCCGTTAGCTCCATCAGTCACGTGAGCAAAGAAGAAAGATCTCAGGCCCGAGTGGGAAGAAAATCGACTGCAGAAGTCAAATTCCAATTAAGCGTAATGACAAGTACACAATCCCTTTAGAATAAACAGACTCTGTTTATACACGTACAAAACAGGTGCTTTTTTAAAAAACCCAGTGCAACTCAAAGAAGCAATTACTTGAAAATTTGCTGATCCTCTAGGAAATAATTAATGTCCAATAATTCCTTATTAAGTCTTTTGTATGCATTTTGCAGTATCTTGCATGATGGTTGCCATCTTGGTATCTGAGTGGATTTAGCTGGTTGTTTTCAAGATCTCCAATTCTATTGTGTCCTTTACAGCAGTTATTCCTCAGTGCTGGAAACAGGGGGCCCACTCATTTCTACTTTTACTAGAAATTATAATTGTTTTATTAATGGCTTTAGTTATTTTAGAAGATTGATCCTAATCAAGTAAAGAAAAGGGCTGGGGTGGGGGAAGGAATAGAAACTCCAAGCTTTGAAATTCACAGTCCCTTTCCTTCTGTGCCTTTGATGTGTAAGAACAAAACATTTTAAAACCCTCTTTAAGAGTCAAATAGGAATCCATCCCTTTCTTCTTTTTTATGTGTTTGGTACTAAAGGAGAAGGAAAGGGGTTCCTTTTTTTTTCACTAAGCTATTCTTTCCCACTCTTTTTTTCACCTCCAATTTGATTTTTAGACCCCTACAAACCAAGCACCAGAGATGCTGCCATGCATAAATACCAGTACCCCAAAAGAATATGCAGTCTCCCTGACTGCCCTGCAAACACTTTGTCATAACCATTGCCCTTTGGACATATTCTCTGGAACTTTGAGACACTCTGGTCCCCTCTATGATGTAGTAAAGTCTGTGGAATAAGAATGGGCTGCATAACATCCTGACTTTATACTGTGCAACAATTTTAGAAGTCATTTATGCAACCAAAATCATCCTTGTTTTGCTGTAGGGAGAAGTGAAATCTCTAAAAATGTTGAAGTCATGGGGAAAAACCACACACCTTCAAAAAAATTATTTTCCTCAGCAGAAGAAAAGGTAACATTTAGGAAAAAATTGAGATGCATAATACTTCTTTTTTGCCCTCTTTTCAAATATAAAATAACTTTGTTCAGCAACAGAACAAAATAACTTAAATGCAAAATATTTTGTTACAGTAAACTTAAAATTGTCCATAAAAGATAGTTATATGTTTGTATGTTTACTTTTAAAATATTGTTTCGCTAATTTGCGAGAAGCAAGAAAAACTAAAGAAAAGAAAAAAGTCATCAATTTCACAGCAAAGCCCAGAAAAATGTTTCCTGGAATTGATATTCACTGAAGTGTTAAACTCAAAAACTGAGAGCTGGGGAGGAGAAATGGGGGGAAATGTGTCATTTAATGTGACTTTTGTCACGTGGAACTGCTGATTTTCTGATATTACTATCAATTGTTTCATCTTCTTATGCTTCATTTTTATCATCTTCAGAAACTTTCAAAAACTGAAATTTTGCCCAGACTGAAATGTTTCATTCTTTTTTTTCAAAACTTAATGCATTTCTTGAAAAGGCATGTGGATCTCCATACCTAAATGAATATTTTTTTATGTCCATGCTGCAGATTATGTATGGAAAAAACTGAAGCAAGTGAGAAATAAGGAATTAGAGGTTCATCCCTTTATCCGACAACTAAATGACTTCCCAGTTCTGAGATATGTAAAAACATCCTTCCAATATGTAGGAGTGTTCTCAAGGGGGGAAAAGTCTGGCTATCTATGATCATATGGAAAAAAATGTTCCAAATTCAAATTCAAATAATACTGATATTCTACCTCACATCCATCACAATGGCGAAGGTGACCAAGAAAAGGATAATTATAAATATTGGAATATAGCAGGTGGTTAATAAATGTTTATTGATTGATGGTAGGGCTGCAAAACAAGAACATCAGTAAATTATAAGTGGACCTATGAATTGCTACTCCATTCTAGAATGCAATTTGGAATTATACTCAAAAAGTTACTAAACAGCACAAGCCCTTTAACCCAACTATGCCAAGAAGAAATAAAAGAAAGAAGGAAATGTCCTATATATATACAAAATATTTATGGCAACTCTTTTTTTAGTGGCAAAAAAGAAAGAAAAACCTGGAAACCAAAGGGAGGCACATCAGTTGAAGAATGGTTGAATAAATTATGGTATATGAATGTGGGGCAGTTAGGTGTCTCAGTGAATAGAGTGCCAGGCCTGAAGTCAGGAAGACTCACCTTCCTGAGTTCAAATCTGGTCTCAGACACTTACTAGCTGGTTGATCCTGGGCAAGTCACTTAACTCTTGTTGCTTCAGTTTCCTCATCTGTAAATGAGTTGTAGAAGGAAATGACAAACCACTCCAGTGTCTTTGCCAAGAAAACTCCAAATGGGGCCATGAAGAATCACATAGAGCTGAAAATGATTCAACAGCTACAAATACGGATGTAATGGAGCGTTGTTGTGCTATAAGAAATGAGGAAAGAGATTATATCAAAGATATATGGAAAGACTTTGACGAACTGATGCAAAGTGAAGTCAGCAGAATCAGAAGAAAAATTTATGCTATGTCAATATTACAAAAGTGAACAATTTTGTCATCATGGATAAGCTAGAGAAGGATGAAAGGAAGAGAAGCTGGAGTACAATTCATACAATGACAACACTATAAAGACCAACAATTTTGAAAGCTGAAAGAACTATGATCAATGCAACGATCAGTCAGGATTGCAGAATTCCAGTGATAAAATGGGCTATCCATGATAGAGAAGGGATGGAGTGAGGTACGGAAGAGACATACACATATACTACAAGTGCATGTGTATGTATGCGCATGCATATTATATAGGTGTGGGTGTATATGTGTACATATAGAAATGTGTGCATACGCATACACACATGTGAATATATACATTAGACCCACATGCACACATATGCATACATGGGTACAATACACATGTGTGCATATACATGTACATATACATGTAATGTATGCACATGTGTGTGTATAAATAAAACATAGCTTTTCAGAATACTTGTATTTGGTAAGTATCGCCTGATAAGTAAATGTGGTCTGATGTCACCACAGTGATTGCGAAAGAAATTGTATTTAGAATGTCCCAGGAGTTTGTCATCGAATCCAGAAAACTTGCCCATCAAATGCCATGGTCTTTGCACTTCTGATAACCTTAAGGAACAATTGTTTTTCTTTTCTTTTTCTTTGCCCAACTCTGAAAGGACACTGTCTTTCCAGGCCATCAAGTTTTACTGGAGTGTTTCACTGTCACTATGTGATTCTTTGCTTTCTTTTCTTCTTGCTTCTTCAAGACAGTGTTAGCGATGGGGCAGTTTTTAAACATTTAAGAACATCTTTTGTTCTTCTAGAAGAGGGATTTCCAACCTGCAAGCTGTGGACCCCTGGGGAACCAGGAAATTATTGTGAGGAGTCTTTGAATCCAGATGTGCACCTCACATTGTCAGTTTGATTTGTATATTTACAAGTCAGCATCTTCAATTAAGGTTCATCCACATAAGTATGCAGTATGATTTATATAATACCTCCAGCAAACTGAATGAGTAATTATCTCTCACACACATGCATTACTATTTTACAAATATGTATGTAGATGTAGTTGTGCTCAAAATAAAATATACAAATTCACCGAAAAGCATTATTAAATTACAGCAGCCTTTTCTGGTTTGAGTTTTGATGTTTTGTCAACTAAAAGATATTCCCAGTACAAACACTATTATGAGGGAGACTAGGAAATATTTTTTTAATTTTATAGGAGGACTTGTTGCTGCTGGTAGGTCATTTTGGTCATGTCCAACTCTTTGTGACGCCATCTGACATTTTCTTGGCAAAGATACTGGAGTGATTTGCCATTTCCTTCCCCAGCTCATTTTACAGATGAGAAAACTGAGGCAAATAGGGTTAAGTGACTTATTCAGTGTCACACAGCTAGTAAACTTCTGAGGTTAGATTTAAATTCAGGAAAATGAGTCTTCCTGACTCCAGGCCCAGCAGTGTAACCACTGCACCATCTAGATGCCTTGTTAAAAGGGCTCCTGGTCCTCAAAAAGATTTGGGGCAAGTGCTTTAGAGAATTTTTGTAGAGTGTGCAACTCCATGCCATGCTTAAGGAATAAATTCTAGGCTTGTCTCGTTGTTAATTTGGAGTCCACTCCCCTCTTACCACCACCACCCCCATCCCCACCATTTTGAACTCCATGACTTTCACTATTTTCCAACAAAGCACATACTTTATCTCTAGGTCTTAGTAACTTCTACATCTCCTCAGGGTCAATTATCTCCTATTTTTCTTTTGTTATACATAAAAAAAGCTGAAGTGTTGGCATCACAAAGTGAATGATTCTTTCTCCTTGAACACTTTTCTCTCCATTTGTATATGTTGCCAAGACACAGTGCCTCATTGTGTCATCGATTCTATCCCCTATTTGTACCCTCAATGCAATGGAGATTCACTCAAAGAGTATCTCCTTAGCAAACAGGCAATGAATATTTTTTAACCACTTACTATGGGCCAGATACTGTGCTAAGTGGCTGAAGATACAAACACAAATGGAAAAGAAAGATGGTCCCTGTCCTTTGGGAGCTCACATTCTAATGGAAGAAGAAAACACGTAAAAGGGGAATGAAAAGTGAGAGAGGGAGGAGTGGAATATGGTGAGATTTTTGGAGAGTCAGACGCACAGATGGAAAGGAACTGAATGAAAGGCCGCCTGGGCTTGTCTCCCAAACTGAAACCTCTGGAAGAAACTCCTAATGGGAGAAAGTGACCAGCAAGGTAAAGGATGTTCCAAGGTGAGAAGGACCCAGGAGATGAGGGGAAGCTGAAGGGTTAGTGAGTGTGAAGGCAACATGGTGAAAAGGCCAAAGCGTCAGAAGCACAGCTCAGAATGAGTATTTTAAAACTTCCTCCAGCATCCCTTTCCACTATTGAAAATGTCTGTCTTTTAAGACTATATTATTCTATTTTTTCACGTTTATTTTATTTTTAATTTGTAGAATAAAACTAATGTTTCTATAACCTAGTATAATTTTAGAAAAGATGATGGCACATAAATCTATTATATGCTACTTGTTGGTTCTTTTAAATGCATAAGAAAGTTATCGTGTAAATTTCCGCTTTTCCCCCCACCGTAGATATGGATACGATTAAACACAAATAGTATGTATGTGTATATAGATATACATATGTATGTAAAATTATTCTATACACAATTCTATGTATCGTCTTTCTCTGGATACAGATAGCACCTTTCTTCACAAGTTCTTTGTAGCTAATTTGCATATCCATAATAGTCAAAATGACTTATGTTTTCAGTTGTTCTTAAAAAAAATTGCTGTTACTGTATACAGTGTTCTCTTGTACATAATTATGTACACAATGAGCTCCATTATTTCATATAACTCCATGCTTTTCTAAGACCATTGAGCGTATCATTTCTTGTAACACAGTAGTATTATGTCACAATATGGAATATATTATTCTTAAACAAGCAAAGTCAACCTTTCTTGTTATTTCAAAATCAACTTTTTTTTCCCCAAATACAGATATGTATGTAGGTACAGATATATGTGTTTATATACAAATCTGTAACCACATGTGATATGTAAATCTATTACTTGTGATATTTGATTATTTTTTGACATTTCTGTATCACTGTAAGATTTACAAAGTATTTTACATACTTTCACTCATTTAGTCCTTACGACAACCCTGCCTGGTAAATACTACATTTTCATTTTATAGATGAGGACAACTGACATTCAGAGAAGTTACATGATTTACCCATGATATCACAACTATTTTAAGCATCAGAATTGACATTCAAACTTGGATGTGCTCCTGTACCTATCTGATAACAAAACTTTGTCAACATAATAACCTTTTGATGTTAGGCTGATATTATAGGAGGAGGGCTTTGAGATGAAAAGAGCAGGGAAGTTATTTGCCTATTTTTCAGCATATTCTTTATTAAAGTCCTCCTCATTTGTACCCACAAAGGATTTCTTAATTATCTCCAGGACACTTCCTACATTCAAGGCTGAGTTGAGCCATCCTAAAAGCATTCAGAAATGCATATCTAATTTGACAGCATTTACTCCCCCAGACTACAGAGTTCTATCCTGTTCATTCTTCCCTGACTTTTTTCCATGCGATCAGAATGTTTGATGCTCACTCCTTCTGTGTTACTCCTTTGTATCGCTGCTTCTGATAACCACCCCTATTACTGACATCCCTACACATTTAGATAGCTCTCTTCCTTTTTTTCCTTGCTAGTTTTCTCCCTTCTTGTCTCTCTGTTTCTATCACTTCCAGGCAATCAGTGACCTTTTCCTTCCATGTGTGAACCTGCCAATTATGGCACATTGTGTGTAACCTGTGGGAACATTGCTCCCCTCAGTTGTGTTTATTGCTGGCTATTAGGAGCTACTACTTTGTTAAGAAAACCATAGATAGGCTGCCAGGCAGATACATGATAGATGATAATTAAAGTTAGATGGATACGTATGTATGTATGCATGTACATGCATGCAGAAATATATAGACAACAGTTTCAAAAAGGTAGATCCTTAATGAACCATGTTAATGTGGATACTTTTCTCACTTCACCCCTGAGGTTGGGAAGGAATTTCTGCTCCCAAATATTGAATTCATAGAAGTTTAGGTATAACTATTACAGATTAAGAAAATACGGTAGTATATTGTAGTGGATAAAGAATTGGCCTTGGAGTTATTTCAGTCTCCCTTCTGATACATAATGACTTCTGACTAGGTCACCCTTGACAAGTCCCTTAGCTGTGCCCTGGGCAACTCTCTGATGGTATAGATCATGGGGTGTATGGGGTACTCAAGGGGGACTACCATCTCTGGTGTGAAAGCTTGCCGAACCCTTTTCAGGGATGCTCATCTACCTTTGTTGCCTATCTAGCACTCAACTCTCATGGTGGCTCCAAGAAGTTGCAGCATGCTCATCAGCCATATCCTGGTAAAAAACCATCTTGGAAGATGCACTAAACCAGGTTGAGGGTAACAGACAGGCCTCAAACTCCCTGGGGAGATGGGGGTGGGTATCTACTCCAAGCAAGTGAAGATTTCTTCCTGCAGAATGGGTAGAAGAGAGAAATTTGTTCCAGTTTTCAGGAAAGCAGCTTAAGTGGGCACTGTGGAGGTCTTGGAACTTGGTCTGGCATCAAAGATGCCATGGTCACCCACTGCCATCCAACCTGATTTTTGTCTGGCTACTGGACTTCTGATGAGTCTGGAAGAGAGAGTAAGATTGATAACTTTGTGTAACTCTGCCTCACTTAAATCCAATTCACACACAAGTCAAGAAGTAAACCCAGAATGACATCAGTCCTCTTTGGAAATAAAGAACAAACAGCAACAATGTTAGAACTTTTAGAACAGCTGCCAATTTAAATTTTTACATTTATATTTGAAAACTGATAAGGAGAATTTCCTCACTAGAATTTTAGTACCCCAGTGAAATCACACACACACACACACACACACACACACACACACCATCCATCCATATGGATAGATAGATATTTACATGTATAAATATATATATATATATGTGTGTGTGTGTGTGTGTGTGTATATGTATTTATACCTGCATGCTAAAACAGTTTACATATATTTTAATATTTTGAATTTGGAAAAGTATACATTTTTACTTTTAAATAATGTAATATTTAATCAGTAATAATCATTCTCAACTTTAATAATTACCTTAAAAAATAAATACCTTTAAATAAATGTTTTATCTCATGTCCTTTATGAACCTCAAGATGACATGAATAAGATGTGCAATGTTACAACTTCCTTCTAATTTCTAAAACTTTAGACTTGTTAGTGCTTATTCTTTGTTCTAGACTTCTGAATAAGTAGGGAAATATTCTGTTTATTTCATGTCATTGTAAAAAATAAATTAATGCTTCTTCCAATGAGACCTAGATAAGAAGTTTAAAACACAGCCACCAACCCAACCTCCATATCAAGTCAATATGAGAAAGATCACAAGAAGACAGTGAATCCTTTTATGGATGTCAAAATAGCAGTGACCACCAGAGGCTAAAACCATTAAGTATTTGAGACTTACATGGCACATTACAGAAATTATCTAGAAATTACAATGATCTACAGAATTTCATGCAAAAACAAGACCTTTCCTATTTGTAATTCTTAGAAGTTATACGAGAAGAACAAAACTGAGGAATTTACTATTTTTTCCCAGTAAAAGAGAAGGAAGATGGTAGAAATTTTCCTAACTGTTTTGTTCTATTTTCTACCTCTTCATGTTTTTAAACTTCAGTATTTCAAGGATCCACACAGCCAGTCCTTTCCTGTTGAGAAAAGTAGGTCCTGAAAAGCCCAGAATATTGGTTTCACTAAATGGAGAGTTTTGTAAGGACTTCACAAGGAAAGAAAGGACACTGGGGCCTTGTAAATTGTTTTAGTCATATAGTACCATGTGTATGTCTCACCACCATTATACTCTGTATCCACTAATCTCATAGATTCTTTGGGAATCTATAGCAGAATACATAGGAAGAGAAACGGAGGGAGAAATGTAGATAATTAACCAAGCATTCAAATGCCTACTATATATCAAGCATTGTGCTAAATAAAGGTTGGGAATACAAAGAAAGGAGTTTACATTCTAATGGGCATAGGAGGAGATAAGATTTATGTAAATAGGATAGATATTGAATAAATGGAAGTTAATCTTAGAGGAAAAGACAGATTATAAATGTTTATAAGAGTTTTAGGTTGCCCTAATTTTCCAAAAGGGAAAGAGACCAGAGTCTAAAATGTATAGGCCAATAAAACTGATTTTTAGTTTTGGAAAAAATTTAGAACGGATCATTAAAGAGATATATGTTGGACATCTAGAAAGGATAGCAGCAATGATAAAGAGTGAATTCAGAATTGGTTGGATTGTTGCTGTTCGCTCATTTTTAAGTCATGTCCAACTCTTTGGGACCCCATTTGAGGTTTTCTTGGCAAAGATACTGGAGATGGTTTGTCATTTCCCTTTTCCAAGCTCATTTTCCAGATGAGTTATATGAAGTATACGTGATGATGGTGATAGAGTTTATTAGTGGATAAATGAAGAGATGGCTGGGATTCTGAGAAGAGAGAGGAGGAGTTTTTGCTCTGAGCTCCTAGCCCCTTCAATCAAAAGAGGTACTGATCTCATGAGGATAAGCTCATCATCAT